>OW240914.1:137596303-137717051 GCA_933207985.1 Pelobates cultripes | reverse complement strand
AGAAAGAGGCAAAGCAAGTTATAAGGGCCTCCAAAGCACACACACGAGAAAAAATAGCAAAGTCAGTAAAAAAGGGGTATAAAACATTGTTTAGATACATAAATGAGAAAAGAAAAGTAAAACATGGATTAGTTAAAATAAAAACAAAAGAAGGAAGGTATGTAGAAGAGGATAAAGGTCTAGCTGACTGCCTCAATGAATATTTTTGTTCAGTATTTATAGCTGAAAATGAGAGGGACTTCAATTAGGAAATAGGACAATTGAGTCATTTGTTACATGTGAGTTAGGGCCTGATGGGATACACACAAAGTTATTAAACTAACTTAGTGGTCTACTAGCAAAACTATTTATGGATTTATTTAACCAATCATTGTTAACAGGAGTAGTCCCAGAAGACTGAAAATTAGTGAATATTGTACCCATTTACAAGAAATTTAGTAGGGAGGAGTCGGGTAACTAGAGGCCAGTAAGCCTTACTTCAGTAGTGGGGAAATTGATGGAAACCATGTTAAAGGATAGCATCGTTGAACATCTAAAATCACATGGATTTCAGGATCAGAGACAACATGGGTTTACTTCAGGGAGATCATGCCAAACTAATCTTATTGATTTTTTTGATTGGGTAACAAAAACAATAGATCAAGGTGGTGCAGTAGACATTGCTTACCTAGATTTCAGTAAGGCTTTTGACACTGTTTCACATAGAAGCCTCATCAATAAAATGCAATCTTTAAGTTTGTATTTCAATATTGTTGAATGGGTTAGGCAGTGGCTGAGTGACAGGCAACAGAGGGTTGTAGTCAACTGAGTATATTCCAAGCAAGGCAGGGGTGTATTTACCACAAGGCAAACAAGGCATTTGCCTAGGGCAGCACTTTCAAGGGGGGCGGCAAAAAAACGTCACCCCAAGTGCCCAGGTAAATGCCTTATTTGCCTTGTGTACTGGGGGGCCCAAGAGCTGGCTGCCGCCTTAAGGCCCCCCTAAGTGTTACAGTACTAATATTCTAGCCGGGCGATGAGGGAGATATGTCCTTTTAGATTAAAAAAAAATAATAATTGGTGAGTGTATGAGAAAAGGTGTGTGTGTGTGTCTGGCAGTGAGTATGTTTGTGACTGTCAGTGAGTGTGTGTTTGTGTCTGTCATTGTGAGTGTGTGTGTGTGTGTATCTGTCAGACAAAAAAAGACCTTGACACCAATTGGTGGGGCAAATTTAGATAAGGGGGTGCCAAATTTAGTCGCGCCTATGGCAGCACAAATCCAGAATACACCACTGAAGCAAGGTCTAGTTACCAATGGGGTACCTCAGGGGTCAGTACTTGGACCCATTCTCTTTAATATTTTTATTAGTGATATTGCAGAAGGTCTTGATGGTAAGGTATGCCTTTTTGCTGATGATACTAAAATTTGCAACAGGGTTGATGTTCCAGGAGGGATAAGCCAAATGGCAAATGATTTAGGTAAATTAGAAAAATGGTCAGAGCTGTGACAACTGACATTTAATATGGATAAGTTCAAGATAATGCATCTTGGGCGTAAAAACCCAAGGGCAGAGTATAGAATATTTGATGCCCTACTTACCTTAACATCTGAGGAAAGGGATTTAGGGGTAATTATTTCAGATGACTTCAAGGTAGGCAGACAATGTAATAGAGTAGCAGGAAATGCTAGTAGAATGCTTGGTTGTATAGGGAGAGGTATTCGCGGTAGAAAGAGGGAAGTGCTCATGCCATTGTACAGAACACTGGTGAGACTTCACTTGGAGTATTGTACGCAGTACTGGAGACCGTATCTCTAGAAGGATATTGATACTTTGGAGAGAGTTGAGAGAAGGGCTACTAAACCGGTTCATGGATTGCAGGATAAAACTTACAAGGAGAGGTTAAAGGAACTTAACATGTATAGCTGGGAGGAAAGATGAGACGGGGTATGATAGAAACATTTAAATCCATAAAGGGAATCAACACAGTAAAGGAGGAGACCATATTTAAAAGAAGAAAAACTACCACAACAAGAGGACATAGTCCTAAATTAGAGGGGCAAAGGTTTAAAAATAATATCAGGAAGTATTACTTTACTGAGAGGGTAGTGGATGCATGGAATAGCCTTCCAGCTGAAGTGGTAGAGGTTAACACAGTAAAGGAGTTTAAGCATGCGTGGGATAGGCATAAGGCTATCCTAACTATAAGATATGGCTAGGGACTAATGAAAGTATTTAGAAAATTGGGCAGACTAGATGGGCCAAATGGTTCTTATCTGCTGTCACATTCTATGTTTTTATGTATCATGTGATGAAGTCTGAATGCTTATAGACTTGTTTAAACAGAACCATAGTTAATCAGTAAATGAATGATTTATGAGTAGATAAGAAAACCATACAAGCCATGCAAAGATAACATTACACCCAGAGAATAATTTAAGAGTTATCATGAGTTCATAAAAGGAAATTTAAAAAAGTGTTGTTACAGAACTCAATTACAGGAAATTAACAGACAATCCGCTGTCAAATTAAAAAGGGATTTTGATTTTTTTTTTTATTAGCAGTGAAGCGGAATTGGGTCATTTTCTGAAGGTAAGCTTGTTGTGCAAGAATATAAGAACATTGTGAAATTATAAATCCTATGCAGGGAATATGAAATAATAGCATATACTGACTTCTTAGTGTAACACTGGTACAAATTATTTTTGAAAACTTCAAATCACTTACTGTCAGCACAAATACAGAATGTGGAATAATTGGTACTAGTTGTATCCAATTGATATATGTGTTGGTGTAATATAATGATAGTGTAGTTTCATCAGAGAGATCTGTTGTTTGTAATGGTAACTTTGTAGAAACCTTAAAGGGACACTATAGTCACCAGAACAACTACAGCTTATTGCATTTGTTCTGGTAAGTAGAATCATTACCTTCAGGCTTTTTGCTGTAAACACTGTCTTTTCAGAACAAATGCAGTGTTAACATTACAGCCTAGTGATAACTTCACTGGCCACTCCTCAAATGGCTGTTAGAGATCCTTCCTGGGTCATGGCTGCCTAAAACACATCCAAACATTCAGTATCTCCTCCCTCTGCATGGAGACACTGAACTTTCCTCATAGATATCCATTGATTCAATTCATCTCTATGAGGAGATGCTGATTGGTCAGGGCTGTGTTTGAATCATGCTGGCTCTGCCCCTGATCTGCCTCTTTCTCAGTCTCAGCCAATCCTATGGGGAAGCACTGTGATTGGATCAGGCTACCACTTCTGATGATGTCAGCAGACTGCTTATTTTTCTGAGTCAAACAGCATGCAGAGTTACAGCTTCATGTTTGAACACTGTAAGATGTTGCTATATTTATGGAGGCATGAGGGGCCCCGGGGGGCTAGATGGTGGTTTTTAACACTATAGGGTCAGGAATACATGTTTGTGTTCCTGACCCCATAGTGATAGTGATCAGCTATTCTCACTCACAATTTAGAACTTTGGTATCTACATATTTAACACTTAAACATTTTGACATTTGGAGACAAAAATACTGCTAAAGAAATGGAGTAAGAGATAAGACACAATGAAGGGAAATGCTTACAAATGGACATTTATCAGAGCAGTAGCAAGATCATAATGTGCCCAGGTGAAAGTAATACCAATGTTAATATCGAAACTGGTTATTGTGACTGTTTGTAAAATCTACCAGTCATGGAAACTGATTTTTTCCTTATTCACCTGCCAAGCTGTATACATTACCCACATGTAATCCACTAACAGAACAACCACAACGGCCCAGCAAGCTTTGCTCTGTCATGAGGAAAGAAGTGGTTTCCGCATTGTTACTGGTTGTGATTATGGTAGTTTTGCTGTCAAGCATTAGTTTTTTTTAGGTAAGAAAGGTTAATGTCATGTTTTCCACCACTTTCAGGCAGACACGCGAGAAAATCTCTCTGTAACAACTACACCAACCACCACCACAGAGGAAAGTTATCAACAGAACGATTTAGGTGACCCCAAAACTAGATTAAGAACAAAAAAAATACAGTTCAGCAGAAATACGTATAAAATCTCAAAACTGTACTTACAATAGGTCTCTCTGGTAAAAAAAATTTTAAGCAGATTTTTATTGTGTTTTACAGATAAGAAAGACATGGCATGTAAAAACAAAGTAAAGAGTTATGAGAAAACGATATTGTTTAGAAAGATACGGAGGCTCGCAGGACTCCCGGCATTTGGCAATCATAAAGACCATGCAGGTCTTCAAACAATTCACTTTCTACATAGTATATTAATGCAAATAAGTAGTATGAGCCATGGGTCCCCATGAGAACTGTTAAATAAAGGTTGTTACGCCTTATAGTTACATTACAAAGAAAAAGAGAAACTCCAACCAGGTCTGTAAACATGTAAGCTGTGAATGAAGAGCCAGGCAATGTAATATAATATAGGGTTGGTATAAATCCAATATATTGTATGGGTCTATTAATGTAAATTACAGTTTTATCAGTGCTTTAGTCAGAGAGAGGAGCTTCCTTAATGGCGCTATCGCCAGTATGGGACCGTCGGTTACATCTCGAACTTTGGATTTTAAGGGAAGAGTGTATATAGAGTTACGTAGTGAAGTATACACACTTTGGGGTTTGGTAACATGATTCTTATACCAGACAAAGGGAGGACTTAACCCCTTAAGGACCAAACTTCTGGAATAAAAGGGAATCATGACATGTCACACATGTCATGTGTCCTTAAGGGGTTAATAGCAAACATTTGTTATGAGCAAAAATAGTCACAGTGCATATGTATAAAAAGGAGATGGAAATCCACTACACATTTGATTTGGCTTTCAAAATAGATTACAAAATTCTTTAGGTTTCATCCTAGGTCATATTCACCTTTTCTGCCTAGGGATCAAAACAGAAACAGAAACAAAAGAGATTTAACTCCTAAATAGCAGAGAATTGAGCATATAGACTGAAGGGAACGATCTATACACCAAAACTGCTTCATTAAACTAAAGTTGTTTTGGTGACTACAGTGTCACTTTAATTGAATGACCCTTCATTAAATGTTCAGTATCCATTGTAAGTGTGGTATTTTTTCTCAATGCTCTCCCTGACAGCTTATCTGCTAAAGTCTGGTAACAAATACTAATAAACATCAGAAATCAGAGACCAGTAATACATGTCTTCTACGCTGTTTGGTTTACAAAACAGGAATGTAATTGCTACAAACTTAATTGCTACATCATTTCATGTATTCTCCAGACATCAATAAGATTTCATCCATTGATTCGTGTCATAGTTTAACTCATAGGTTCTTGTTAAAGGCAGTCAAATTAAAGGAACTATATAGGGTCAGGAACATAAACATGTATTCCTGACCTTATAGTGTTAGAACTACCATCTAGCCCCCCTTACACCCCTTGCCTCCCTAAATATAGAATAATCTTACTTTTGTTCAAGTTTGCAGCTGCTGGCTCTGGCCCTGATCTGCCTACTTGGCTGACATCATCAGAAGTGATTCTCTGAGCCAATTACAATGCTTTCCCATAGGAATGGCTGAGACTGTCAGGGAGGCAGATCAAGGGCAGAGCCATCACACGTCAAACACTACACTGGCTAATCACCATCTCCTCATAGAGATGCATTGAATCAGTTCAGTGTTTTCATGCAGAGGGCGGAGACACTGAATGGCAGTGATGCACACTAGGCAGTGCTGCCCCAGGAAGCACCTCTAGCAGCCATCTGAGAAGTGGCAAGTGGAGGTATCACTAGGGTGTAATGTAAACACTGCATTTTCTCTGAAAAGACAGTGTTTCCTGCAAAAAGCCTTAAGGGAATGATTATACTCACCAAAACAAATGCAATCTGTAATGTTCTTGTGACTATAGTGTCCCTTTAACTCTTGCCATGCTGTAATCAATCATACCACCTATATTGGGTAACATTCCATGCATCCACTACATACATCCCATTAGTTAACCATATTTTGATAATGAAACACTGAACAATGAATCATGCCCACTGGGCATGACAGTTGACAAGCTGACAAATGATGGGAGAAACTACAACTCCTGTGCTGTTAAAGCAATAGACTATGGATGTTTTATTGTATATATAGAAATATTGCTATTATTGTAGCAAGTGAAACTGTGCAGCCATTCTCTGAGGACCAGGGAACAACTCCCCTCTTCATACATTTAAAAAAAAATAGGACAATTATTCATAATAAAGTATTCTAACTTGTCATTTGATAATTGCATCTTGCGTGCTTTTTACAGAACTATTTACAATATGCCTTGCTCTTAATTGTATGAATTTAAACCTTTAAAGTCTTATTATTGTTTTTATTTATTTATTTATAAAGCACCAATAAATTCATAGCACCGTTCAATAGGTGGACTATTGAACTACAGACATGTATTTGCAACAACATGAGCTGGACGGACAGGAACAGTGGGTGCTGAGGGCCCAGCTCAAACAAGCTTACATTCTAGAACAGTGGTTCCCAACCCAGTGCTCAAGTAATCTCCTAACAGTCCAAGATTTAGGGATTACCCTGTTGTGTCTAAAATGTTTTGTTTTTTGTTTTTTTTCAAAAAACACTTTAGCACCTGGGTAATCCCTAAATCCTGGACTGTTATAGGGTACTTTAGGACTGGTTTGGGAACCACTGTTCTAGAGGAATATGGTCTATTCCCTGCAGAATAAAGTCAGTCTTCCATCATTGTGAGATTAATTATATTAATAACATTACATCGGGTAATAGTAGACTATATGATTAGGTAAACAGTTAAAATATATGAATGAGTGCTAAAAATTCTCATTCCCTTTGTGAAAAAATGTTATGCTTAACAAACATGCAAAAATGCAGAGAAGAGTGTTTAACTATCGGACATAATCCCTATTTTTCTTTGGTTTTACCGTCATTCAACTTTAGTCTTATTGTGAGATTAGAAAGTTTCCACAGTCAGGTAGAATGGCAGGAAATTCTCTTGATTACTTTAATTTGGACTTGGGCTCCACTGTTTGCTTAATTAAGTAAAGCAATTCAATCAATATAACCAACAGCTATTTTAATTGAACTTCCTTCCTCAAAAGGGGAACATTCAATTATTTTGTGATATCATATTTTATTGAGAATTTATTTTTGAGAAGTAGTGCAGTACTGTGTGATGTGTATACTTTATATAGGGCTAAGAATTGTACTTACTATTTTACAGGAGAGGGGTGGCACAGTAATTATACAGTGTATTCATGTTCATTCATTTTAAATCAGTAATTGCTCATGGCGAGTTACACTATAGGAGAGATGAGAAGCAGAATGTGGGACGAAGACCTTATAAAAGGGATACAGTTTAATACTAAGTATGTGAGTTCCCTGGTATCTTTACCAAAAATATCGTACAACCTGACTGTGCAAGAGAGACATTTAGATTAATTAAGGAATATAATCAAATCAAGTTTTAGACAGTTCTGTAATTTAACTAGAATGAGAAATATATTTTTTTTTATGGAAATTAGTATTTTATTTTAAAGTTGTTTGTTTGGCTTGAGGGATATATTTGAGCAGTGGCAAACTGCAATATTAATGTTGTAAATTCATGATACAGAAAATATGAGATGTTCTGCATTGATAAACTAGAGTACTACAGATATGCAGGCAGAGTGAGTAAACAAAATGATGCAAACACTGAACAATATATTCAGTGGTGTCACTAGGGCTAGTGTCACCTGGTGTTGTAACTCATGATGTCAACCCCCATGGATTTCCTCCCATACCATTCCATATCCGCAAGGCTAGTTATGTCTGACAGGTTCACCTTATGTAAAACTGGCTTTTAATATAATAAATAATTATATTAATATATTTTATAAATATTATACATAAGCATCTCTTATGGGATGGACACACACTAAACACACGCTCAATCACACACACATTCACTGGCACTAACACAAACGTTGTCACTTACACACTCATTAACACACACATACTTTCAAACCCTCTCACCGGTTTGTTAAGCTTTTGGGACGGGCAAAATTTAGGGGAAAGAATATTTAGGGCATGCGGAGTTCGAAAGGTAACTTACAAAGTACAGTCAACCTCCTATGATTGACAGCAGAGCTGCAGGAGCTGTGATGTAGTTTGCATCACTAAGTGCTGTCCCTGCTCCTCCTGCAAGGCCTTTCCTTGCAGTGGGCAGATGGGAAGTGTGAAGAACTTCCTTGTTTAGCTTCCCACGTTTAACTGAACACGATATGTTTCCCCTTGGTTCGGTACTTTCATACTACTGAACACCGATTGCCCCCCTTGCTCGTTGACTTCAAAGAAACAATTAACTCAAGTGTTCTCTCTGGGTGGCCGCCATTCGTATAACCGAACACACGTGCTCTGGTAAATGGTGGCCATTTTGTCTCCTGAATGTAGGCAGCGGTACCTGGTCGTCGAGTATAAAGAACTATATTTCAGATACTCTACCTTGCGATCCCCAGGAAAATCGTACCGTTGCCTGCTCCTCTCACAGACAAACCAGGAGAGTGCTCTTTGGGGAAAAGACACTCCCGACTAAGGGGAACATTTGCTCCCAACGAGCCAGGAGGAGTATTAGTTTACATTCGCATAGGAACTCCCGAAAGTTGACTGGCTGCTACCTCTTTTCTTCTGGAACTGTTTGTGCTCCCTTGATAAAGGTCGAAATGTCAGGGCTATTTTGACTTCCTCCCTCTTCTCACTACTTCTGAAAAAAAAAATTCCCTTATTTTTTGGTATGTATTTGTGTGTTGGGTAGCTTGTTTTACGGTATCATTGTGACTCTATACTGCTAAATAGCATTATTGTACTTTTTAGTTGTTTAGTTGAACACATGTGATTGTTGCATACCTTGTACGCTTTTTTGTATTAAGCATTGTTTTGATATTGTTGCTAATGTTGTTCGGTATAAATTTGGGATACCTAGTGTACTGGACCCAACTAATAAAGTAATTTTTTTATCTGTATTGTTGTGCTCCTCATTTAGTATTATTTATAGATTGTTTAGGCCCCTGGGAGAATAGGACCTTTGAGCAAGCACCCGGTTCAGATATTTTGTTTCTACTGATATATCCTTATGTTATTCAGTTAGTGTGCCTACCTTCTTGATTATATTGCATTACTATTTTGGGCCACAGCCATGTGTCTGGTCGGTCAAAAGTTTACTCGGTGGCGATTTAGCTACACTTCATGGATCTGAGTGCTGTTTTGACAACTTGGTCGCTCAGATCCGGGCTATCCGAGGATATAATACTTGTGGGGGTTCCTATCTGTTTTATATGTATTTTGGGGTGTTTTATGTTTTTTATGTATTGTACCTCTAGTGCCTGGGAGATAATTAGTTGAAGCAAAATCAAATTAATTTATCTCCCAGACACAGAGATGCCTGGGCGGGCATACATACCGCGGTCGCAGCTGCGACCGGGCCCGGCTCACCGGGCGACCCAATATGTACGGGGCACTCTTCTCCTGGGGGGCCCAGGAGTTGGCCACCTTAGGGCCCCCAAGGCTGGCCCTGGTGTCACCGGACAGGCGAGCTGGTGGGCGCGCAAGGTAGCATTCTCCCCTGAGCACTCTCTTCCCAGCTCCCTCGCACACCGCAGTGATACTGGAGTTGGAATATGACGTCATTCCGTCTCCAGCATCAGTACACGGCATGCGAGGGAGCTGAACAGGAGGATCAGTGCTCGCTCGACGCCTGCAGGACCGGCAGTCCAGCAGTCCCACTGGATCCCAGGGAATCCCCTCAGCACTCCCAAAGGTAGGGAGGCGGGAGGATTAAATTTAAAGAAAAAAATGTGTGTATGTGTGTTAGTGTTAGAGTGTGTGTGTGTTAGTGTTAGTTTTTGTGTGTCAGTGTGTGTATCTGCTAGTGAGTGTCAGTGAGTGTGTTAGTTTTAGTGTGTGTGTGTTACTGTGTGTATTAGTTGTGTGTTAGTTTGTGTGTGTCTGTTATTGAGTGTGTGTCTGCTAGTGAGTGTCAGTGTGTGTGTTAGTTTGTGTGTCAGTAAGTGTGTGTGTGTCAGTGAGTGTGTTACTGTGTGTGTCTGTTACTCAATGCTTGCCTATGGACGTCTAGCGTCTTCTCACTGTGATTTTTACAGTGAGAATCGCAGAAGTGTCTCTAGTGGCTGTCAGTGAGACAGCCACTAGAGGCTGGATTAACCCTCAATGAAACATAGCAGTTTCTCTGAAACTGCTTTGTTTTCAGCTGCATGGTTAAAACTATAGGGACCTGGTACCCAGACTACTTCACTGAGCTGAAGTGATCTGGTTGTCTATAGTGGTTTTTAAGTGTATGTGTATCTGCATGCACTGGCGTACATACTGCCGTCGCAGGGGTCGCAGCCCTGCGACCAGGTGCCCGCCGCCATATGTTGCAGCCCCGGCCCGTGCATAGTAAGTGCGGGGGGGGTCCACGGATCAATTTTCGCACTGGGGCCCCATGGGTCATGTGTACGCCACTGTAGGCCTACTCCCTGCGTGCCCCCATTAGCTGTTTGGGACCAGCATGCTGGTATATGCACACAATACATACTAACACACTGTTGCAATCAATCGCTAACACTACATACAAACAAACAAACCTGTGTATTAAAACACTAACATTATATATAAACACGCTCCTGCAATCAAACACCAAAACTACATACAAACAGACCCCTGCTTTTAAACACACTACACACAACTACACCACTGCATTCAGGTGGCAACAGTATATACAAACACAACTGCATTCAAATGCCAACATTACATACAATAGACTGTTACATTTACACACAAATAATCCATACAAAATATACTTGCAGTCAAACATACAAACACTGCACAAAAATAAGACCCTGAAAAGATGGGCAAATGGTAAATCCCCAGCTGGCAACACACCATGGGAGATGTATGACAGATGGGAATCTGGCTTTTGGCCAACTTTGCGCTGGGGGAGGTGGAGGGAATGGGCAAAATAACTTTTTTACAGGCAGTCCCCCTGCTGGTGGAAAAAGTAAAATAAAAGTTTCAATATATAGTTAATAAATTTAAAAAAAGATATATATGATATATACACGTATGTTATATCTATATATAATATGTATATATATATTATTTTTAATTAATAGATACATATATTAATATAATAATACACTTAGAGTAAAATTACACAGATATATATATATATGTATATATATATTATATATAGTGTGTGTGTATATATATATATATATATATATTATAAAAAATAAATAATAATTAAAAATAAATTAAAAAAATAAAAATTATTTTCAAAAAATGATATATATACATGTAATTTTATTCTAACTATATTTTGATATATTTTGATATTAATATATAAATATTTATATAAAAATACACTTAGAATGAAATAATATATATATATATATATATATATGTATAACCCCTTAACGACTCTGAACGTACTACGTATGTCCGACAAAAAATTATTGTAAAGGACTAGGTACGTCCGCGGCAAGTAGGAACCCTGGACTTACCTGGACCAGCAATACGCAGCAATCACGGTCGGTGGGGGGGGGGGACTGCCGGAGACCACCCTGGCCCTCCAGGGCTATGTGATCACCATGATTACATCGCAGCAATAGGAGTCGAGGAGCTGCCAACAGGGGGACTGTCTGAGCTGTCCGACAGTCCCCCAGGCTGCTAAAAAGTAAAAAAAAAATATATATATATATTATACATAGTAAATAGAAGTATTCCCTAGATAGAAAATCCAAATAGGGAGTACAGAGAAAAGCGGGTTATAAGGGTGGCAATACGGGCATAACCCTGCATAAAGCACGAAATATACAAAAAAGTGAAGGAAAAAACAACCCCGTAACAGATCAGGCTGTTCTCCTTCAAACCACCCAAGACAAATCAACGTCTAAGGAAAATAAATAAATTTTATTAAGAATAAAATCAAAAAACCTAAGGACTCGTATATAGGACAGTGGACTACAAGGTTATAATGGAAACAGCATGTATCAATCACTGTTATATGTAGCAGATTGAACTCAAACAGAGTTAAAGCTACACATGATACTTGGATACATATTGAACCTAACAAAAGGGATAAACTTGTATAAAAAGAGTAAACTAATGGGGAGGACCATATAAGTAAAGAGAAAGTTCAAATAAACCCCAGAGCTGAAAAAATCAGTCTCATAGTAACTCCATACTATATTATATGGTCGCCCCAACGTATTTAAACACTCAATACACTGTTAATAGGAGTCCACTAAAGGTAAAGGTATATTCAAACAAAAACAAATTGAGAAAAATAAATAAAAAATAAATCAAATTACCTAAGGACTCATAAAGATAACACAATACTGTCTATAAACTGCAAGGTTCCAGTATAGGTGAAAATAATCGGAGCACTATTCCATATAATAGTCTAAACTCAGAAAGAGTTAGTGCTAAGTAGGTTATATATTATAGATTAAACCCTGCAGAAAGTCAGAAAGTGCAAGTTAGTTGACTTGCATTGGAAATCGAAAGGATAGGGAAGATAATATAAACGAAGAGAGAAATGAAAAGTAGAGATGGATATAAATATAAATATAAAGTAAGTCTAAGTAAGACAGACAAAACTAGATAGATCCACCTCACAATATCTCCCTATTAAATAATCATCCCAGCGTATAGAACCGATCAACCCCAGAGTCACTAAAACATTAATCTAAAAGAGTAACACTAAAGGTATAACAATGTACATCGGAGAAACAAGCCTGACGCGCGTTTCGGCGGGTAAACCGCCTTTCTCAAGAGCAAAGTACAGTATGTCTAATTAGATCCCACCCCCCCCTCTCATTCCCATCTATATAGCCGCTACTGACCGCCCATCAGGTAGTGCTAAGCTGGCAACGTCCAATCCCCTCGCTTGCCGGGATTAGTTAATGCGCATGTCCCGCCAGAGTGTCCGCGCATGCGCGCCAAACTTAGAATAAATGCTCTCTCACAATCATCAGTGCGCAAGTCAAGATATCAATACAGAAATGATACAGCGCACAGAGTGAACAGCAAAATCGCCACATACCACATACATATATATGAATGAGCAGGCAGTCACAGAAAGTTCCTAATAAGTCCTGACATAGGATAAATGCCCTTATATAAAAGGGACAAAAAGAGAGGACAGACTATGTTCGTCTGATCAAACCCTGTATACTTAAATACAAAACCTCCATAGCATTCATGTGTCTATTGGAGGAGAAATATCCATATATGTACAGGAGATTCATAGGGATAAAAGGGAGGAGGGGGAAATAAAAAGAAAGAAAAAAGAACTGAATCATAATAATCTTAATAGAAAAATAAAACAAAATATATATATTGTAGACAAAAAAGAGTGATAAGAGTAAAAAAATTTTTGAAAAAAAGAAGGAAAATTTTTATAAAGCATTTCAAAAAAGTTATATTTTTAAAAACATCTTTCAAAATATTTTCACAATATCACCAGCCTTTTGTGAAAATATTTTGAAAGACGTTTTTAAAACAATTAAACAATTTTTGGCATAGATTGGTGGTAAAATGGTTGCATGAAAAGAGTCAAAATACCACAAGTTTAACCCCTTAAGACCAGAGGGCATACAATTACGCCCTATTTTAGGCGGCTCTAAACGCCGACGGGCGTAATTGTACGCCCTCCGGTCTTTCCTTACTTACCCGTTCGCCAGCAATCGCGGTGGTAGATCCTCCTCCTCCGGTGCCCCCCGGCCATGTGAGCGTGAGGTCCTTGTGAGGACCCCACAATCACATGGCCGGGGCTGGCTGCCTCCTGCATTGCCAGCAGGGGGGCTGCCTGTAATTACAGGTGGTCCCCCTGCTGGCTGAAAATAAAATTTAAATAAATTAATTAAAAAGTAAAGTGTAAAAAAAAAAAAATATATATATATATATATATATATATATACTTAGATCATAAAAAAAACCATGTGTGTATGTGTGTTAGTGTTAGAGTGTGTGTGTGTATTAGTGTTAGTTTTTGTGTGTCAGTGTGTGTGTCTGCTAGTGAGTGTCAGGGAGTGTGTTAGTTTTAGTGTGTGTGTGTTACTGCTTGCCTTTCTTCCATCTCTGACTGGATGTCCTCCCGCTTTCTGAAACTCAATCTCTCCCCGCCCCTTTCTTGCAGGACAGCAGGGGAGAGGTCCTGGGAGGAGAGATATAGCTGGGTGTCATCAGCGTACAGGTGGTAGTGGAATCCAAATGAGGTAATATGTTTGCCAAGAGAGGCAGTATAAAGAGAAAATAGAAGGGGACCAAGGACGGAGCCTTGGGGGACTCCAACCGAGACAGGGCGAGGGGAGGAGGTATCATTAGAAAAAGAGACACTGAATGAGCGTTGGGAGAGATAAGAGGAAAACCATGAGAGGACAGAGTCACAGAGACCAAGCGATTGCAGAGTTTAAAGAAGGAGAGCATGATCAACGGTGTCAAAGGCCGCTAAGAGGTCAAGAAGTATTAGTATGGAGTAGTGGCCTTTGGATTTAGCTGCGATTAGGTCGTTAGTAACTTTGATAAGGGCAGTCTCTGTAGAGTGGAGAGGGCGGAAGCCAGATTGAAGGGGGTCAAGGAGAGAGTTGGAATTGAGGAAATGAGACACACGGGTAAAGACAAGTCGTTCCAGAAGCTTTGAGGAAAAAGGGAGCAGGGATATGGGACGGTAGTTAGAGGGGGTGGACGGGTCGAGGGATGTTTTTTTTAGTATAGGTACTACAGTGGCATGTTTAAGGTCAGCAGGGGCGATGCCAGAAGAGAGCGAGTAGTTGAAGATGTGTGTTAGAGAAGGCACGAGACAAGTGGAGAGAGAGCTGATAAGGTGAGATGGGACAGGATCGAGCGGGCAAGTGGTGGGGCGAGAGGAGCAAAGAAGAGCAGCCACCTTTTGGAAAGTGGCTGGGGAGAATATCTGAAGGGTAGGAAAGGCATGATCTATGTGTGATTGAGAAACAGAAAGGCAAGGAGGGGAGAATTCTTTCCTTAGCTGTTCAATTTTGTCAGTGAAGTAGCATGCAACGTTATCAGCAGTAAGGTTGGCTTGGGGGGTGGCCACAGTGGGGCGAAGAAGAGAATTAAAGGTGTCAAAGAGACGCCTGGGGTTGCGGGAACATGAACTAATGAGAGAGGAAAAATAGGACTGTTTGGCAAGGGCAAGGGCTGCACTGTATGAACACAATATGAATCTATAATGGAGAAAGTCTGACTGGGTGCGAGACTTCCTCCAGGAGCGTTCAGCACAACGGGAGCATCTTTGCAGGTAGCACGTTGATTTAGTATGCCATGGTTGGGGGCGAGTCCTCCTTGAGGAGCTTGTTTGGAGTGGCGCTGCAGTGTTCAAGGCAGATGTAAGGGTAGAGTTATATATGGAGATGGCCAGTGAAGGACAGGAGAGGGAAGGGATGGACAGCAGTTGTGAATCAATGTCAGCTGACAACTGTTGGAGATCAAGAGAATTAAGGTCCCTCCTGAGTTGAGGCTGGTTAGGCGGAGGTTGTTGGGTGAGGGGGTACGTGAGAGCAAACGATAAGAGGTGGTGATCAGAGAGTGGATACGGAATGTTGCAGATATTAGATACAGTACATGCGTAAGTGAAGATTAGGTCAAGGGTATTGCCAGCTACATGGGTGGGAGAATTTGCCCACTGTGATAGCCCGAGGGAGGAAGTAATTGAAAGTAGTTTATTGGCTGCAGAGGTCAAGGGTGGGTTTATAGGAATATTGAAGTCCCCGAGAATTAGGGATGGAATGTTAGAAGAGAGGAAATAGGGTAGCCAGGCAGCAAAGTGGTCAAGGAAGAGAAGAGGGGAACCAGGGGGACGGTAAATAACAGCAATGTTAGTAGAGAAGGGTTTGAAAAGGCGAATTGAGTGTATTTGAAATGACGGGAAAGAGAGGGAAGGGGGGGTGGGAAGAGGTTTAAAAGAGCAGTGAGGGGAGAGGAGAAACCCAACACCACCTCCTTTACATTCAGAGTTTCTTGGGTTGTGGGTAAGTTGGAGACCACCGAAGGACAAAGATGCAGGGGTGGCAGTGTCAGAGGGGGAGAGCCAGGTTTCTGTTAAGGCTAGTAAATCTATTGAACGAGAGATGAAGAAGTCATGGACAGCAGTGGATTTAGTTATATTGCAAACAGAGCGTGCGTTATATTGCAAACAGAGCGTGCGGGCAGTATTGAAGGAGGATTTAGAGGAACAAGAGATGGGTATGAGATTAGTGTGGATCCTTGGGTTAGTATGTGCTGAGTTTGTTGAGAGGGGACCGGGGTTTGGAGAGACATCACCAGCTGCTAGGAGCAGAAGGATAGAAAGGAAGTGAAGGTTGGAGTAGGATTTTAAAGTTTTGTAGGAGGGTATGTATGTAGAGGATTTGGAAAGAGTTGGTGGAGATAGGCTGGAAAGGTATGTGTAGAGTGCATGGGATGAATAGAGAGGGGAGGGGAGTAAGGTGGAAGTAATGATGATGGTGTTGCCAGGGACAGGTGAGTGAAAGGATAGGGATATTTTAGTAATGACAGAAGTTAGTGTTAAAGTGAAAAATAGAAGGGAGAACATTAGAGAAAATGTGTATTATATAGATATGTAGATCATATATACAAACACACACAAATATCAATGAGTGTTTAAACCATTGTAAGGATGCAGTGTGTTAAAAGAATTCATGTGAAGAGTGGTTTAATGACTTAATGAGTGGTGTTAAGGAAACCTGCTGATGTGCACTATCTATAAATAAGTTGATGACCATGGGGTGGGATGGTGTGGGGAGGGTGGGCAATCTTCCAGAGATGATACCTCTGCTCTGAAGATTCAGCAGGACTTGGTTGCTTGGGAGTGCTGGGTGTTAATGCTGTTTTAAGGGGCCCAGTCTGAAATATAAGGTCTGAGGTTAGAAAAAAAAATGAAATAAAACACACTGTTATGGGTGGGGAGACATGGGGCTATTGAGGTAATTAATTAGAGATGAAAAACTAAAAGGAGAGAACATTTGGGATAAAAAGATAGGAAGGATCAGATAGGTGAAAGTCATAAACCATGAACATAAATTTACTATATTATCAGTGAGAGTAGTAACACTAGCTAAACAAACAAACCATTAACAAAGAGTCTAAGAGAATGAACATAAAATTACATGATCATACCAGCCTTAATAAAAACAAAAACAGAAGATCAGGATGGGAGATATAGTTATCAATTAAGTAGTGGTAGTATAGGGAGGGAGATGGAATAGAACACAGTTTGAAAATAAGAGTTCAAAGGAAACAGTAATGCAGGTATTCTTGAGTTGATCTTCCAGAGATAATACCTCTGCTCTGAAGATTCAGCAGGACTTGGTTGCTTGGGAGTGCTGGGTGTTAATGCTGTTTTAAGGGGCCCAGTCTCAGTTGTAAGAGAGGAATCAGTCAGGAGCTATTAACAGTTTAATTGATATGCTTTTATGAAGAAGTGGGTTTTTAATGATTTTTTGAAGGAGTGGAGACTGGGTGACATCTAACGGAGGAGGGAAGTGAGTTCCACAGGAACTGTGTAGCCCTCAAGAAGTCTTGAAGGCAAGCATCAGGCATCAGAGGTGGGAGTACGGACAGAAGATAGACGTAAGTCTTCAGCAGATCGTAAGGGCCTAGACGGGACATACTTGTGTATAAGGGAGGATAGATAGGTGGGAGCAGCATTATGTAGAGATTTGAAAGCAAGAACCAGAATTTGAGCCCTATATCTTACAGGAAGCCAATGTAGGGACTGACAGATAATGTTTGTTTATAGTGAATTATATGATATGATGAAAATAATGGTATCTTTAGAAAGACCATTTAATGGTGAGAAAAACGGTATATAATATGTGTGGGTACAGTAAATGAATAAGAGGAAAATTACAGCAAAACACAAACACCGCAGAAATTTAAAAAGAGCCCTGGTCCTTAACGGTAAGAAAACGGAAAAACGGTCTGGTCACCAAGGGGTTAATATAAAGTCACTTTCTCTAAACCTAAAAAAAAAAATCAGGTAAAAAATATGAGATCATATTATTTTATTCCATTCCTCAGGGCATTTGTTCTCAAACATCAGGTGATGTGTAGGTTTTGTGCAGCAGCCTAGGATACCAACGTGGCAGGTCTGGGTTATGCTCAGAGTATGGCTGAGTAAATAAAGTTTTAATATTTGTTTCTGGCTCTGTGTGTGTGTGTGACTGTCTGCCTGTAATTGTGTGCATGTGTAACTGTCTGCCTGTGATTGTGTGTGTGTGTGTCTGCCCCTGTGATTGTGTGTGTGACTGTCTGCCTGTGGCTGTGTTTGTGTTTGTGTGTGTGTGTGTGTGTGCGTGTGTGTGTGATTGTCTACCTGTGACTGGCTGTGTGGGACAGTGTGTCTGTGTGTGACTGTCTGCATGTGACTATGTGTGTGTGACAGTGTGCCTGTGATTGGGGGATGCTGCCTTTAACTGTGTGTGTGGCTATCTGCATGTGACTGTCTGCGTGTGTGTGTGACTTTCTGCCTGTAACTATGTGTGTGACTGTGTGCGAGTGACTATGTGCCTGGGACTGGTCTCTGAAAACTGTTGCTAATATTGTTGTGTAAAAAAATAATAATTGTATTGTTAGGGGCTGAGCAGGGGCTTTAGAGGAAGAGGCAGGTTTTTTTGGGAAGGGGTGTGCAGGAGTTTTATGGAACGGGGGTGCAGGAGTTTGTAGAAGGGGACAGGTGTATAAGGGGGGCTTAGTAGGGGATTTGTGGAAGGGGGGTGCAGAGGTTTTGTAGAAGGGGGCAGGACATACATTTTGTAGAGAAGCAGCAGGAGATGGATTTTGTAAAAGGGGGCAGAACAGGTTTTTTTTCCAAATGTACACATTTGTGCAATTTTTAAAAATGAAAACATTTTCAAAAATATTGTGTGTATTTTTTTTACATTTAAGTGTAGGGGGGGGACGGGGGAGGGAGGTGCCAAACACAGGGTTCCCTTCCACTCTTCTGGGAACGGTTTACATGAGATTTTGGAGTGTTTCTGTGGGAATGTTTGGTCAATCATAAAGTGCAGCATTTGTGAGGTCAGGCATCTCATTGGATGAGAAGGCCTGGCTCGCAATCTCTGTTTCATTTAATCCGAAAGGTATGCATGCCAGTCAAGTTCTTCCACACCAAACTAATCCAACCATGTCTTTACGGACCTTGATTTGTCCACTGTGGCACAGTCATGCTGGAATAGAAAAGGGCCTTCATCAAACTGTTTCCACAAAGTTGGAAGCATAGCATTGAATGCTGAAGCATTCAAATCTTTCTTTTCTGGAAGTAATGGGCCTAGGGCCCTAGGCCAATCTGTGAAAAACAGCCCAATACCATTATACCTCATGCACCAAACTTTACAGTTGTCACAATGCAGTCAGGCAGGTTCTCCTGGCATCTGCCAAACCCAGACTTATTGCAAAAGTATCATCCTAACACAGTACCATGCTTGCATTCACTGAGGTCTGCAGAATTACTAATTTTTTTGACTAATGTTTATAAATGCAGACTGCAAGGCTACGTTCGTCTATTTTAATGCGTCTGATTGAAACACCTGAGTTCAGTAAGTGTTGTGTCCCAATGCTTTTTTTCATATAGTGTACATTTCAGCCTAACTGAATGGCTAACATCTGGATCAGAATGGAACAAGCATTGTGGGTCAGAAAATATAAAAAGAAGAAATGTTCTACCCAGAGTTGGGGGAGGGGTTAAACTGAAACCCAATTTGCATTTTTTTTTTTTACATTTTACATTGGCAGCTTCCACAGACTTAAACAAATATCTGTCAAAATAAGTCAAAAGCACTGATTTTAAAGCAAACCCCAAATGTATCCAGCCAGAAGTCTTCATTTGGTCAGAATGAAAGAATTTTGACAAGAGTTGGTAAATATCTGAATTTTCAATCCAGTCAGAATCCAATCGTTTTCACCAACTTTTCTTTTTGAAGTGGTCATAGGTATGCCACTCTTGTTTTGGGCTTCATTATGTTACTTTGTGCATAAAAATGTGAGTAAATCTCTTTATTTTTGCAGGTTTTACTGCAAAGGGGGAGTTGGAGTTATACATAATATGTCTAATAGGGCATATTACACAGTACAGGATCCCTCACTCAAAAGGGTTTTAGTATCCTTTTAAGGACCAATACTTCAATACTTTATGAAATCACTATGTAATAACTGGCTGTGTTTATTTAGTTGAATAAGTCTTTTATATATATATATATATATATATATATATATATATAGATATTTCTTCTTGGGCCTAATGCTCGCAACATTAATATATGTCTATATTCAACAGCAAACAATAATATACTTAACAGATGGTATTTCTTAACGACGTTACAGAGAGTCGTCTTAGTATCAGCAACTCAGGACATCAGAGAGGAGAGCAAAACGGATCGTAGAAGGAAGAGAGCGTGGTCCTTTGTCCTCTACCCTTTATAGCCCAAATTACGTCATAATGTTTGGTTTAGACTCTGGCCATATAAGGAAATTCCCCATATAAAGACCACCTCAAATCTCTCTTATACAGCAAATTCCAGAGACCTCATGGTACAGAATAGCAAACGCCATCTGTTCTATTTAACCCATTAGACAGCCACACCTTAATATGTATTTGAATAGGAACATATAGAATATGCAATATTCTATACACTACAACCTAGCCTATGTAGTCATCATTCAAGAATGTAATGTTCTGCTTGTTTTAAATTTGCATCTCTACACAGCCCTGGCAATGTAGAGTGAGCAATACTTTCTGCTTAAAATACGATCCTAAAAAGTTATTACCTTTAGCTAGTGTGATTAGTGTAACTATACAACAACAGCCAACAACTGCTTTGATGTGTGAGACTTCAAGTACTCGCTGTAGCATCTTTAAATAGTCAGTTGGTTAAAGGATGACTGTGCAGCATTTCTCCTTTAAATACTAACAAAATTGAGCTATTTTAGTTTTCTTACCAACAGATATATCCTGTGACCCAATGAAGTGCCATAATACCAACAAGGGTCCGAGACCGCATGGCAACTCCAACGAGAGAGCCGCCGGACGCACCGCCTCTCCTGCTCCCACACGGAAGGATCGCAGATCATATCAGAGATGGTACTGGCAAGTAAGAGCCAAACTCCCGCAAGCTCAGAAGGAGCGGCAATGGAGCCCGACACAACGGCAGGTACAGACCATGAAGAGAGAAAGCGTTATAAAGCACAGGACTAACCTGCCACATCGCCCAGCTTCCCGCAAAGGGCCTGAATCAGAAGGTCTGCCCACCCACAGCCAGTATGCAGAAGCTCTCTCCAAGCCTAAGACAGGCACCCGGCTGAACAGAAAGGGACCCAAGAGGGGAATCTAGACCCCCCTTACAACACCACCATCTGGGACTGTAAGCACAGCGGCAGCCATTAAGCATTCGGCCTCACTACAGTGACTTATGCTGTAAACCAAAGGGTCGCCATAAATGCTGACAAGGACTCTTGCCAACTCAGGGTTAACATGGGGTGGTAACTTTAAGCGCTGTATTCGTTAACCACATCTATAATGTCTGTCTCCCTAAACTACCATGCATGGGCCACTGGGCTCATATGACTAACTACTCTGGTTCAGCATGTTTTAAGAGCACTAGAATGTAACCATAATAGACACAAAACTTAACATGTCTTATCAATGCAACACACAATATGACTTAAATTGTCTACACACTGTAGTGCTAAGCAGATCATTAGCAGCATTATGTTTTTGATCTTCTGAAACTCAGTTATATGTGCTCTAACTTATCGTTACTAAACGAGCCTTGAGATATCTTTGTTCAAATTATTTAAAACTACAAAAATTTGCAGGTTTAAAAAAAAAATGACACTCCTAGAGACCAATATAACAATATAGCATATAGGTCATTCTACCCATACAACTACGTCTTCTTTATGTAGAAAATATGTTATGCCCTGCTATGCCAAGCAACTAGGCATGTGCAATTCATTTCGGTTCGAATGAAAATTCGTCCGAATTTCGGGAAATACGGACATTCGTGTGCTTCAGAATGTCTGAATAGCTGAATTGCCGAATTGTCGAAGTCCCGAATTTCGGAATGCCGAACTGAGCCGAATATTTTCCTCATGCACATGCCTACAATGGACTAAATGTTGAATAACCTGAGAGTAATAGTGGATGAATCTAGTGAATGTATAAAACAAAAAATGTGTGATTATGCATGCCACTGTTAAGCTCTTTTATATGTTGCTATAAGTTGATACACGCTGTTGTGGTGTTTTAAGTAACTTTGTACCTACCCGCACTACAAAAATAAAGAATTAAAAAAAAAAAAAAATTATGAAGAATTAAATACCTATTGAGGAGAGAGGATGTGGAAACATGTAGCAATCGTATTTCCTGTAAACAGACAAAGCCTCTGGGTCAGAATATTTTTTATTTACCGATAATGTTCATTAATTATGGTCATTCTTATGAGGGCATAAACCGTTCACACACCACCTGATAGCAAAAATATAGCCTTCCCAAGAAGCAGCACTCTTTATGACTAGTTCAGACTACTAGTAATGCACATTATACAGTCACACCGACCTTTCTTAATGACTCCCTATGCAGAATCTTTGATTTCAGTAAATAAAATGGTTCTAACTAAGCTGCCATATTTGGAACTCTCTTTATCATTATGAATCATCATTATGTTGTAATTCTGTTAGAAAATGTTAAAATATCTGCCAATCAGCAGGAAACTCTTTCACTACAATAATTACTCTGCAATATTTTGTTTTTCAGTTTAACCCCTTAAGGACGGAGCCAAATGTACACGTTGTGAACAAAACAAAATATAAACAAAACCTGGCATTTGCGCTACATGTTTGTCCAACCGTAATTCACCTCTTTCATTGTAAATGCACCCACCCTTATTATATATCATTTTATTCAGGGGAAACAGGGCTTTCATTTAATATCAAATATTTAGCTATGAAACATAATTTAATATGAAAAAAATGGGAGAAAATACAATTTTATTTTAATTTTTTTAGTTCTACATGACATTTTAACGGTCAATGTCATAATACTGTTTGCTTTTACTGCAATAAAATACACATATTTGTATTCAGCAAAGTCTCACGTGTAAAACAGTACCCCCTATTTACAGGTTTTATGGCGTTTTGGGAAGTTACAGGGTTAAATATAGCATGTTACATTTGAAATTGAAATTGGCCAGATTGGTTATGTTGCCTTTGAGACTGTATAGTAGCCCGGGAATGAAATTTACACCCATAATGGCATACCATTTGCAATAGTAGACAACCCAAGGTATTGCAAATGGGGTATGTCCAGTCTTTTTAGTAGCCATTTGGTCACAAACACTGGCCAAAGTTAGCGTTAGTATTTGTTTGTGTGTGAAAATGCAAAAAATGCCAATTTTGGCCAGTGTTTGTGACTAAGTGGCTACTAAAAAAGACTGGACATACCCTGTTTGCAATACCTTGGGTTGTCTACTATTGCAAATGGTATGCCATCATAGGGGTAATTTTCAATCTTGGGCTACCATAGGGTCTCAAAGGCAACGTAACCAATCTGGCGAATTTTAATGTGAAAAAAATGAAACGCAAGCCTCATATTTGACGCTGTAACTTTTGAAAACACCATAAAACCTGTACATGAGGGGTACTGTTGTACTCGGGAGACTTCACTGAACACAAATATTTGTGTTTCAAAACAGCAAAAAGTATCACAGCAATAATATCGTCCGTGTAAGTGCTGTTTGTGCATGAAAAATGCAAAAAACATCACTTTTACTGGCGATATCATCGTTGTAATACATTTTACTGTTTTGAAACACTAATATTTGTGTTCAGCGAAGTCTCCCGAGTAGAACAGTACCCCCCATGTACAAGTTTTATGGTGTCTTGGAAAGTTATAGGGTTAAATATAGTGCTAGCAAATTAAATTCCCTTTACTTTTGGCATGGGTTGTCAGGCAGGTCCCGCTAATTGTAATTAATTAAGATACCCAATTATGTAAAAATATTACATAAATATATATGTAGAATTAATATATGTGTATATATATATACGTATGTGTATATATATATATATCTATATAATTTTAAAAAAAATATTTTTATTTATATATAGGTGTATATATATAGTGATATATATATATATATATATATATATATATATATATATATATATATATGATCTAAGTATATATTATTATTTTTTTACACTTTTTAATTTTATTTATTTTATTTCCAGCCAGCAGGGGGACCACCTGTCATTACAGGCAGTCCCCCTGCTGGCAATGCTGCAGCCAGCTACCCCCGGCCATGTGATTGTGGGGTCCTCGCAAGGACCTCACTCTCACATGGCCAGGGGGCTTCCAGGGGGTCGGACGTGCCGCGGGGGGCTCCCTGGGAGTCCCCCCAACTGCGATCGCCGGCGTGGGATCGCCGGCGACCGGGTAAGTAGGAAAAGACCGGAGGGTGTACTATTACGCCCGGCGGCGTTTAGAGCCACTTAGAATAGGGCGTAATAGTTCGCCCTCCAGTCTTAAGGGGTTAACTCATGGATGACATTGTGTCTCAGGGCTCTTTTGATTACTGAAAACAATCTCGGACACCTGTGATAATTAGATTGCCAGGTGAGCCCAATTCAAGGAAAAACTACTAAAGGAGGGTGTTCCACATTATTAAGCAGGGCACCATTTTCATGCAATATGGGGAAGAAAAAGGATCTTTCTGCTGCCGAAAAGAGTGAAATAGTTCAATGCCTTGAACGAGGTATGAAAACATTAGATATTTCACGAAAACTTAAGCGTGATCATCACACTAATAAGAGATTTGTGGCTGATTCAGAGCACAGACAGGTTCGTGCAGATAAAGGCATATTGAGGAAGATTTCTGCCAGATCCATGCATCGGATCAAGAGAGCAGCTGCTAAAATACCATTGCATAGCAGCAAACAGATATTTGAAGCTGCTGGTGCCTCTGGAGTCCCACGGACATCAAGGTGTAGAGTCCTCCAGAGTCTTGCAACTGTGCATAAACCTTCTATTCGGGGTGCCGGAAAATTACGTAATTTCGGCACCCGGCATTACTAAACTGCACGCGTGAGGGAGCAGTGAGGAGCAGGGGGGGAGACCCAGGGAGAGGCCCCACTCCAGCTCCAAAAGGTAGGGAACAATAAATAAAATGATGTGAGTGTGTACAAGAATGTGTAAGTGTGTGTTGTCTGTCAGTGTGTGTGTCTGTCAGAAAGCGTGTGTCTGTCAGTGTGTGTGTCTGTCTGTCTGTCAGTGTGTGGGCCTGTCTGTCAGTCAGTCAGTGAGTGAGTGTGTCTGTCAGTTTGTGTGCCTGTCTGTCTGTCAGTGAGCGAGTGAGTGTGTGTGTCTGTCAGTGTCTGTGTGTCTGTCAGTGAATGTGTCTGTCAGTGGAGGACCTGGAGGTGCACAGAGGCACGCAACGCCACTTCACATTCCGACGTGACGTCAACGTGCTCCACCTTCACAGGGTTTCAAGGAGTAGCAGGAGCATCCGCTTTGGCACAAGGTGCGGATGGCGCCATTGGGGTATATCAGAGGCTGGACTCCGGAGTTGCATACTGGCAGCAGCAATGTGAGTGGAGTCTTCTTGTTGGCTAATATTGTTGTTGTTTTTTAAACAAGGGCAGGGGTTTAGTAGAGGGGGTGCTGGGATTTAGTATTGAGGGAGGGACTGGGGTTTATAGAGGGAGATGTTTTCTTTTTTTGCTGTACTTTTCAAAAGAAACCTACGTTTCTATGAAAATTTCAGTTTTGATTTTTTGCGGCCCACATAAACTTAAAACTTGTTTTTTTGGCCTGTGCTAGCCTTTGAGTTTGACGTGCTTGCCCTAAATCTTGGACTGTTCGGCATGCCTTGAGGATTGGTTTGGAAACCATGCCATACCTGATAAGTCAGTAAGTTTAGCAGATTTGCCACACTAGGGCAGTGTTTCTGAGGTCACCGTGCAACTAACCAATATCTTTAATATTTCAGAAACAATTTCTCTCTTTGGAAAAATGTGAGCTTGTGCCACAGCATTTACAAGATCCGGGTATCTTTGTTTTGATTCATAGTTTCACATTGTTGAGTCTAAGAAATTATTTGTTCTAATATCAGTCATACTATTTCTAGTAATTCATTCAAGTTGTGAAATCTTTGTTTTCTTTGTTTGGATTATTGTGTCCCTTTGCATATGTGCCAATGGACACATTACAAACCAGGACCTGATTCCATAGAAAATGACATTTAAGAACCCATTGTGTAATGCCAGTGACATAGAGTAGAATGTGATCATGATAAGTCACTTTCACTTTATAAAACATCAGCATTTTATTTTGTTTTCCTTGCACACTGGCCTTCCTAAATCATTTCAGATAAGGACCAAAGAGCTTGACTCAAGACCAATAGCTCTTGTCACTGATGGATGCATGATTTTTGCATATTACTGCAGTTATAAACACATCTATGCATGAAGCCAGTGATAGGGCTATTCTTTGTACAATAACCTAAAAAAGGGCATGAACAGATATAAGTCTTGGGGTATCCCTTTACAGTAATGTTAGAAAAAATGCCACAGTGAGCCTTCTAAATAAGTGGATCTTTAGTAATTCAAAATAAAAACCCTTAAACATCAATCATAATGAACAGATGTCGAGATTTGTCACTTGTGGTAGCTAATGGATATTTCAATATTATTGCTAGATAAATGTGCGGCACAGCGCTATGGCATACAAAGGGTAAATCAAATCCATTGCTGTTAGAGTACTATTATTAATGGTAAAAATATTGCTGATATCAATCAGTATAACTTGTAAAACAGAACTGCACACGACACAAATCACTCATTTTTAACGATTCACAGAAATATCATTTACATTTCAACAAGCACAATTTAACACTCAGTGCTGGCGCCCAAATTCTCCAAGGTACGTCTGCATTGTCTAAGAGGAAATCCGGACCTGAATGTATTCTATTGTTTCACTTTAGAATGGTGTTAAATAATGTGTGAGAAAATAATGAAGTGCACTATAAAACAGATTTATGTGTCGGTTATCAACGTATTATTGACATTTACTCACTTTAAGGGTTACTCCAAGAACCATGATCAATTCAGTGTTCTGCAGTGGTCATAGTGCAAGGAGCTTGTAATATGCAACATTTCAGTATGAAGCACTGTGTATACTGAGATATTTAGGAAATGACCCAGATAAGAGGCAATCTATTGCAAAACAATTTGCTCTCTTACTGGGGAACAACATGTCAGGGTGCTCCTGGCAGAATCTGTACTAGAATGGGAGTTAGTGGTTGTAAGACTGGGTGGGGGGGAAACATAAAGGACTAGCACTGTGATACACGTTTGCATTCTCTAAAAAAAAAAGGGGGTGGGAGGGAGAAAGTGTAAGCTGGGAGAAAAACTTTTTAATTACTTAACTTAAGCAACACTACAATGTTACAGGTTGCCCCCTTTTCCAATAAAATTAAAAAAAAATAAAGGGTATATAATTCACCTTTTTCATGTGGCATTATTCACCTCTCCTCTTCTGGTGAGACCTCACTTGGAGTATTGTACACAGTACTGGAGACCGTATCTTCACAAGGATATTGATACTTTAGAGAGAGTTCAGGGAAGGGCTACTAAACTGGTTCATGGATTGCGGTATAAAACTTACCACGAAAGGTTAAAGGATCTTAACATGTATAGCTTGGAGGAAAGATGAGACAGGGGGATATGATAGAAACATTTAAATATATAAAGGGAATCAACACAGTAAAGGAGGAGACTATATTTAAAAGAAGAAAAACTACCACAACAAGAGGACATAGTCTTAAATTAGAGGGACAAAGGTTTAAAAATAATATCAGGAAGTATTACTTTACTGAGAGGGTGGTAGATGTATGGAATAGCCTTCCAGCTGAAGTGGTAGAGGTTAACACAGTAAAGGAGTTTAAGCATGCGTGGGATAGGCATAAGGCAATCCTAACTATAAGATAAGAAAATTGGTCAGACTAGAGGGGCCGAATGGTTCTTATCTGCCGTCACATTCTATGTTTCTATGTCTATGTTTCTGTGATATTATGGCCTCTTCCAGCTATGCTCCAAACTCATTGACAAGTACTGGGGACCTGATGCGCATGTGTAGCTAACGCATCAAAGTTTACCCCTAGAAAAGCATTATATTCACTGTTTTCCTGTGAGATTCCGTGTCACGTGACCTAATTTTACTCGGTCAGGGCTGTGGAAGCACCTGGCTGTCAGGAAAACGTTACCGTCCCTTTAAGCATTATAAGAAATAAGAGAAATGACACTCCAAACAGAAACTAACCAGTTTTATTAACGTATTATATAGATTATGCATTAAAATATAAAAAACAACAAATGAAAAGTAATAAAAGATTTTTAAAAACTCCTCTCTGAAGTTTCATTGGTTTTTTTCTGCCCATTCCGACAATTTAAATAATCAGCTGTGTCCACTCCAGGAAACAGCTTGGCCATCACGCTTTAACCAGCGGTGTGGGTGCCTATAGTTTCCTTTCTAGCTGTTGTATCAGTTGCTAAAAGAAAAGAGCTATCCTTTATAATCTTTTAGAATTTGACAAATTTTAAAGAGAAATTGTCACCACTTTCCTCACCCTTCATTCCCATGTTGCAATCCCCTTTAGAGGTGGTTGTTACACTTCTGTAACACCCACCTCTGGTCCTCCCACACTCCATTCTAGTTCTTTGTTAAAAACCTCCTCAATGACTCCAACATGCCAGTGTCACTCCTTTACACCCTAACCAGCTCTAGGGAGTGCCTATCAGTGCCTGCTAGGGAGTTACTATAGCAACCACAGCACTCAATTCCTCGTCATTGACTGTAGACTGAGTGAGAGCGAGATTTGGAGAAAATCTAAATCTATAAATCAATATATACATTACATAGCAAAACTGCTAGCACAATGTATAGATACAACTTGAAGCACTTTTAAAAGAGCTAGAGACATTACGGGCATGAAAGTTTCCCTTTAGTTTGTCCACACAGGTCTCTTACCAGTTTACTAGCTGTCCTCCCCCTCCATCCCCCCTTCAATGGTGGCACTGAAGAGATACCAAGTGTATATAAACCCAGCACCCATTTGTGCATACATATTGAGAATCATTCAGTTATAAACCAAAATAGAATAAATTATTATTAGATTATTATTTGATGGCAAGTAATGAAGTGCACTAAATCTAACTTTATGGCTATTTTCTTTATTTCCCTGTTTTATTTTCTTTATTTCTGAGCCCAAACTATATTCTGTTCTTTATTTTAAAAACTGATAGGACTTTCATTTTATAACATTTACATATATTTGCATGTAAACCCATTAGTCATACACAAAAAACTAGGGATGTAAAATAATCTGTCTCTGTTACTATGATAATGTGAAAATTAAGTTAAAAAAACTGCCCAAATTGCCCTCAGCTACATTCTGAATATTGCAATTCCAGTAAATTTAAAGCCAAGTGAAGTATTTTTGTCAGTTTCATTACTATTACAAACCATTATTAGTTACTCTGTACCCTTTGGAGAATCCCACTAACTCCAATTACATCCACCAAAGTATCTATCTTGAAAGGAGAAAATGAAGGGTATTTCATACTTCACAACATTTTAAATGGACAAAGAAGGTCAATTTCATTTTAGGGGTATAAATGGGAGTGTGGTCAGGTGGCTGGGTTGTTATGAGAAATTATAGCTGGCTTACTAATAACAATTTATACAATTAAAATATAATTTATAACAAGAACAATCTTATTTACACAGACTGATTTCTGAACATTGTTGTCATTTAAAGACACATTACTGTGAGTATCACTGCTTCGGAGCTCTCTTGTAGGCTCAGACACACCAACAATATAGAACTCCTAAATATGAGGGACATTAGGATAGAAAAGAAGGACAGGTGGATTGAAGCCCAAAATGAGGACTGTCCCTCCTAAATAGCGACACAGGGGAGATATGGTATTTCAACAGTGATATGAATTGTTGAGTCATTTCAGGCAGCCATTTGAACATAAATCTATGTAAACATTTATGGTCTTTTTTCCTGCATTTGTTACACAAATACCAAAAAAGATGTGATCACTACCCTCCCTAAGCAGGGGAAACCCTGAAATGCTGGAGCGAAGCTCCATCCTATTTCCCTCCTGAATGTGGACACAAAAATGTATGCAAAATGATTAGCTAATTGCCTAAGCCCTCTGTTGCAGTACTTGGTATCGGAGAAGCAGGCGCTGTTCGTGCCAGACAGGCAAGTAGGAGATAACACTGGGTGATTCCTTGACATCCTAGATATAGTGCAGAAAACTAAGACACTGGGCGTACTCTTGGCCCTAGATGCAAAACAGGCATTTGAGAGGATACACTGGCAATATATGTCCTCTATGCTGCAAAGATTTGGGTTGCAACACGGTTTCCTGAAGGGAATCCTAGAGCTTTATTCATAGCCTTCAGCAACAGTCTCCAACTCTGGTTTAATGTCCAGCAAATTCCATTTATGATAGGCAGCTAGGGCTGCCAATTATCTCCTCTCATCTTAATTCTTCTGGCATTTGAACTGTTGATACAACACATTAAATTCTACCCGGCAATCAAGGCTCTACCGACCCATAGTAAAGACCATTCTATAGCAATGTTTGTAGATGACATTCTGCTATTTTTATCGAATCTCATGGTGTCCCTGCCGAACCTCATAGATCCATTGGCTAGGTGTCCTGTGCATTACAAGTCGGGCTGGAGCAGAGGGCTAGATAAGCACTTCAGTCTAAATACATGTTTGATTGGCGAGAATCTTCGATTAAATATCTGGAAATTCAATTAACAAAATCATGCTGTACATTCATTTTAAAAAAACACCACAGAAATGATGGTGTGGCCCAAAATCCTCTACCTGTATCATACTATCTGTTGGCTGTCCAGGCCTCCCTTTTGCAACAATTCTAGAAATGTATGCTTACATGGGCCAAAGGCTAACATGGGCCATATGAACAAGGTTTAAGTTTATGTGGGCCACAAAAAAAAGAGTTCAGCCTAGACCAACCCAAACTAAAATTACTTGTATCATTCTCATGTAACCCAGGATTACAATATGTAATCCTGGGTACATATATATATACTTTACTGGAAAGCTTCACTTCAAGTTACTAACAATCCCCCCCAAATCCAATACACAGCTTCCCGTGGCCCTGCTCCCCCACTCTAATACACTGCTCCTTCCCCCCAATCTAATACACTGCCCCCCAGCCTAATGTTGTTCTCTCTCGCCTTGACTACTGCAAGCCCCTTCTCAGTGGTCTTAAGTGTTCCCAGATTGCACCGCTGCAATCTATAATGAATGCGGCGGCGAGGCTCATTTTCCTGTCCGCCCGCACCTCCCATGCCTCCCCCCTTCTGTCAGTCCCTACATTGGCTTCCAGTTAGATTTAGGGCTCAATTTAAGATGCTGGTGCTTGCTTACAAGTCCCTACATAATGCTGCTCCAACCTGCCTATTTTGCCTAATACAAAAGTATGTCCCGTCGAGGCCGTTGCGCTCTACCGAAGACCTACGTCTATTTTCTGTCCGTACTCTCACATCTGATGCTCGCCTCCAAGACTTCTCCAGGGCTGCACCTTTTCTGTGGAACTCCCTTCCCTTCTCCGTTAGACTTTCACCCAGTCTCCACTCCTTCAAAAAATCTTTGAAAACACACTTCTTCAGGAAAGCATATCATTTAAACTGTTAGCGGGTTTTTATTCCCCCACCCATGCCACCTCTCCTGCAAGTGTCAAAAATAACCTACTAAGTTTCCTGTGAATACTTTTTCTAGCAACCTCTTTCATTACGCCTACTTATACCCTTTGTGTCACTATACCCCACTCGCTCTAGCATGTAAGCTCATTGAGTAGGGCCCTCAGCCCCTTTGTTGCGGTGCTTCCACTTGTCTGGTTACAATTACGTGTCTGTTAGTCCACCCATTGCACAGTGCTACAGAATTTGCTGGCGCTTTGCTGGGCCACAAAGATACTCATTGTGGGCCGCATGTTTGACAGGCTTGGCCGAGGGTATCCTCTTGGACAATGTGGCTGCCCGCAGGATGGGGTGCTTTGGGAGTCCCTGTGTCAGGAGCTACTACCATGCCACCATAATATCTCAACTTTTAACTACCTTGTCCTCAGATACACCACCGATGTGGCTTTAGCTGGAGGATTCATTTGCAGCACCCTACACTAGTCATCAGTTAATGTGGGATCCCGCGATTATGTTTGAACGTTGGCTCTTTACTCCAGACCACTTAAGTCTCCCTTTCGGTATGGCACAGGTGGATTGGCAAACTATAAGGTTCCATAGCTAAATTCAGCTTGGACGCTTTGCAATTGTATACCTCGAATCTTAATTAAGGGTTTGGGTGAGACAAGTGGTAGCAAGGGTTCAACAGCTGTTGACTACTGGAGATGTCAAGAAGTTTCCAAATCTACAGGGGAAGCTTTCTTTGCCCAACAGTGAATTGATTACCTTCTTACAGATAAAAACATACTGAATACACAGAGGGCATGGATAGTGGAGGACTGTGCAAGATCCATAAATTATGCTTTGGCATTACTAGCTTTGCCAAATTTATGTCACACTGCTACAAACTCCAAACTTAATCCCCCAGAAATATTACCTTATCTACTGAGGAGGGAGGCAAAGCAGGGAAAGTTACTCCGGACTGCTGGATGGAAGCTATCTCCCACATAAGAGGTATCTCTCATAAAATCAATCACAGTAAACCTAAAGCAAACTGCTTATGCTGTGGTTCATGGTGCCCCAATGATTGGCCCTCATTTTTCCTGGGTCTTCTCCCAACTGTTGGCGGTGCCAACAGGAAAGTGGTAGTCTGTTACAAATCTTCTTTAAAAATATTTCAGCAGCATATTCAGTCTCTCATTGGCAGGGTGACTGGGGTCTTTTTTTTCCCTGGAACCAGAAATATTTCTACTAGATATGTTCCCGAAATCTCTGCATGGTGATATCCTATTTAAATACAACTAAACTATATGAGGAAATGACACATAGAATAGCAAACTCCTTACCGTGTCATGAAAAAATGTGGGCAAACTGGGACCGTGTTGACCACACAGTTCATAGTGATCAGTAGTTCCCCACATGTAACTGGTAGACATGTGCAATTTGTTTCGTTCCGAATGGAAATTCAGATGAATTTCAGGCAATTCAGACATTCAGATACTGAGCGGCGGGTGGGGGCCCTAAAGAAAAATAAGGGGGGGACGACCTATTGTCCTCCCTCCTGACCCCCACCTCTGAGCGGCGGGTGGGGACCCTAAATTAGAATAAGGGGGGGACCTATTGTCCTCCCCCCGGCCCCCACCCCTGAGCGGTGGGTGGGGGCCCTAAATATCAATAAGGGGGGGACCTATTGTCCTCCCCCCTGACCCCCATCCCTGAGCGGTGGCTGGGGGCCCTAAATTAGAATAATGGGGGGACCTATTGTCCTCCCCCCTGGCTCCCACCCCTGAGCGGCAGGTGGGGCCCTAAATACCAATAAGGAGGGGACCTATTTTACTCCCCCTCGGCCCCCCCCCGAGCGGTGGGTTGGGCCCTAAATACCTATAAGGGGGGGACCTATTGTCCTCCCCCTGGCCCCCACCCCTTTCGGTGGGTGGAGGCCTTAAATAAAAATGTAACCCCCCCCCAGGTGACTAGGGGTCCCCAAACCCCTAGTCACCTCCCTCCCCAAAAACATGAACCCCTACCTACCCCCCTCACCCTAAAAATAGTGAGGGGGACCAACTAGATGCTTGTAAAAAAAACAACAAAAAAACTCCTGTCTTCTTTCTTCTAAAATCTTCTTTTTTCAGCCCCAAAAAAAGGCCAAATAAATATCCATAATAACCGACGCACTTTGAAGAAAAAAAAAAGCGCCAAAAATAATCCATCTTCACCCATGGAGGGCTCCGTGCAGAATGAGCTCTGCAGGGCAGGGGAAGGCTTATAAAGCCTTGCCCCGCCCTGCAATTAGGCTCAGAGCACTCTGGTTGGTTGGTTTAAGCCATCCAATCAGAGTGCTCTGACAGGTAAATGAAGAGACTGACAGGTAAGTCTCTACATTTACCTGTCACAGCACTCTGATTGGTAAGCTTGAAATCCAGCTAATCAGAATGCTCTGTGTCATTTTACACAGCGTGGGAAAGTTTTTTGGAATTTAGGACCCCCATCCGCCGCTCAGGGGTGGGGGGTGAGGGGGGAGGACAATAGGCCCCCCCCCTATTTTACTTTAGGGCCCCCACCCTCCGTTCAGGGGTAGGGGCCGGGGGGGGAGAAATGGGTTTTTTTTTGTTTTGTTTTTTACAGTAAGCAGCCACAAGCAGCTCACTGTTTAGTACACATGCCCCTAATTTTTACTTAGTATTAGTAAATTTGGCTGAAAGACCAATTTAGGTCATTCAGCCTTTTTGTAGATAACTCCCTAATACCATGGGAATTAGGGAGTTATTTTCTAAGTGGCTGCAAGAGAAGTGCCAAAGTTCCAAAATTCCAAAGTGCCGAAGACAATAACATTAGTGAATTGGTAAATGTTGCATGTGCGCTGTTATTGTTATTTTATTTTGTTTTATCTTTGTCGTTTTCTTTTCTGTATCTGATTTTCTTTTTATAGAAAATGTAAAAAAAAAAATCATTCAAAAAGATATATTAACAACATCAAGGGCAAGTGCTTTCAATAGGGCAGGGCAAGCCTAAAGTGGTTGTGTATCTTGCTTGCAAAGTGGTCCCAGATTAAAATGGAATGAGCTAATACTGAGAATGTGAAAGGGCCTTCTTTTAACTCATTCATGACAGATTCCATACCTGGATATCATGTTAGATATTGTCCCTCCCCCTTGTTATACATTGTTTAGAGAGCTGTTAGGTTTATCTAAAACCTATTTAAATAGACTACACTATTTTTCTTAAACAGCTTGAGCCTGGTTTGACAAGAGGAATTGTATCTACTATTTCCTAGCACCATAAACACTACAACAAGCTGTAGCGGTTGTGGGGCTTGGAAAGTTCCTTTAGGCATTTGAATACTTACCTACACATTGTATATGTGTTATATGAATGAGAAATAAAATATTTATTTCCTGATTTATGAGATACTGTTTTAAAGACTTTCCATTTACTATAGCAGTTTATACCTCTGTTATTTACTGCCTAGGGATAAAGTCACCATCAGCCTTTGTCCGCAAAGTATTTGTATTGCACCACTCCATTTTAAAATCAGTGGAAATTTAGGAAAGCTCAGAGATATTACCAAGTAGCCTGTGTCATTAGGCTAATCAGAGTTTTAATAACTATAACTTTCGTAAGTAAACATGAAACAAAGTAAAAAAAACCAAAAACAATATTACAATGCAAAGTGAAATGGTACACAGTGCTGGCAAAACAATAAGGGGCAATCTAGAGCACATCAGCCCGGACACACAATGTCTGATTGAACAGCAGGCCTCCTGCTGGCTATTTTATGTAGCCTGGCCAAGTAGATCCCGATAGAGGATCTTTTGTATACTCTGGGAGCAGTGTGCAGCTCGTGTCAGAACAGGTAGAGCGCAGCCACACTGCATTACAAAGGGAAAGTAAGAAAGCAGTGAGCATAACAGGAGGGGAGAGGGGGGAAGAGACCACAAAGGGGAGAGGCGGAAGAGACCAGAAGGGGACACTGAGGCACTGGGAGGGAAGAAACATTCAGAGTGGCTGGGGGAGGGGGGGGGGAAGAGACACACAAAGGGGCTGGTGCTAGTAAAAGATACACAGAAGGGCAAGGGGGGAGAAAGACATACAGAGGGGCTGGGAAATGGGAGAAAGGGAAACATAAAAGAGGCTGGGGAGAAAAAGTGTGATGGAACTCTCGTATCTGACTAAGTACATCCACCAAGTCAGCTTCCTAACCATGGAACCATGGAACACTTCAGCCCCAGTCACTAATGCTTGTCTGGGGTCGCTGAGAACTTCTTCCTTCCTATACCAGGCTACTAGGCTGCAGCTCTCTTCTTCCAGGTATCATCCCATTTGCCTCTTCAGTTCCTCTCCCAGAAAGGTACCTACACCTTGGTTGAGACTGTGATCAGCTACTGCCTTTACAAAGGCACTTGTGACTCTGAGGCCTAGCTCCCTGTTTAACTTGTCCCAGGATACAAATACAAAGCAGCCAGCCAACAGGTCTGGAGATTCTGCTGAGATCGATGAATAAATCAACCAGGACTAGCCTTTGACAACTTGTCCTTAAAAATAGCATTTAAAATACAAATATACAGAACAATAGAGAATGAGCAATTATAATTAATACATGAACCATACAATACAAGTAACATTTTAACAATATATACAATATACTCCTTATTTGGTTGCACTCATTTGCATACCAGCATTACGTAAATGTACACATTTCTATTCAGTGAGTAGAAGGAGCTGCAGAGTTATCAACTAACAAACAATGCATAGTCACAAGCTAGTTTTGTGGTGATTCTTCACAAAGAGATATACAAAAGAGGCTAGGGGAGAAAGTGACACAGAGGAAAAGGAGAAAGAGAGCAGCTGGAAGAAAGAGAAACTCAGATGGGCTAGGAAAGGGTAGAAAGAGATATACAGAAGGGCTGGGGGGGAAGAAACACACAGAGTGGTTGGGGGGATGGAGACATACACAAGGGCTGAGGGAAAGCGATACACAGAAGCGCTGGGGGAAAGACACAGAGAGGGGCTGGGTGGGGAAAGAGACACAAAAGAGGGTGGGGCAGAACGAGACACACAGAAGAGAAAGCGGGGGAAAGAGACACTCAGAGAGGCTGGGGAAGAAAGAGACACGCATAAGTGGTCAGGAAGAGGAAAAAGAGAATCACAGAGGGCTGTGGGGGCAGAGAAAAGGTGCTGTGGGGAAAGACACATGAGTTGGCCTGACACACAAAAGGGGCTGGGGGAGAAAGAGGCACACAGATGAGATGGGGTTAGGGAAAGGAGACACACAGAAGGGAGAAGGAGAAGGAGGAAAAGAGGCACATAAAGGGGATGGAGAAAGGGAGAGAGAGGCAAAGGGGTTGGGTGGGGGAGGGAGAAAAAGACACACACAGGGGCTCAGGAAGGGGAAAAAGAAACACAGAAGGACTGGGGCATAGAAAATGTGCTGGGGGAGAGACAGACAATACAGCCTGGGTAGGACACACACAAAAGGATCTGGGGGAGAATGATACACACAGAGGGTCTGGGAAAGGGGAAAAAGAGAAACAGAGGGGCTGTGGCAGAGAAAATTTGTTGGGGGAGAGACACACAAAATGGCCTGGGGAAGAGACAAAAAAGGGGGCTGGGGGAGAATGAGACACACAGAAGGGATGGGAAGGGAAAAAAAGAGAAACACAGAGGGACTGGGGGCAGAGAAAATGTGCTGGGGGAGAGACACATGAGTTGGCCTGACACACAAAAGGGGCTGGGGGAGAAAGAGGCACACAGATGAGATGGGGATGAGGAAAAGGAGACACACAGAGGGGTTGGACAAGAGGAAAAAGAGGCACATAAAGGCGATGGGGAAAGAGAGAGAGAGGCAAAGGGGCTGTGGGAGAAAGAGACAAACAAAGTGATGAAGGGAAAGGTTACACAGAGGGGCTGAGGGGAAAAAGAGACATACACAAAGGGGGGTTGTAAGAAAACACGGGAAAATTAGGGATAAAATATACTAAAGGGAGGTGTAAGACACAAAAGGGGATAAGATCCACTAAAGGTGGTAAGACATTTAAAAGAGAGGGTAATCAACACTGAAGGGGGGTTAAGAGACACCCAGATAAATATGCATTTTGTTGGGGGAAGAAGAAGCACGGCAAAATGCATCTTTGCCTCTATAGCCAAAAATCCTTGCACAAGCCCAGACGGTACTCTATGACAATTACCTGGTATGGACTTTGTATCACATTAAATAATATGTAATGCATCTAATTCTACACTATACCGCACGTGAGAACCAGAGAATAATAATAAATATATACCTAATAATGATAATAACGCTAGATATTATGTGATGAGATCTGCCTAGAATCTTTTTACACATATTAATACAGAGGGAATGCCTTTATAAGTTCCATGTGCAATCTTTGCTAAATTTGGCACGTTTAATAATCAGAAGGGATGCCCTTTTTTTCAGTTTCCCAGGCCGGGTGTGAAATATGTATGATGCACAGGGTGGTGTGCTGTATATTTAGAATACGACATCGTCATTTCACCATCCATTGAGGACGGGTGTCAGGCATAGGTCATAAACTGTCCAGGCAACTTGCGTCACTAGTGATGTGGGAGCAACTTATGACTTAACTCCTGTATTGCTGCTCTCAATGGCGAGATAATGAAAGTCTGTATGGAGTTAGGGGGGAGTGACAATATTACAGAAAAAGGAAGGAAGTATGACATATGGTGAGATCGGGAGAGAAATACAGAAAAAAAGAAAGTTAGTTTAGAAAGAGAGGGGCATCTGTGTAGACTGTGGAAACGTCACAGAGAGGGAAGAGAGGGAAATAAGCAAGCAGGAAGCTACAGGCAGTATGTGAATGGAATACAGGCAAGCAGGAATATAGAAACTGAATTTGAGATAGAGCAATTATTCTAACAGTGGTTAAATTGTCATGGAAACCAATGGTTCCTGCCAGTTACTCTGTTTTTTTTTTTTTTTAAACCTTTCCCTATCAATCTGCTTTATAAGTGGCTCCCACAAAATATCACACGTTAAGTTGGGGAAAATAATGTAATGAATTATTGGTTTATAAACAAAATATATAACAAATTATTATTTAAAATATATATATATTCTTATTATTTTATTTTATACTTGCAAGCATATTGTTGCAGGGCTGCATGACAGCGGGAAATAAATAATATGTATACTGAAGACAAACACAGTTAGGTATACCTAAACAAGATACGATGAGGGTCTGGCTCAAATGAGCTTAGTCTTTAGGATGCGCAGTACTATTACTCAAAAAGTAAAAATGCAAAGTGTCCACAAGGAAGATAAATGCTGGGTGTACTATCCCTATCCAGGTGCATTACTCATATAAGTTATATGACATATGCAGGAGCTGTGGAGTTAGAAAGGTCAGAGAAATGTATGTGACATAGACAATGGTTGTTGTGTCTGACAGTAAGAAGCATCAGAGCAGACAGTGGTGGTGGGGGGGGGAGAGGTGGAGGGTGGGAGAGGGGAGTTGTATCAGATTCAAAAGGGGTGAATTGCTGCTTCAAGTACTTTTTTATTTTTCCGAAAGGTCTAGAACTTGGTGTGTGTAAGGTATTCCATAAAAATGGGAAAGCACGTGAAGAGTGTTATGAGCACAAGCTCAAGCTAGTGATGAAAGAATAGCAAGCTGTTTGGTTGAACATGGTAATTAGAGAGGTTGTTGTGTAGGTATGAGTAGCACATATGGAAAGCATTATGAAAATGAGACCCATCATTTTGATTGAATCATATTTCTATGTGATTGCTGGAATCCAGAGTTAATATTGACAGAAGACGGTATGAAAGTACATGGCAACAAGCTTGTTGGGTAGGTCAAAGGTTTGTAGCATTGACACAAAGGGGATGATTGACGAAGGAGCTACCTAAAAATTAGAGGGGCTTTAGCCCTCAGTTACTTAAATTCAAAGAAAGACAATAGTAGCTAAAATTAAAAATAATTTTAAAAAAATTGTACATTAATAGCTCATTTGAGCAGAACCTAACTTTTGTCTGTTAATATAACTTTTGTCTGGCAATTACTTATTGTTAAATATCCCCATTGTATCATGACAGGTGTATAGTCGCCATTTTGGGCAGTCGGAATCCAGGACAACCACCCCATAACCCAACCCAATAACGCACATACTAGAGGATATGGGGAAATATGTCCACAGCTTTATTTAGCAAACAATAATAATAACAATAATAATCATAATAATAACTTAACAAGTAAACATGGGTCATTGCCCCCCATACTCCGCCCTCGCATCCTATTCCTTCCATTAACATATAAAGGGCAATGACCCCCATATAAATAAACATATATATATAACATACATCAACATTATTCCAATCGATGTAAAGTGCCAACCATCCATTAACCACGGCAGGGGTATACCCGGATACCCCTACCCCACCAGGTTCTGAGCCACCGACAGGACTCGAAACCTATCAACCACCAATGACCACCACTTGTTTGTCTTCCATTACGTTCATCCTGGGGAGCCTATTTCCTCTCCTTCAGCTCCCCGTCCCGCCGCTGTGAAAAAACGGGACAAAACCACACATAACAAAACAGGGAGGGTGGGTGGGACAAACTTAACCAGGTAGGAAGTTAAAATGAATTAACTAAAATGGCTGCCCATTTAAATAACCAAACCCACTTACCCATAACTCCACTCCCTTGCTTACTTCCTCCTAGGCCCACCTCCTAACCCCTGTCAAGGCCTTTTTCCGCTTAGCTGCGCTTGGCTACCTGGGGCTACATGACAGGTGTATAGTCGCCATTTTGGGCAGTCGGAATCCAGGACAACCACCCCATAACCCAACCCAATAACGCACATACTAGAGGATATGGGGAAATATGTCCACAGCTTTATTTAGCAAACAATAATAATAACAATAATAATAATAATAATAACTTAACAAGTAAACATGGGTCATTGCCCCCCATACTCGGCCCTCGCATCCTATTCCTTCCATTAACATATAAAGGGCAATGACCCCCATATAAATAAACATATATATATAACATACATCAACATTATTCCAATCGATGTAAAGTGCCAACCATCCATTAACCACGGCAGGGGTATACCCGGATACCCCTACCCCACCAGGGTCTGAGCCACCGACAGGACTCGAAACCTATCAACCACCAATGACCACCACTTGTTTGTCTTCCATTACGTTCATCCTGGGGAGCCTATTTCCTCTCCTTCAGCTTCCCGTCCCGCCATAAGTTCAGACCTTGACCCCTTAAGCCGTCTGAGCTCCGCCACCCCGAAGAAACAGCGCCCGCTGCATACCAACCTGCCAACCCAAGTTGAGCAGATCCCAACCCACCTCCGAAAGGTGAACCCCGTCCGAGCGGTAGTACCCCGGCAACCCCTCCTCCAACTCGCTGTGCCGTACCACCACACCTCCCATCTTCCTAACGAAGCTCACCATTAAGCTGTTCACCTTTTTCCTGCAGTGATCAATCGCCACCGGATCCCGCGCGTGCCGCCATCGACGCCTTGGGACAATCTCCGACCACACTAACATAACCCCCGGAAGCAGGTCCCTCAATTTGTTGATGTCCTGCTTCATCCACTCTACCAACCGACGTTGTGGCGTGAGGCCCAAGTCGTTACCCCCAGCATGAAGGACCACCATGTCCGGTGTCCTCCCGCCCACCACCATCCTAAACATTGCCCCACAAACCTTCCCCCAGCAAAATCCCCTGTACCCAAACCATCGGACTGTCAACTGGTCCTTCGGAAAGCCCAGCTGCTGGCCCTGCATTCGAGCTGCGGCCCTCCTCTCGGCCCAGAAGACAAAAGAATGTCCCACAATCCAAGCAACCCGTCCTGGGGAGAAGAAGAAAACAAGCATGAGGGAAAGGCAAAAGAGGACTCCTCCGTCCATGTCCACCCCCGCACCATATCTATACATACACATATATAAACATATACCTACCCAGACATGTACCTTTTTTTTTTTTTTTTTTATTCCAATAAGCCCAACCGCACATATGAGCGGAACCGCACCGACTCCCATCTCCCTAAGCGCTTCACGACCTCATCTCCTAATCCCAACCGTGCGGCCTCCGTGGCCGCCCCAATGCGAAAGGAGTGAGTACCAAAACGTCCGGCCGGAAGCCCCAACTTACCTAGCCCGGCCCGAAAAACCTTTGTAAACTGAAACCGGGACAGGGAAGAACCATCCGCATGTACCAAGAAGGAACCCCCCACCGCCGGCCTCCGAGCCATGTACTACTGCAGTTATCACAATAATGTTGCGCCCCGGTAGAGCTCATAGCGAACGCCTTTACCACGCTTAATGACGCCCGGTTTTAGAAATTCAATTTGTGATGCACAAACTACCTACTCTAAAACACGGTAACTCCTTGAGGCTTGCAGACCTCGGTACTCAACACTTACTGGTACTTCGCTACCAGTTTCACGCTGAACGCCAAAATGCCAAGAGAAAAGCGCTTGAACAGAGAGACTTCAAACCTGCGGAAATAAATTTCGCAAATCACCTACCAGATCTCTACTCGTATTAATACATACCGGGCTTAGAGTTACAGGTAAGGCCCTGCGTTTCTTTCGAGCAATTCCTCTTCAGCGCTGCCGTATTTAGGGAAGGTTTTAGTTGTATCTTCTTCCGCTTCGGCGCTTACTGAACGTAGAACGCTTATTGCCGCCATGGACCTGTCGACCACTGCCGGGGACGCCCCCTTTGCCAGCAATTGGCAGGTGTACCATAGAAAAGCGTCCCGCAGCGCATCCCCACGTAAGCCATGCTCCAACCCGTCTAATGATCGTTCCCAAGAGTCCCAGACCTTACTGTAGGAGGCCCATGTGGCCGGTGCCAGTGAAGCCTTCACAAGTCCCCCAAGCAGGACGCTCCCAGCTGCCATATCTCGTCCGGGCAAGCTTCCCCTTCCTTCAATGCTCCTGGCGCCATCGACCAAAATCGGGACCACTGAAAACGAGACAGAGCGTCAGCCACCTCATTCAGGTACCCAGGGACATGACGCGCGCGAAACACAACATTCCGTGACATACACATCAACACAAAGCGCCGCAGCAACCTAGCCACCGGCTTAGAGGCAGCCGATTGATTATTCACCGCATGCACCACCGCCATGTTGTCCGAGAAAAAGACCACTTTCTGGTCCCGGAGCCCCTCGCCCCATAGTGCCATTGCAACGACCAACGGGAATAATTCCAGAAAAGCCAGGTTGCGCATGACTGGGCTAGACCCCCATGCCTCCGGCCACCGCTCCGTGCACCATCTCCCGCCAAAGTAGGCCCCGAAGCCCACACTACCCGAAGCATCCGTGAAGAGCTCCAACTCCGCCGCCGACTTACCCGCCCGCCTGAAAAACACCGTCCCGTTGAACTCCTGCAGGAAGGCATCCCACACGCCCAAATCAGCCCTCATGGTTGCTGACACCCGTATGAAATGATACGGGGATCGAACTCCTGCCGTAGCAGCCGCCAGGCTGCGGCTGAAAACCCTCCCCATAGGAATTACACGGCATGCAAAGTTCAGCATCCCTATTAGCGACTGCAGTTGCCGCAGCGTAACTTTGCGCGCAACGGTCACCGCAGCTACCGCCCCCTTGAGCCCCTCCAATTTGTCCCGAGGCAGTCGGCATTCACCCAAGATAGAATCTATTTCTAACCCCAAGAAACTAAGGCACGTCGTCGGGCCCTCCGTCTTATCCGCTGCCAGCGGCACCCCAAAGTGGCCCGCCACCCATTCCGCGGTCCTAAGCAGTTGCTGGCATGCCGAGGAGGCAGCCGGCCCCACGCAAAAGAAATCGTCCAGGTAGTGCACCACCGAACGGTTCCCCGCCTCGACCCGCACCACCCATTCGAGAAAAGTACTAAATTTCTCGAAATGGGAGCATGAAATCGAACAGCCCATAGGGAGGCACAAGTCCACGAAATATTTTCCCTCGAAAAAACATCCCAACAGGTGGTGGCAGTCCGGGTGGACTGGCAGCAGCCGAAATGCCGCCTCAATATCCACTTTTGCCATAAGTGCCCCATGCCCGGCCCGTTTAACCAGCTCGACCGCCCGGTCGAATGATGCATACGAGACCGAGCATAGGTCCTTATCAATACCGTCATTCACCGACTCCTCTTTTGGGTAGGAGAGGTGGTGAATGAGCCGGAATTTCCCCGGCTCCTTCTTTGGCACCACCCCAAGAGGGGAAACCCGTAGGTCCTCCAATGGGGGCACCGCAAACGGGCCCGCCATCCGCCCCAGCGCAACCTCCTTGTCTAGTTTCTCCCATACCACCTCCGGGAAATCAGCCACCGACTTCAGGTTGCGCAACCCCCCCGAACCCCCCCGCTCCCGGAAGGGAATAAAGAAACCCCGCCCGAAGCCTTCCCTAAGTACCGAGGCATCAGACCTGTTACCGTAGCGGCTTAGCCACGGCTCCATCGCGTCTAGCCTCACCGGCGTGAAGCCCCGGGGCAGGGGAAGCATTCCCTCCGGCCCCGGCAGCCGCTCCGGCTGTTCCCGCCTTCCCTTTTTTGAAACAGCGATTGAGCCCATGAGCACCCCCGCAACCGGAGCACTCATGCTTAAATTGACACGCGTTTCCCCATTTGCACTGGCCCTCATTGTAGAGCCAGCAGAAGCCCTTTTGCAAAGCGGCCGACGAGGCGGACTGCCCCTTCGCGCCGGCCGAGTTTGGAAAGGGCTGCGCCTTCTGGGCCATCATTAGCTTCATCCTGAGGGGCAGATCCATCTGATCCCACCTCATCCCCGGGTTAGCCGCCAGTCGCTGCCTAAACTGTTCATCGTATCGCCACCATGCCAGCCCCCCATAGGTGCGATATGCTTCCCAAATGCCGTCCAGGTAGCAGAACAGGGACGAGCATAATCCCGGCGATTTTTCCCCAAGCACGCTGGCTAGCACGCAAAACGCCCGTAACCAGTTGCCAAAGGATTTCGGAATCTTGCGATACCGCTTCCTCTTCTCCTCCTCCTCCTTCTTTTCATCCTTTTTATCCTCCTCCTTGAGGTCAATAAAGTCCTCCAAGGGGAGCAGGGAGAAGATCTCGCAGAACTCACCTTTCCAGAGCTTCTCTTTCACGTCCTGTTTCAGATGAACCCCCAGGGGGCCCGCAAACGAGACGTATGCGTGCTGCTCGCTGCATCCGGAATACCCCCGGCCAGTTCCGCCTTGTCACCCCCGGCCGCCATCGCCTCGGGCGCCACCCCCACGTCCCCGCCTGAACTAAGCCCCACGGAAACCCCACTAGGACCAGGGACCTCCGTCCCCGGGGCCCAAACCCGACCAACGCCACCCCCCGTGTCACCCCCCGCCCCCAGCGAGTGGAGCAGTGCTTGCAGTGTGCTAACCAAGGAACTGGAGTGTAGTGACCCACAAGACTCACCGGCCAAGCCCCCTGCAACTGATGCGGCAGGGGCTGCGTCGTCGACTGCCCGATGTCCAGGGAGAGCGACTCCCGCCGATACCTCGCCAACCGGGGAGCCAAACCGGTGCCTTGCCCGTGTCGATATGGAACAGCTCCGTGACCTGGAAAGAGGAGAAGAAGTCCTGGGTAGGGTGCACTGAGTATTCGCATCCCCCCCCGTCTCGACCCTGGGAGCGCCTGCCCATTGCCAAAGCCTCCCGCTGTGCCCCCTGTACACGCCGCGCGCGGGAGCCCCTAGGGCTACGGCTCCTCCTGTTTTCCCCGGGCATACGTCCCCGCCGACCACCCCTGGGGACGCTAGACCCGCTCTCTCCCGAGCTCCCTGACCTAGAGCGGCGCTGCCGGGACCTCCCCCTCCTCCCCCTCTCCCCCGTGGCTCTACTTCCCGAACCGGAGAGGGACTACCACTACAGGACCCTGAACCGGACCCCCCCCCCTACTACCCTGCACCCCCAAACGCTCACCCCTCCGGCTAGAGCCCGACCCCCCACCTGAACTGGCTCCCAGACTAAGGGGACCTAGACCCCCCCTCAACCAGACTGGCCCCCCCAACCCCTAAACCAGGCCTACCCGACCCTACCCGCACCGGCCTAGCCCCAGAGCCCAAGGAGGCCCCCTTTCCCCTACTGGGGGAGCCCAGCAGTCCCTCCTCACCCACAGCCCCCCCACCCCTGCCACTACTCCCCCCACCTATGACCCCTATGCCCTCCCCATCCACCACCCGCGGTCCCTGGGAGGCCTTCCCACCCCCCACTTGGGCCCTCCGCCCTCCGCCCCCTGACAGGACCCCCCCAGCACTTTTCCCGCCAAGAGGGCCCCGGCCGGAGCCCCCTGCACTTGCCTTTGGGGCCGGGAACCGGCCACGTGTCCTCCCGGTCCCGGCCCCGTCGATCTCCGCCTCCGACGGGGCGCGCGCCCTCCCGGGCCGCAGCTCCATGCTGCCCGCTCCTCCAGGGGACCGCCCGGCCACGTCCGACCCGGCAGCCGCGACGGCCCCGTCCCGACCGTCCCCCCGGCGCCGGGCACTGGTCCTAGGCTCCGGCCGCTCGCGGGGAGGCGGGGCCTCTACCACGCGGCTGCCGGGCCTGCTGCCGCCCGCACCGGAGCCTCCCGGACCACCAGGGATGTCTTCACCGGGTCCCACACCCGGGCTTAGCCGCTCCGGAGGCCTCCTGGCCCGAACAGGCCGTCGTCCGCCGCCGTCCTGGCCCTCCGCCGCCGCCAGGGCCGGGCCTAACTGGGCCTTCAGCCAGTCAGCCCCCTGGTGCCTCGCCGCCGACCGGATCCGCTCCAGCAGTCGCTCCACTTCATCCATCGGCCCTGCAGGGAGACAAAAAGGAAAAAGCCCTACCAAGCCAAATCTGTGCCCACAGGAGCGAACACAAACTTAACCAGGTAGGAAGTTAAAATGAATTAACTAAAATGGCTGCCCATTTAAATAACCAAACCCACTTACCCATAACTCCACTCCCTTGCTTACTTCCTCCTAGGCCCGCCTCCTAACCCCTGTCAAGGCCTTTTTCCGCTTAGCTGCGCTTGGCTACCTGGGGCTACATTCTAAAGTGTTGTGAAAAAATGTTGGCACTACACAAATGCAAATAGAAATGATTGCTCCTAAAACTGTTCTGAATGACTCACCCAATAAACTCAGTGAGATAAATGTATTTATATAATAATAGTTGAAAAGGCACTCTCAGCACCACAAAAATCAGAATTCAATGAAGATAACATCTTTATAAAATACTCACATTGACTGTGTTGGAATTTTAACACAGTCAAAAGATACCACAAGACAAAACAGAGACTACTTTGTCTTAATATTTTTCTTACACTTGACAGAAGGTGTAGCCCACCTTTATAAAGTTTTGTCGGTTCCCCCAACTGTAATTAGTAATGGCTGGAGGTAAAAAGGTTCTGTCTTTGCAGGCTCCAGGAGCTGAAGAGGATAAACAGGAACAATGGCCGCAGCTGCAATAGATAGAAACATAGAAACATAGAATGTGACGGCAGATAAGAACCATTCGGCCCATCTAGTCTGGCCAATATTTCAAAATACTTTTAATTAGTCCCTGGCCTTATCTTAAGTCTAGGATAGCCTTATGACTATCCCATGCATGCATAAACTCCCTCACTGTGTTATCCTCTACCACTTCAGCTGGATTGCTATTCCATGCATCCACTACCCTCTCAGTAAAGTAATACTTCCTGATATTATTTTTAAAGCTTTGCCCCTCTAATTTAAGACTATGTCCTCTTGCTGTGGTAGTTGTTCCTATTTTAAATATAGTCTCCTCCTTTACTGTGTTGATTCCCTTTATGTATTTAAATGTTTCTATCATATCCCCCTGCCTCGTCTTTCCTCCAAGCTATACATGTTAAGATCCTTTAACCTTTCCTGGTAAATGTTATCCTGCAATCCATGAACCAGCTTAGTAGCCCTTTTCTGAACTCTTTCTAGAGTATCAATATCCTTCTGAAGATACGGTTCCCAGTACTGCATACAATACTATAAGTGAGGTCTCACCAGTGTTCTGTACAATGGCGTGAGCACTTCTCTATTTCTTCTGCTAATACCTCTCCATATACAACCAAGCATTCTGCTAGCATTTCCAGCTGCTCTATTACAGTGTCTTCCTACTAGACATGTGCAATTTGTTTCGGTCCGAATATGAATTCGGCAGAATTTCAGGCAATTCGGACATTTGGGTACTTCCGAATGTCTGAATTGCCGAAGTGCCGAATTGCCGAGGTCCCGAAGTTCCGAAATTACCAAATTACCGAAGTGTCGAAGTGCCGAAGTGCTGAAGTTCCGAAGTTGTCGAAGTTCCGAAGTGTCAAAGTTCCGAAGTGTGAAAGTGCCGAAGTTCCGAAGCACAGTATTGCCTAAGTACTAATATACTTACCCAGTGAAAGGAGAATGTAACATTGTATACAATTTTAAATAAAAAGTATACAAACATAGCCAGGATTCAGCTGTAAGCATTTGCAACACTTACAACAATCAAGTAACATACATTCATATAAAATGTAAGTTACTTAGCCAGTCAGTGTAATGACAGGAATGAATAAGTAGATATCTCCCTAATTCCCACGATATTAGAGAGCTATCTACTAGAAGGCTGTAAGACCCAAATTGGTCTTTCAGCCAAATTTACTAATACTAAGTAAAGATTACTTAGTATTAGTAAATTATGCCCCTACTCGCTATACTGCGAGTAGGGGCATGTCTATTAACCCCTTAAGGACGAGTGACGGACGAGGTCCGTCACTCAGGGGAAACCCTTAACGAAGAGTGACGGACCTCGTCCGTCACGCGGTAAAATTAACCCTGGATCGCCGCTACTGCGGCGATCGCGGGGTTAATGGTGCTCCGGTATGCCTCTGCATTAGAGGCATACCGGGAGCACCCGGTCAGGCTGCCCCAGCATATGTGGTCGCTCTGACCACAAGTCAGAGCGAGCACATGTGCTCTGTATACTCACCTACCGGCTCCCTGCACTTCCGGGTTCTGTGTGAAGTGCAGGGAGCCGGATCAGTGCTGATCCTGCCCCCTGCTGGAAAAAAAAATAAAGTTTATTTAAAGTCCCCCCCCCTTACCCATTTTAATAAAAAATTAACCCCTTCCCTGCCAATTGATCACTGACTACAGTGATCAATTGGCAGGGATTACATTTTACTATGATCTGATTTTTTTTTTTTAACCCCTGAGGGTTAATTCATTTTTTTTAACCCTCAGGGGTTAAATTTATTTAATTAATTAATTAAAATATTTTAAAATTATATATTTAGCTAGCTGGGGTGGGTGGAAGTTAGTGGGGAATTGGGGGATTTGGCGTTAGGCTAACTAGGGGTTAACGTTAAAAAAAGTTTTAAAATAACCTTTAAAAAGTAAAAAATTAAGCTTAAAAAATGTTTTAATAACGTTTAAGTAAAAAAAAAACCCTTTACCTAGTCCAAATAAAAATTAACCCCTTCCCTGCCAGTCGATCACTGCCTACAGCGATCAAATAGAGATCACAGTATTATACTGTGATCTAATTTTTTTTAACCCCTGAGGATTAACTTTTTATTTATTTTTTAACCCTCAGGGGTTCAATTTATTTAATTAATTAATTAAAATATTTTATAACTATGTATTTTGCTAGCTGGGGTGGGTGGGAGTTATGGGAAAATGGGGAATTTACTGTTAGTGCTGCGTACTGCTAGTTAGGGGTTAACAGTAAAAAAAATAGCTTAGAAAAATGTTAAATCTGTAAAAAAGTTTTAAGAAAGTTTAGGAAAGTTTAAAAAAAATTTATAAGCAAAACAAAAGTTTAAAAACTAGTTTTTAAAAGTAAAAAAGTTATAAAAAGTAAAAAAATACATTTTAAAAACGCTCATTACCACTACACCTGGAACAAACTAGAGAAAAAATTATCCCACGCCAAGGTTCAAAATATGCCTTTTGAATTACCCCAGGGTGTATTCTTTAATAAATAGTATGTGTTTGTGGGGAAGTTTCAATAACCAACCGTCTAAACTACTCCAAATTGGAACATGGACACAGCGTAAAACTTCAAAGTTAGAAAAAAACTGAATGGCTGCGTCTCAAATGCGCCCCTTCAGCATCCACATATACCTGGCAAAGGTACATACGGGGGTATTGCTGTACTCAGCCGACATAGCTGAGCAACATATGAAGTATTATACAGTCATAGCACACATAAGGTTTGCAAAATATGTTGAACAAACTCACTTTGTATGTCAAAAAGGCAGAAAAAATGCTTATTACCACTACACTTGGTACAAGCTAGCGGAAAAATTATCCCACGCTAAGGTTCAAAATATGAATTTTGAAATACCCTGGGATGTCTTCTTTAAGAAATGGTATGGCTTTATGGGGAATTTGGATTATATAGCCTGGTAAAATACTCTAAAATGGGACATAGGCACAGCATAAAAATTCAAAGTTTGAAAAAAACTGGAATGGCTGTGTCCCAAATGTGCCCCTCCGATGTCCACACATACCTGGCAAAGGTACATACGGGGGTATTGCTGTACTCAGCCGACATAGCTGAGCAACATATGAAGTATTATACAGTCGTAGCACACATAAGGTTTGCAAAATATACTGTGCAAACTCACTTGTATGTCAAAAAGGCAGAAATGGGATGTCTTCTTTAAGAAATGGTATGGCTTTATGGGGTATTTGGATTATATAGCCTGGTAAAATACTCTAAAATGGGACATAGGCCCAGCGTCAAAATTCAAAGTTTGGTAAAAACGGATATGGCTTGGTCTCCTATATGGCACTGTAGCTTCACGAAATAGTGCCAAAGACATTCATTAGGGGTGTCTTTTTACTCAGAAGACTTAGCTGAGCATAATTTGGGAGGTTTGAACTTAGTGGCACATATGAAATATACAAAACGCCCAGCAAAAATGCAATCCGTATGTAAAAAATGCACAAAATAATTTTTTACCACATACTTTGGCATATATTGGTGAAAAAATGGGGGTATGTTAAGGCACAATATGCACCTTATAAGATACCCTGGAGTGTCTCCTTTTACAAATGGTAGGCCTTTGTGGGGGTTTTTTGAACAGTCAAACTGTTATAATACCCCAAATGGAAGCTAAGGCTCATTAAATCCATCTCTCAAAATTCTACTGTGAATACTGTAAAGGACAGGTCTCCTATATGGCACTGTAGCTTCACGAAATAGTGCCAAAGACATTCATATGGGGTGTCATTTTACTCAGAAGACTTAGCTGAGCATAATTTGGGGGTTTGAACTTAGTGGCACATATGAAATATACAAAACGCCCAGCAAAAATGCAATCCGTATGTAAAAAATGCACAAAATTATTTTTTACCACATACTTTGGCATATATTGGTGAAAAAATGGGGGCATGTTAAGGCACAATATGCACCTTATGAGATACCCTGGAGTGTCTACTTTTACAAATGGTAGGCCTTTGTGGGGGTTTTTTGAACAGTCAAACTGTTATAATACCCCAAATGGAAGCTAAGGCTCATTAAATCCATCTCTCAAAATTCTACTGTGAATACTGAAAAGGACAGGTATCCTGTGTGGCACTGTAACTTCACAAAATAGTGCCAAAGACATACAATGGGGGTGTCATTTTACTCAGCAGATGTAACTGAACACAAAATAAAACTTTGTACAGGAATAGCACACACCAACTTTACAAAATATACACTAGAATTTCTTTGTTATAAGTTTGTGTGCCAGAAACCAAAAAAAACACAATTTTACTCCAATATTTAGCAGAGATTGGCGGTGAAATGGCTACGTAGAAAGTGTCAAAACAACCTTAGGTAAATAGCCCGTGATGTCTACTTTATATAAATATATACTTTTGTGTGGCAATTTTGTTTTCTTTTATGGCTATTAAGCTTACAAGACAAACATACCAAATTCTAAAATCGCTCCACATTAAAAGTCTATTTTACTCCTTGTGCTTTGTGACCTGTAACTACCAAAAAAAACTTAAAATCCCAGACACATTGTATATTCTGTAAATCAGAACAACTAAATTAATTTATTTTTAATTACTTTTCTTAACCTGCACTAATTATGCACACATTATTATTGCAAAAACTGTAAAAAAAACCACAAAATTTTCATTTATTTTACATTTTTCTGTATTTTTTTATAATAAATAAGCATTTATATATATGTGTGTTACATCAAATTAAAGCCCTTTCTGTCCTTTAAAAAACGATGTATAATATGTGTTGGTGCAACAAATAAGTAAAATGCAAATTGCAGTTGAACGCAAACAGCAAAAAATGAAAAAAATGCTGTTGTCATTAAGTGAAAGACAAGCTTTTGAAGCTCTGTCCTTAAGGGGTTAAACAGTGAGCAGCCTTAAAAAATAAATAAAAAATAAGGTCCTCCCCCCTGGCCCCCACCCCTGAGCGGTGGGTGGGGGCCCTACAGTAAAATAAGGGGGGGGACCTAATGTCTTCCCCCTGGCCTTGCCCCGCCCTGCAATTAGGCTCAGAGCATTCTGATTGATGGGTTTAAGCCAACCAGAGTGCTGTGACAGGTAAATGTAGAGACTTATCTGTCAGTCTCTTCATTTACCTGTCACAACACTCTGATTGGATGGCTTAAACCCACTAATGCTCTGAGACTAATTGCAGGGTGGAACAAGACTTTAAAAGCCTTCCCCCGCCCTGCAGAGTTCAGTCTGCGTGGAGCCCTCGCCAGGTGAAGATGGATTTTTTTTTATAATTGCGTCGGTTATTATGGTTTTTTATTTTTGGGGCTGAAAAAAGAAGATTTTAGAAGAAAGAAAACATTGAATGGTAAGTTTTATTTATTTTTTTACAGGTACTTAATTAAAGGTCCCCCCTCATTATTTTTAGGGTGAGGTGGGTAGGTAGGGGGATAATTTTTGGGGGGGCAAGGGGGGGGACTAGGGGTTTGGGGACTCCTAGTCACCTGGGGGGGCATTTCTTTTAGGGCCCCCACCCGCCACTCAGGGGTGGGGGCTGGGGGGGAGGACAATAGGTCCCCCCTTATTAGTATTTAGGGCCCCCACCCACCTCTCAAGGGTGGGGGCCAGGGGGGAGGACCTTAGGTCCACCCCCTTATTAGTATTTAGGGCCCCCACCCGCCGCTCAGGGGTGGGGGCCAGGGGGGAGGACATTAGGTCCCCCACTTATTATAATTTAGGGTCCCCACCCACTGCTCAGGGGTGTGGGCCAGGGGGGAGGACATTTGGTCCCCCCCCTTATTCCAATTTAGGGCCCCCACCCGCATCTCTGGGGTGGGGGCCAGGGGGGGAGGACATTAGGTCCCCCCCCCATCATTTTACTTTAGAGCCCCCACCAGCCGCTCAGGGGTGGGGGCCAGGGGGGCAATAGGTCCCCCCTTTAGTTTAAAAGCCCCCACTCGTGCGTCGCGGGTGGGGGCTCGGGAGGGGGGACCCATAGCTAGTATAGCGAGTAAGGGCAAAATTTATTAATACTAAGTAATTTTTACTTAGTATTAGTAAATTTGGCTGAAAGACCAATTTAGGTCTTTCAACCTTTTAGTAGATAACTACCTAATACCGTGGGAATTAGGGAGTTATCTACAGAACCGAAAATTTTCCCCATGCACATGCCTACTTCTTACCTCTATCATGAAACTTTCACTTGTAACTGTACTTTTAAAAGTTGTCATAGTTCTTTTTTGAAACTTACAAGTGCTACAGTTTCCACATCTATGGAAACCATTAGGTTTCTTTTTTAGAAAAGTTTCCTGTTTGTTTTCTAGCACTACCTTTGGCAGCATACTAGGTGCTAGAATTGTTTTTAGACTATCGGTCTTTTTATACACAATTTTCGGCTTCTTAGGTAATATTTTATAAAGGTAAGTGTCCTGCAATAAAATCGGCCAATATTTTCTAAGAACTTTATCCATTTTATTTGCTTTATTGTTATACTTGGTGATAAATGCCATATCAAAAAAATTCTTCTCAAAGTTGCTAGTTTTTGGTTTTACTTTTAAGATATCTTTTTTTTAATTTTTTACTTCCTCTTGACTTCTTTCAAGTAATTCTTTAGGATAATTTCTATCCAAAAATCTTTTATTCAAAACTTGGACCTGACTATCAAAATCTTCCTGATTTGTACAATTCTTATATAACCTAGTTTGCTGACTCTTAGGAATATTCCGTAACCATACGGGATTATGGCAGCTGGAAAATTCAATAAGGCTATTACAATCCGTGGGTTTAAAGAAAGTTTTACTACAAATTATATTTCTCTCTATAAAGAAAGTTATCTTTTATTTCAACTGTATATTAAATTTTGGATTTTTAACCACAAATCCTTTCGTCATTAGTAATAAGATTAGTTTGGCATGATCTCCCTGAAGAAATCCCATGTTGTCCCTGATTTTGAAATCCATGTGATTTTAGATGTTCAACAATCCTATCCTTTAACATAGTTTCCATTCCTTTCCCCGCTACTGAAGTAAAGCTTACTGGCCTATACTTGCCCGACTCCTACCTACTACCTTTCTTGTGAATGGGTACACCATTCAGGTTCAGTTATGTATAACTCACCTTCCCCTGCACCCAACAGGCACCAGACACACAGTGGAGCCATCACCGTCAGGGATCTTTGCAAATTATTCAAAAATCCGAGATGGTGACAGTTACTTTTAGGCTACTAGTGTTGGTGTTCTCAAAATTACAACAAGAGAGAAAATATAATAAGTCTAGAACTGAAATTTTAAATAAGCTAACGTATATACAAAGATAACTTAAAAATACCTTTTAGGTTCATACATAATTAACCTGCTAAAAAAAAGTCTTAGAATTCACTTCCAGACTAAGGGCAAATCCATGAGGACAATTTTCAAATTTTTTGTAATTTTGAAATCAACTCATGTTGCCTCAACTAGTGTTAGGTAAATATACTTGAGTTAATTAAGTGAGTCAGCTGGGAAAATTTGCTCCAAGCAGTAGTCAGGCATTAATGAAACGACAATATATACGAGGATCATCAGTATAAAAGTGACATTGAATTCCAATGGAAGATTAATCATAACGTGAAAATAAACAGGATTTAGAACTCAACCATGACATGCCCAAACTGAAACATATAGCAGGGAGGATGAGGTGCCAGAACAATCAACATTGAAAGTTATGAGGTAGAATTAAAATGAGGACCAGGAAAACCCAGCGTCATGGTTAACAAGGTCATTGGGAGTATGAAAGAAAAACAGGTTTTAGACTGTGTCGAAAGCAGCAGAAGCATCAACAATAATTAACAAAGATCACTGACATTTGGAAAAATGAATAATTAGTCACTTTGGTTAGGGCATTTTCAGTGAAGTGCAGGGAGAAGATGTTATCTCATATAGGGAAAGACCCAACAGCAATTAGAGGTTCACTGTGCAGGGAAAATCTGTTGTCATAGCAAGAGTTTTGTTTTAACCCCTTAAGGATACAACTTCTGGAATAAAAGGGAATAATGACGGAATATTTCCGTCAAGTGTCCTTAAGGGGTTAAAGAGGTAGAACTTCACTGCGCTAGTTCTGTAATGCACCCTCATCACTTGTTTGTTCCAACCAGTGTTACAGGGGAAATAAATGAAGTAAAACAGGATAGGAATGAGAGGCTAAGGTAAGAGGACAGAAGAAGTTCAAATATATCTTGGTAGAAATAAAATATTTAATCAGAGCAAGCTGACAAAAAAAAAAAAAAGTTGGTTGTAATTGTCTTCTTAGCATAACATACCAATTATATATGTGAGAGTACCAGAGGTATAAACATTCCCGAACTTTCCTTATTTGTGGTACCTTTTTCAGGCTTGATCTGCCTCTTTGTGCTGCCTTCTGTCTTGCCTGCCCACCTCTATACTGGAAGGTCTACAGGGAAGAATGGTGGATATTTTTTGTCTCCATGTTTAGTTTCCCTTGTTTATATTGAACTTGGATCAAAAACACAAAACCAACCCAGTTTTGTTCCCAATCCAGTCCTGAAAGCACACTGATGATTGGTGCGTCTTAAGGACTTTGCTGGGAACCTATGTGCTCACACTCTCCTAACTGTACGATCCTGCCCCACTCTGTCCTCAAAGCTCAGACATTACACGTGATGTTGGCTTTCCATATATGAGTCTTTGTGGATCAAACTTGTGGGTCTTGTTCCTCTTTTTTATGTTAAGGAGAAAAGATGAAAGTTTATGCAAACTTGCATGTGGTTTGGTTCAAAAATGTATTAAACATACAGAACAGAGTATTGTTGTTAATAAAATTCTCAGACTGAACACAGGTGGTAAGAATTGTATCATGGGGAATCTCATGGTTCTGTCCTGGTCAATTTCTCTTCAATTTGCCTTGTGAAGGCTATTCATTCCTCAGTACTGCAAGTTACACAAAGCTGAAGAGGAGGTAAATTATCTATAGAAAGCTCTGAGAGTATTGGAAATCACCAATAATGATTTAGAGTAAACAAATAATTTAAAAAAATGCTCACTGTAATAAATAAACTAATTTTTATAACACGTATCCTTAGTAAGAAAACTAAAAATTCCCCTCATAACAAGGTTATGTTCTCAATTTTTTTTTTGCATTCTTTTGGATCAAGAGTGGTAACAAGGTGTGTGTGTGTGTGTGTTTTTGTTTTGGTCTTTTTCATGCTAGAGCACTGTCCTTTATGTCTCCAGTGTAACCTGATGCTTATTCCAAGCTACATTTCAGATAATTGGTATGTTATGCTGCTTGATGCTCATGATCGTGTTTTACTTGTTACCTGCACCAGCCTACATTCTGCCCTAATTCCAGCTTTATGCATCATCCCGGTTGCTGCAATGATGTACTAGACTAGACTTTGTATTCTTGTCTTGTCTTTGACAGTTCTTACATGCTTATCTTGGACATATTTTTTGGACTTGTGTTAACTACCTTCGGTAGATCTGACTGCAATACCTGCTTCAAAGCCAGGAGCACAGAGGAGAACGCACTAGGTCAGGGTTTTCCAAACTCTGGCCTTCAATATGTTACTGAACTAAAACCCCCATGATTCTTTGAATCGAACAGATAGCAAGAGAATAAGAAACATATGGAGGGTCAGAGTATAGAGAATCTTCTACTAGATCATTGTTAGGCAATCAATTTATCATGGGTTTATAACCTTGCATAGTGTAGCTTACCATTAACTCTTTAACAATATCCATGGCTCCAACCAACACAAACGTTATATTTTATTATTAAAGGGGTGACAATAAGCAACATTCACATGTTCTCCTTTCACTTTTATTAGACCAGTGATCTTTGTCCCATGAGATGGGATCCCAGAGACAATGGGATCCCAGAATACAATTACAACCAACCGTCTTATTAATTTATTTATTTTTCGTCAGCTTGCTCTGTTTAAATATTTTATTTCTACCAAGATATATTTGAACTTCTCCTGTCCTCTTACCTGATCCTCTCATTCCTATCCTGTTTTACTTCATTTATTGATTTTTTTTACAAACACAAAACTTAATTTGATTTACTTTGTGAATTGTTGTAATTTGTCATAGACATTTTCCTTGAGATCCAAGTTGCAAAATTCAGCTCAAAATAACACATTTGGAGAACAATACACAATTTGGCTCAATTGGAAATTCCACCTGTACTAGTTTGACTTAAAGGTGGCAATACAATTTCCATGTCACTAGAATACACTGTATACAGGATAAGTCATAATGTCTTTTTTTAAAATGTGTAGTTTTATTGATTTTCAATGATAAAAGAGAATGTGAATACAGAAGTAAGAAGGGGGTAGGTTAAGCACATAAGCATTTGTGGACATCATACATCAACAATAGTTTCACTCATCTGCTTACATGTACACCTCACAGTTTGGAATCCATCTACCTGAACCCTTTATGGAGACAGAACCCGAGTTGCCTGCTTAGTCATACAAAGGAACATTTGTAATAACAATCATAGGTTGGCATAAGAGCCCGATAAGGAGTGTGTTATCTTCTGTTACTAGCGTAAACAGTGAGTGCAAGAAATAATTGGTATAAGGGCACTGTCTTCTACCAAGTATCTGTACAACATGCATTGTTAATGAACAGGGTACTTGTCCTAAGAAATATACAGGGAAAGCAGGAAAAACAGGGAAAACAAGGATGGGCTAGAAGTTACAAAAATATACAATGATTGGGATTGGAGGGTATGTTAAACTAGATGATGTCTATTGTTGCAAAGTAGCATTGCCGGTGGTGCCTGCAGACAGTCAACTGTACTAACATGGCAGTGAAATTCTAGAAAAGCTCAGATATACCGGTGTCTAGAGTATGACAATGAGAACTGGCTGGGCAGGCAGGGAGGACCTAGGATTAACATGCTGCGCCAGTGTTGCTGCCAACGACACCCTGACCATATTTCCTCTCCCATGCCATCATTAAACATTTGTTTTTTCTTGCTAGAGGTGAGCGTCATGTGTAAAATTAAGATATCTTGTAATTAGCTGGGACAAGAAGGGCATTTTGTAGATTTCCAATGGGTTGCAATGAAATTACGTGCTGCTAATATCACAAGAGCAGTCAATTGCTTCTGGCCATATGACAAGGATTGTGAAAATAACAGCATTAGGCACGTGGACGCCGTCAAAGTAAAGGTGGGTACGTCCAAGTTGCCCAGGACACAGCGGACTATTTGCCAGAATGATTATCACCAAGATACAAAAATGACTTCAGGCTTAATGGGTGTTACCACCCCTTAGGTCTTCTGTCTTTAAGAGTGCAGCGCTGAGTATTGTGTGAGAGGACAGTGAGTTACCTGTGATTCAAAGACAATTATCCTTTATATTCTCCAATGTAATGTACATACAAAAGAAAACAGAAATATATACAGATATTTGTGCAGTATGTTAGGTACTGTAGTAAAAACTTGAGTGAGTAACATATATATCTACACTCACATTTTTTAGAGCCTTTCAAGTGAATTAGGCTCTAAACATCCGTGCGTCTGTGTCTTTAAGGGTAGATCACACGACCCCTCTCTCCACGGTAGAGTATATATTTTCCTCTCCACATTTGCCAGAATGATTGGATGCTGCCACAAGACCACCATGTATGTATAAAGGTGTTGCTGTTTGAAGCGCACCTCCAACACAATGGAGATAAGTTAGAGAACATATGTGCAAGTCAGTGGGGGGTCAAATACCAACGATATAGGAGTTTCCTGTGCGCCTCTATGTGAGAGAAGCATTTTGTCCATCAGAATAGGTCATAAAGGGCATGTAGCCAGTCCGACTCTTTCAGGGCCATGTCACAGTCCAATTGAAGATTATGCTAGCTTCAGTGTACAGATAATCTTAATTTTAATAATGACAGGAGGCGAGTATTTTGCATAATCTTTCTTTACTAACTCCATAGCAGCAAAGAAAAGAGTGACATAACTGAGAACCAATCACAATGCAGTATAGAGTATAAGAGGTGTAACGTATGACATCATTTCCTCTTTAAAGCATGCGACATCACAAGATCACAATGCAGAAACAATAAAGATAACGTATAACATGAAAATAGAACATAAACGTATGAAGAATTCTTGACAGGGACGAGTTCTTGGTGTCAAGTGACGAACTTCCATGACAAGATGATGATGATATCTTGAAGGAAGTCTGCAGTGTCCTGATTCATCTGGTTAAACTGAAACGAGAATGTAAAAGGGTATTAGATTCCGGAGATGGTTGTGTAAAACAACAAGATGTCTATCCCTTATGATTAAGTAACCATCATACTGCAATAGAGCGAATACATTCCACCCATCTATTGATGCTACCTAAGCCATCCCACCCATATGAAATATCTGTATTAATCGTAAGAAGACAACTTAGGCATTTAGCACAAAAACATGTGAATAAAGAGATAGAAATATACATGAAGACAGAGGTGGGGAAGAGCGAAAGAGAGCAGGGTGGGAAAATACTCGCCTCCTGTCATTATTAAAATTAAGATTATCTGTACACTGAAGCTAGCATAATCTTCAATTTTATCACATGACAGGAGGCTTCGTATTTTGCAATTTCAACGCTGAGTAAGTAGAGCAAAAGCTGGGTTAGATGGAGGACGGAAATAGAACGTCCTAAAGGTGGATTCTCTGGTCCAGTCCGCCGCTCGTAAAATATCTTGAAGGGAGGCCCCCGCTGCGTAGGCAGAGGAGGCCGCGGCCCCTCGGACTGAGTGTGCACCAAAAGCCTGGTCTATCCCGGCGAGGGCTAATAGCCATCTAACCCATCTGGCCAACGTAGTAACCGAGACTGGAGCGTAGGGGCGGACGTAAGAGATGAGAAGTTGGCGATTGGAAGTAGGCCGCAACGTCGCGGTGGCTTCCACATATCGACGAAGAGTAGAGACCACACAGAGTTGTGGGTCTGAGGGAAAAAAGGGGTAAAAAACAGAGGAAGAGTCAGATTTCGTGCGTCTAGAGATCTGGAAGGTTACTCCAGCTGGGCAGAAGGTAAATGCGTCGGCATCGAAAGCGCGTACATCGGACACCCGACGAAAGGAGACTAGGCAGAGTAGGAAGGTGAACTTTGCCGTAAGCTGGCGGAGTGACAAGTTCTCATTAGGGGGCCAGTCCCGTAAAAACTGTAAGACTATGCCAACGTCCCAGAGTCTCGAGTATTTGGGTTCCGGGGGGCGCCGAAGGCGCATGCCACGGAGGAGTCTACAGATGAGTGGGTTCTGGCCCACTGGTGTCCCTTGAATCGGCGTATGAGCCGCTGAGATGGCTGAACGTATCACGTTGATGGACCGGTATGACTTCCCGGTTGTGAACAGAGAGGTGAGGAAATTCATGATGGAGGGAATAGGTGCCGTAAAGGGATTGAGATCCCGTCCCAGACACCAAGTGGTCCAGCAGTGCCATGCTGATAAGTAGCACCTCCTTGTTCCTGGCGCCCATGAGTCCCATAGGAGCTCTCTAGTTTCCTGCGATAAATCCTCGGTTCGCCAGGAACCCCTGAAAGAGTCCAAGCCACCAGGGGCAGTCGGCCCTCCTGGACCAGCGGATGGGGAAGTCCCATCGGGTTCCTGAGAATGGATGGAGTATCTGGTAAGAGGAGGGGATCCTTGTTCGATAGTTCCAGAAGATCCGGGAACCATGGTTGGCTTTGCCATAGAGGTGTGATGAGGGTCAGTATCACCCTCTGCCTGCGGATTCGGTGGAGAACCCTCGTAATCATCGAGAATGGAGGGAAGGCGTAAGCCCCGTGTTGTGGCCATTGTTGCAGAAACGCGTCGGTTGCTAGACTCTCCGGATCTGGGAGCCAACTGAAGAAGTCCTTCGTCTGACGGTTGTTGCGGGAGGCGAATAAGTCCAGGGAGAAGGGGCCCCTCTGTGTATCTAGCATCGTGAAAACGCGAGGGTCTAGTTGCCAGTCGCTGGCGTCCCTCCAGTGGCGTGAGTACCAATCTGCTGTCGTGTTGGTCTCTCCTGGTAAGTGTTCCGCTAATAGCGTGATGTTGCGAGGCAGACAATAATCGAAGATTTCCTTCGTGAGTTCTACTAATGCTTGGGAGCGGGTGCCTCCGAGTCGGTTGATGTATCTTACCGCCGAGACGTTGTCCATCCGGAGAAGGATGCAGCAGTTGGATCGTTCTTTTGCCAGACTGCGAATGGCGAACGATCCCGCCAGGAGCTCCAAACAGTTGATGTGCATCGAAAGTTCTTGGGGAGTCCACACTCCCCCCGTGGAGGAGGTGCCGTCTGTTGCTCCCCAACCTGAGCGGCTGGCGTCTGACTCCAATATGAAGTCTGGTTGATTTCCGAATATCGCCCGGCCATTCCAAGCCTGCATGCAGTTCAGCCACCAGTGCAGTTCCTCCCGAACTTCGTCCGACATGGGGACCGGTTGGTCGTATGTTGGGTCTTTGCGAAGGAACTTTGTCTTGAGGCGTTGCATGGCTCTGTAATGCAGGGGTCCAGGAAAGATGGCCTGGATGGATGACGAGAGCAGGCCCACTATTCGTGCTAGTAGACGTAAAGGTATGGATGTCAGTCGAAGTACCTTCCGAATTTCTCTGCGGATGGTGGCAATTTTTGCGGCCGGGAGGCGTAGCGTGCACGATATTGAGTCTATCTCGAACCCAAGGAATTCGATCGACTGAGCAGGAGTCAGAGATGACTTGGGGCCGTTGATAACGAAACCCAGTGAGTCGAGGAGGTGTACAGCGTAGTCTGTATGTCTCTTTAGGGTCCTTGCATCCTCGTCGAATATCAAGATGTCGTCGAGGTAGACGATGCATCTTATGCCGTGGGCCCTTAGTCTCGCCATTACCGGCTTCATCATTTTGGTGAAACACCATGGGGCCGAACTGAGGCCGAACGGGAGACAGGTGAATTGCCAAGGTGTCCCGTGCCAGTAGAAGCGGAGGTATGAGCGGCTCCTTTCGTGCACCGGTATGGTAAGGTATGCGTCCTTTAGGTCTAGACGCGTGAACCAATCGTTGTCTCGCAGTAGGTCCCGGAGAAGATGGATACCCTCCATTTTGAAGTGGCGGTACACCACAAAGGAATTGAGCTCCTTGAGGTTGATGACGGGACGGAATTCCCCAGTTTTCTTCCTGACTAGGAAGATATTGCTGTAGAACCCGGTTGAGTCCGGAGCTGGTTGGATGGCACCCTTGGCGTGTAAGTCCTGAAGTTCCATGTCTATCAAAGAAGCGTCTGCCCGTGAAAACTGAATCGGGCGAGGTGGTGCCTGTTGGAGTGGCCTCGTCTCGAATTCTATTTGATAGCCCCGCACCGTCCGAAGTATCCATGTGTCGGAGGAGAGGTCTGCCCAATTCTGGAAAAAAAGAGAAACACGACCTGCGATATGGCAAGGGGTTAGAGGCAGTATAGAATGGTAACTTACCGTTGGAGAATCTCGCTCGGGAGCGTCCTCGGCCGCCACGGCCACGTTCCGATCCCCTGAACTGATGGAATCGATGGCGTGCAGATGGATCTGTGTAGAATGGTTGCGACCTAGTTGTGCGGGGGCCGGATGGCCAGAAGCGGCTGGTGGCACGGCCCCTCTGCCGACCAGCCCTCCCAAAAACACCACGGGTGTTGTGGCCGCGGAACACTTTCCGCATTGATGTTTGTGCCTTATTGAGGGAAGTGAATATGTTGACTCTCTTATTAAGCTCAGTAAGGAAGGCCTCGCCAAACAGTTTGCCCTGTGCCAAAGGGCCTAATTCTTTATCCCCCAGTTCGACAAGCTTGTCATCGATTCTGAAAAGTGCTGCTCGGCGCCTCTCCGAAGAGAGGGCCACATTAGTGTTCCCGAGGAAACAGAAGCACCTTTGTGCCCACTCTCGGGTATCTCGTGCCCACTCACGCACCATATCTGGGGAGAAGTCATCAGCCCTTTCATAGGCATCATCTGCCATATCCATGATCCTCGCCAAAGGCCCGATGGCATCTAATAGTTTGTCCTGAGCTCCCTTGAAACCACGTTCCACACCCTTGCGTGGGTCCCGACCCCCGCGGGACATGAATGTGGTCATAAGCGGGTCGAATTCGGGGGTGTGTGCTACCTTATCTGGTAGGCTCGGGCGAGGACATTCAGATCTCATACGCTTTCTCACTTCTTTGTCCAGAGACTTCCGGAGCCAGAAGTGCATGAATCTGGTCAAGTGTTCGGGTGGTGTCCATTCTTCCGAACGGGGATGGCGAATGTTCCTAGGATCGAACATTCGGAGGCCAGAATTGTCCAAAAATATTTCTGAACCCTCTTGTGGGATGTCTAGGGATGTGGTCCCGGAGTCCTGGGGCTCACCCAGGGTCTGTTCCCCTATAAAGTAAGGGTCCGATTTGGCAGCGGAGTAGTCGGATTCCTCTTGGTCGGAGGCTGCCGCCTGCCATTCGTCAACCACGGCTAACGCGTGTGAGGGACCTGCGTCCTCTTCCCCAGAGGAAACCTGAGCGGGTTTTTGTGATGATTTGCTTGTGTCTCGTCTGCGTTTAGCAGGGGCCTTTCCTTTGGATTTACGTGGTCCCATAGCCTCGCCTTTCCAATGGCGCTTAGGGGGGTGGGAGCGTTCCCTGGAGGAATCGGAGTCTTCCGAATCCGCCCCATAATGAGCCCGTTTGGGAATGGGCTTAGATGCGTCTTGTTCCAATTGGAACGACTTAGCCAAAGCTTTTTCCATGGATGCAGCAACCGCTGCTGCAATCATGGCCTGGAGATCTGAGGGATTTTGGGATTCTTCCATGTTGTTAATCACACTCGGGGCTCACCCGGTGAATATGCGTGAGGGCACTTGTGGTACTTGTGGCACAAAATGGGGAGGCCTGGGGACCAGGGGGTGGTGTAGAATAGGTAGTGGTTAACCTGAAAGCGCTATGCGACTGGTAGGTCAAGCGAGGGCTGTCGCTGGGGCTCACCCAGGAATTTGGAATCCTGCATAAACAGGTCCTTTCAGCAGCACATGAAAGGGGGCTCACCCCTGCCAGAATAAGGGTATTCCCACTGGCTGAAACCGACCCCAAGTGCAAAGCACTAACCTGATACTGGTCCCACAGTGAGCTGATAAGGCTGCAGAGTTCAAAGAGTATTCCAGAGTATTTGTGCAGTAATAATAGGCTGGAGTAGTAAGCAGGATAGTAGTAGCCGTTTAAAATGGCCGCCGGACTGAAAGCAGAAGGAAATGGGAGGTTTTAGTACCTCCCCTAGATGTTTTGAGCGGCAAAAAATTACCCGAACGGCGGGCGTTCGCGCTTACGAATCAGCCGAACGGAAGCGTTCGGCTAATACGCACGAATGCAAGCGCCTAATAAGAGACGTTCGCGGGAATTTGCCGAACGCTAGGCGTTCGCAAAGGGAACAAGTCTATGCGAACAGAAGTGCCGTTCGCGAAAAAACGTGCGAATGACGATAAGGCGGGAAAGAAACCCGCGAATTTAACTGACACTAGGAAGTATAGGTGAAAACGGCGAAAATGCCGTTAAGACTCCCTGAAAGGGGGTAAGCCAAATAAAAGCAGTGGAAAAGGTCCCAGAGCTAGAGGGGTGGGGGGAAGCCCCCAAAGGTAACAATACAGAAGCACTAAAATAACATAATGAATAAATGTAATAGAAATAGAAAAATTAGACAGTAGTTCTTAAATATAGATGACAAATAGTGTAAGGACAGAGAGGAAAACCAAGTCTGTACTTATCTTGTGATGGAGCAGCAAAGAAAGAGGAAATTATGTCATACGTTACACCTCTTATACTCTATACTGCATTGTGATTGGTTCTCAGTTATGTCACTCTTTTCTTTGCTGCTATGGAGTTAGTAAAGAAAGATTATGCAAAATACGAAGCCTCCTGTCATGTGATAAAATTCCCACTGCATTCGGCATTGTTGGAGCTTGGACGGCGAGAGCTCCTGCCAGGATCTATAGCAAAGCATAAAGGGCTTTCGGTTTAGTAGGCGAAGACCAACATCTCTCTATAAGTATCCAGGGGGTAACATAACTGGGATGTGGTGTAGGGTGTAGTGACGCAGCGTGGGTATTTAAAATGCTTTTTAAATGCAAGTAAGAGAAAACTGCATGGTTTGGTATCCGCCATTACGTCTATAGCACTGGGAATGGTTTAACTGCACGATCTCCTATGAGTTGGAAAATTCGTGTCACCCCTGCTGTAAGCCAGTACTTGAGAGGTATATCGCCCTTAAAGCTTATAGGGGGGATTTGGCGTGGAATATGGTTTTGCAATCCATGGCCAAGAGAAAATCATCCCAGAGCGTCAAAGTTATCTGAGTAGTTGGGAACAAATCGGGTCTTTGCTTCCTAAGATGTTTTGGTGACCACATATAGTCTATAAGTGGCTGTAAATTGCACCTTCTCCATATCCACCCATTGAATCACATCGGTCAGTGTGTGCATAGTAATGCCGGCTGATAATATTGCGGCTTTATAATACAACCAAATAATCAGCAGTCTCACACCCCCAAGCCGCATTGCCTCCTGTAAGAGGGATGTGGACACCCGGGGTCTTTTCCCTTCCCAGATAAAAGCACTACACAGCTTTTGCAAGAATTTACAATATTGTAATGTGAGTCCAATGGGTAACATCCTAAAGATATACAGAATGTGGGGAAGGATCATCATCTTACAGTCGTTAACCCTTCCAAGCCAAGAGAGTGTTAGATGTCTCCATTTATTAGTTTCATTTTTGCATAATGCTAGTAGAGGGATATAGTTTTTTTAAGGTAAGTTGATCTCCAATCCAAGGAATAATTAGAGCATAGGAAGTTAGTCAGGTCCAGGGGTAGATTAATGGGAAGGGCTTGGGTTTTGTCCTGATTCAAACAGTAGTGGGAGATGTTCCCAAACTGTTGCAGGAGATCTAGTAAAGGTGGAAGAGAACCCTGAGGATCATTAATAACTTGTCAGTGAATAGTGCTAAACTGTATTCCTTACCATGTATGGGGATGCCTTTGATGAGAGGATGGGTGTGGATTTTACATACCAAGGGCTCAATGGACAATATGTATAAGATGGGTGACAGAGGGCAATCCTGGCGCTTGCCATTTGTGATAGAGAAGGGTGTTGATAGGAACCCTCCATGAGAGACTTTAGCTGCTGGAGCGCTGTATAAGGCCATAGTGCCTCGGATTGCATAATGTATTTTCTACATTTTCGCTAGTCTATTTTAGCATCTGTTAAATTTCATGGAATACATAAGTATTAATGTCTCCAGTATTTCAGGATTCCAGGATTCGCATATTATTTTAATGATACCACATGTTTGGATTGAACTTATTAAACAGATAAAGCAAAAAATATGAAACAGATCAAAATACAAAGTCAGTGATTTTTTAGAATAATAATTTTAAGTATTAAGGATATCATGTATTTTGCTTCATATTCATTGTCAAATGCAAAATAATATCGGGTAATACTGAAACTTCTCTTTCCCAGCAGATTGCTCAGCACCAGACTCCACGCCCCTATTGAATGCAAGTTTAAAACAGCAAAACATTTCATGATCAGTTTACAATTTTCCATGGAAAAATGTTGGATAAAATGAAACCATGATCTAATAACAATTCAATTTCTTATATGTCGCATTTCTCCCAGTAGATACTCAAAACTCTTTTCCAAGACAATATCGAATTCAACCAGATATCAACTGACTATTAGACATCATACTCTAAACACAGATGAGCAGTCTTGGCTCATCATCTGCTGATCTACTATTCCAATAATCCCAATGCTCAAGGGAGATCGGTGTCAGAGGAACCTTGTGGAAAAATTATTGTATTTATTTGCAGAAACGTTCCTTGTTGAGTAAAACTTACTGACTACAGAAGTATTGGGAAATAATAAAATAAAGACATATAAGGAAGGCTAACTAGAATATGTGAGATAAGTAAAATAAAGATCTTTTGGAAAGGGTACGGGACAAATAACTGAACACACACACAGGTTTAGACACAAGTTTGAGAAAGAAAAACTTATGAGGTTTGTTCACTAACTACTAAACTGTAGAATTTTAGAATTTAGAATTTATTAGAATTTACACTAACATAGCAAAGATGTGAATATAGATGATTTGGAGAATTTTGTCAGATCAGCTATTTCACCCTCATTTTGGGAAACAAAATGTGCTTTATTTTAAATCTTTTGTTGTGAGAATATTTTAACAATCTCAGGGGAAAAAAATGCCAGACAGGAAAAGTAAAGAAACGTAACAAAAAAAAAATATTTGTTATTAAATAATAATTAATTGTTTGAGGGGCTAGTCACCCTGGTCTAGGAGAACTGTAGAAATCAGAATGTATGTGTTATGGGACAAAGCGACATGAAGTGGATATTCAACTTTGGGACTTTACAACCCAGGGTTTGAATATAGACTTCGAATTGCGCCATTTCATTTAAATTCTTGTTTTAATAATTTAATATATTAATACTGTTTTTTAATTCAATTTAAATCCTATTCTTCCTTCATATTTAACCATGAATATTCTTTTAGCTTTTTAACATCTGTTTTACAGTACTTTACATGCTTTAACATATATAGTACCAATTATTTTTCTAATTATATTATGTGTAAATACATGAATATGTTTTTCATTTTAAATGTTCTTATTAATATATGTTTTTATTGGTAAATTTTCATAATAGATATATATTATGTTGAATGTATCCTATATATGATATACTCAGGTTTCTAGTAATTTATTTTTACCTTTCATTAATTTATACTTGTTCCCTCCCTTCTTCTTTTTTCCCCCCATACTATATTCATTCTGCCCTTCCTCTTTCCCTATCTTAATATGGCGCCCACACTAGTTCCTGAGCCTTACTGTGGTGGGAGGGGAGATATTGTATCTACTTTGCGTTTCCGGGAGGTGGGGCAATGCACCACATGTGTGGTAACATCATTCTGACCTTGCTCCTACACCATGGTGGCCTGACCCCTCCTCCCCTACGTAAGAAGGCATCCGCACGCCGAGTAGGGGAGCAGGGGAGTATCCGCCGCTGGGTGTGTGGGTACGGATGGCGATCACGGCCATTCGCAACATTATTTGTGACAACCACGGAAGGCGGAGGGCATTCTTCCGCCAACCAACACAGACCATCAATTCAATTTTGCTTTAAAAAGGGTGCCAATTTTGGGAATTATTCACAATAGATCACCACAGCTGAATGTAATAGATGATAGGTCAGAGTGACTGGAAGCCACTATGATTGGACAAGTGTCTGCACGTGTAACTCGAGGAGAGAATCTAATAGAGACTTAAATATGGAAGATTCAAAGGACCATAACTACAGCTGACTGAAGAAACTCTACAAGAGTGAAAGGCGTTTTGGCTATATTCAGGACTTTTACTATTTTATTTTATACTGTATTACTTATGTTTACACTATATGCTTTACATTTAATTCTACAATAAATTTGTATTAATATTTTAAAGTCTATTGTAACCTCCCGAATCTTCATTGGGATTAGTGCTGTCCCCAACAATTTGGCACAACACTATCCTACCTCAGAACCAGGACTTTAAGGCTCTGACAAAGGTGAGCAATGTGGCAGATCGCCAGTATATCGCCACCACGGATTCCCTTTCCCAAAATAACATAGCGTTAACATTCACCAAGATAAATATCACTGGTATCGCCTTTTCCCCCACACATTAGTCAAGACCGAATGCTGGGAGTAGATCTGTTTAATGCAGGCAAGCACTCACAATTTATACATACAGTAAACTCCTCCCCTGTGCCTGAGAGATAATTGAGTCAGGAAACGTTCAACTCAATTAACTCCCAGGTACAGAAAAATATAACAATTTTTAAACACCCCAAAAGTACCACCAAAATCCATGGAAACCCCTTGGGAGTCACATCCCTGGATAGCCCTGATCTGAGTGCTTAACATTTCCAAAAAGCACTCAGATCGGTTCAGTGGTTTGGAATTTCTATCGAGGTACGGTTTAGACCGGCCACTAGGTAGAAGCCCAAAAATGTTCCAGAGAAATTGTGGCCATGGCCAGTCTCAGTTTGAGGGTTTTTGTACGAAAACCATACACAATATGCGAATGCTTTTAAGTGTCGAATGCTCCCCCCCATTCGGCAGTTTATATCTTCCGAACCCCGTTCATATAGGTGGTCAGGAACTTGAACGGGCAACAGTTCCATATTTACTGCTGTTCGCAGGAGTGCCTAGCTGAAATAAGTTCCAGTCACTCGACGACCAGGTACCACTGCCTGCATTCACAAGACAACCCAGGGAAGCCTTTTAGTAATGGTTTCCATTGTGGTTTCACACTGGATACTTTGTATTCCATGTTCTAATTAGGTGTTGGGGTGGTCTTCGTTCAGGAACTGAACCGGTGGCATTTCGTGGGGCATTCCTTCACAAGCACTATACCTATTCAATTTTTAAACAGTTTTTTATTGACTGTCTACACATTGGTTGCCTTTCTTCCTTTTATTTTCTCAGAGTGAACTTTAACCCCAATAAGGACCAAACTTCTGGAATAAAAGGGGATCTTGACATGTCACACATGTCATGTGTCCTTAAGGGGTTAAAGTGGACAAGAGGTGTGATTTTCCCCATAAAGCATAAAAGCCAAGTTACGGATATATATATATATATATATATATATATATATATATATATATATACACACTTTTTAAAGTGAGTGATCCTATTTTTCAAGAATTTACTATGTTCAATTTGAAATACCATCTGCACTATATTGTGTTTATTTTTACTTTAATATGTACCACAAGTCTAAGATTTTAACAAGATAACGTGGGGTAATTTCCCCTATACACAGATATACTTTATATTAAGTGCTCCACTTAAGGTGTAGGTTTTACATCACTTTACAGATTTTGTATTTTGGGTGTGGACAAGAAAAGATGGTATTCATATAAGTGTATAGAGCTGCTGTTTAATATATTCACTTCAGCTCTTTTTGTATACACTCCCCTCCCAAAAGGAGGTGTACTTTGTTTGAATTAAACAGAACAGGTGGGTTTCTCCAAATGGTTGTGAATTGAAATTCAAATCTAGGTAAAAATAACTGATGTGGAAAAATTGTTGCTAAACTTTTGCCATTTGAATTGCCTGTGGGCTTCAATCCACTACTTTAAAAAGCACTACTTGTCTCTACTGAGTTAAAAGTGTGTAGGAATGCTTTTTAAATGCATGTTTTTATTATATAACTTCCAACTTTTAAAGAAGAGAAAAAAATGCATTAAATTTATTTTTCTTCTACAATTATAACTCATACAGAATTTGTTTTTGCATTGTACTCTGTAAAATATTGCTATAAATGTTAGATTAAAATACTACGGACAGAGCTCTCTAATTATATCTCCCTCTTTTTGAAACTCTCTAGTGTTTTTACATATTTCGAATGTTGCCAATCTTGCTCCCTTCTCTCACCCTGCTACCCATTTACAGAATATAGAATCAGCTTTATTTCCTGTTAAACTTCCCTGTTTCCATCTATTTAGCAGAAAGAGAAAGGAAACAACAGGAGAAACTACAATATTAATATAAATACCTAAAAAAAATTAATTGCCTGGGGACTGAGCGAGCGTATTACCTCAGCCATGGGGGGGCTGGAGATTAGTGACCTCATAGAATTCTGTGGACTCACTGACTCAAGAACATCCACCCATAGCAGCAGCTTATAAAACAGGTTGCTATGGCTTATTCTGAGCATTCCAGAGCAAGCGCTACAACTACAGAGCGGTGAGTGAGAATGGCTTGTGAGACACAGTTAAAGAAAGTTTTGTTGGTGCCAACTTCGATGCTGGTGCACTAGGTTTTAACTCCTTCAGGACAAGAGGTTAAGCAAATCCTATGATATTATGACAGTTCTGGCATGGCGTCTGTCAGGAACAGATTTTAGGGAACTTTATAAGAAGGGCTGCTTATCTAAGTCTATAGTGTATGTGACATATTCACTGAAGTTGTGGTGACATGGTAAATGCCTTAATTTGGCACTGTGAGAATTATTTGATAAGATGAAAATAGATCGATTAACTAATGGGTGTATATATCATTTACTCAGCAGGATTTTTTCCTATGATGTGCATGCTTTTAGGAAGGATATGTCATTGTATATATAATTTCATTATTAATACTATCGTCAGTCACATATGCTTACGTAATGTTTTTATCACTATATATATAAATTAGTTAACAGGATTTCCTGCAAAATGTGTTTTTTTGGGATGGATTAATCATTCTAAATTATTTGTTCCGTTGACTTTCTTCTGCTATATGTATGTCTGTTGAATGCATTAATCAATGTGTGTTTGTATGTATATATATAGTTCTGTAAGGCTTTTATCGGCAATATTTGTTAATGGAATGGTTTAATTGGTGATTATACCATGTTTTCATTAAGATTCCCCTATGCTACATGTACTTATAAAATGGATTAACTGTATATACATGCAACTTATTTAGTTGTTATTTAAAATAGTATATACTTATAGGATGAACTAACATTACTGTACCAAGTTTAGTAATATTTAAATAAGACTTTACTCTGATATATATGCTCTTAAAGAATGGTATAGTTGGTGTATTTATTATATACTATATTCAATAGGTTTATCCTATACTATAGGTATTATACAGAGTAGTTATAGAGAGCAATTCGGGTACAACTGAGTAATTTGCCGGAGCATTTCCATAGTGACTGGGAAACATTTAGTATTTTGCCGCATAATTTCTATTTATATATATATTCCCCTATATGGTTATAGTAATATGTATTTGTTTAGCAGGACTTTCCTGTGCTATGTGTCAATAGGAATATATTTTTAGGAATTTAGTTAAAGATAGAATTGATGCTAGGTGACTTGCCGCTCAAATGTCAGTGCCCACAGTTGGCATATGCTGGTCAAACCAAGAGAGACGAAGGAAGAGATAGAGATCAAGAGCAGAAAATTGATGAGAAAATCAGTGGCTTCAAGCAAGGTCGAGAACTAGGGGCTTGAAAAGGACACCTGGCATGATGCCAGTCCAGTTAGGCACAAGAAATAACAAGATCAGTCTTCCGGAGCCTAGGCAAATGGGAGAAGGGCCAATCTGGAGCAGTAGGAGTAAAGGACAAGACATGAGGCAAAATGATAAACTAAGCGATTGGGGTTAGAAACAGGACATGACTACATCTGACTTCTCTGACAATGAGCAGAGGGCAAGGCGAATCGAATGAATGTGATAGCAAGGAGCACCTGTATCCTGGGCTACACAGTGCTGTTGGTCACACTGCTAGCTACAAAATACTGCAGTGAGTCACTGAGAGGGGATGGGGTTGCTAGTTCCACAATATTTTCCTGGATAGCCATAATTACTTTATGTTCAAGGAAGCACATAAAAAGTATTGCCCCCCTGGGTGAGGTATTAGAGGGAGTGGATTGGCAGGATATCTGGGAGACGGCGGCCGCCTCCTCCATCTGTGTTTCCTTCCAGGAACAATCTTTCAAGACCCTCTTTAGATGGTACACCACCCCAGTACAACTCCATCGCATGCGAAAGACACCCACTGATCTTTGCTGGAGGAACTGTGGTCTGCGGGGCACATACATCCACATGTGGTGGGGGTGCCCCGTCGTCCGCAGGTACTGGGAGGACGTTAGAGACATACTGGGACAGGTATTCCAGAGGGCACCCGCCCTTGACCCGTGGACATACCTCCTGGGCAGACCTATTGACGAATGGCCCAAATATGACCTAAAACTATTCAACAAAATCACATTGGCGGCCAGACGAGCCCTCGCACAACGCTGGTTAAAAATGCAGCCCCCCACCAGGGCAGCGATCCTGGGGAGAATAAAAGATAGTTGCCTAATGGACGACCTCACAGCAAGGGTGCGCAGTACCCAAAAGGCTTTCGAAAGGACGTGGGGACGCTGGAAGGACTGCCCCCTGGCGGAGTAACCGTCCTTGCGCTTGGCGGGGCCGCGGCCCGGGGGGTCCGAGAGGTGGAAGATGCTAGTCTGCTTGGTGCCCTCCCCCCTTCCCGCCGCCCTCTCCCCGCCTCCTTCTTCCCCCCCCCCCGTCCCCTTGGGCTCCCCCCGCCTGCCCGGGCGCCTGGTCCACCCACCCCCCCACCCTCCTTTCTATCTTCACTCTACCTTTCTCTTATCTTCTTACCCGGGTCCTCGCCTTAGACGAGGGCCCGCTTGATACAATATACACATTAAGCACACGCAGGCAATGATAGCACACTGAAGCGAACTATCAGCGCAAACACGCACGAATTCACACGCCAGGCAGGTAGGCGCCAGGGAGTGGAGGGGGGCCCAGTCAGGCCAAAATGTATTTCAGTTCTATCTAGTACAAAGCAGGAGTTGAACGCGGGCTCCACAATACAGGGGACAATTTGCAGCTGGAACAAGTCAGAAGGGCCGTCACCTGTATTTAACATAGTTGGAGACTCCACAGCATCATTAAGAGATATCTCATCGCCCAACGGTACCCCGAAACCCTCCAATAGCGCTAGGATAGGCACCACCGAATGCCTACAGAAACCCACCTTCACGCTCTGGCCACCTGTAACTGACTCAATATACAATAAAAAATTGACAGCACAAAAGTGATGTCCAAGCCCCCTAATAAAGAGTCCTGTGCTACAGGCACTTATTGTAACATAAGATGTCTACCACGCTTATCAACTGTATGCCTATGCTGTAATATGTTATGTTATACTTGACCACGGTTTATGCTTAAACCGGAACATCTTGCCTTGTTCTATAATACTTTGTCAAATAAAATAAAGAATTAAAAAAAAAAAAAAAGTATTGCCCTGACACATTTGGATGTCTATGCCTTCTCTGATTGTTTAAAGAAACACCTTAGTGTTAGGAATACTGTATTTCTATTATTAAAGAGTCTCTCTGCCTTTAATAAAGTATATATTCTTGGGAATTCCAACTGAATTTCAAATTGCAGTTTAAATAGCGGAACTAAAAACATATCCCACTTGGATTTGTTCCCAATTCTAAAAATGTGAAATTTGCTTTGAATTTCCAAGAATTCACACTTGAATAATCATGTAAAGATTGGGATTTGAGACAACAGGTTCCAGGGGAAAGGGAAGTTGAGAGCAAGAGAGATTTACTTAAGCAAATATTATATGGGTTGTAAGGTTGCTTAGGAGATAAATTAACAAATTATTTTATTTGTAATTTATTTTTTCACCCTTTATAAAAAACATTACGGGAATTCAAAGTTTTGGAAACTGTACATCAACCCTTCAGTTGGAATATTTCACATAGGGTCTGAAATATTATAAAAGCAAAAAATGTAAATAATAATAATTGTAGATTATGCTAGATTTAGTGTACCTATAATCTTACTTTTTATGAATGACAGGAGGCTTCATATTTGCTTAAGTTTCTCTTTACTAGAACTCCACAGCAGCACAGAAAATCAACCAATCAGAAAAAAGTTAGGTTCTATAAAACTCCCCTCCCCATGCATCATTTCCTCTTTCGAGCTGCAACAAAAACAGAACAAAAGGCAGAAAATATAATGGAGACAAAACGAAGTCCTAGATACAATGAATACAACAACGTCCATCATCCGAGGCAATCTGTCAAACCAGAAAGCGTTGATGGATTGTAAGCTGAAACGAGAAAAAAAAAATAGAATCGAACAGGTTGGTTAGCCAATGAAATGTACGCTGAACAAAACTGTAGGCACCCAGTGAGACAACCAGAAATACCATAATATGCATAGATCCTAACCCTTACTATGAAAAACGGACATAAGAATAAGTGAGAGGTAGCAGAGACAACAAGCAGAGTTGCATACCTACCTGATGAACCCAAACTATAAGTTAAACAAGGGCGGGATTAAGAATCGGAGGGAAATATTCGCCTCCTGTCATTAATAAAATTAGGATTATAGGTACACTAAAGCTAGCATAATCTACAATTTTATAACATGACAGGAGGCTTCATATTTGCTGTTTTAACGCTCAAGCAACAAATCCAACGATGTTTGTTTCGCTGATACCACTTCCGGGAGAAACTAGAGCAGAAACCCAAATAGGCCCTGAATAGTAAGAAGTAACAGCGGATGGCTCAATGAAGATGCCAGCTGTCAATGTACCACCAGTCATTGAAAACACACAGTTCACTGCTAGACCGTTTGTGCGGATGTGACTCGCAAGGTTAACTGTATAACTGCGTCGTAAGTTCTGAAGATCCTTTGCGAGCCTGGAATGCGAGGAAATACTGTCACTAGGTCTCAACCCTCTATGCGGAAGATTGCTCCTCCGATCGTGTCAGAATCACCCGGTGGTATGGTCTTGACGGCAAACTCCAACCTCCAGCAAGGTGTCTGAGTCCATCACCAACTTGTCACAAAATCGAAAGTGTCTATTCGTTCCCTCCTGATCTACCAGGCGAGTGGTCTTATCCAGGAAAGAACTAACTACGCTGGTCCGAGTGCGGGCCAAATCAGTCTACTACTAAGTGTTTTCCGTACTCCAATTGGACTGCGGAAACTGCGACTGTGGTAGGCCAAGTACTCCAAAGTGACGTCCTATCCGGGTTCCAAACTGAATTTGTGTAGCGAAACGGTGCTAGATCTGAACCCGACACCGTTCCTGGTTAATACTCCAATGGGAGGGTGCGTCCCGACTACGTAACATCCGAGTGGGATTCGACCTCAAGCAGGGTTCCCCCATAGAGTCCAAACCGTCCTCCTTGTCCGTATCTGAATAGGTGATAAAGCGAAAATCAAAACCAGCAGGGCACCCGTGGTGGGCCTAGTGTATAGGAGGAGGGACCTCCATATATAGTGTTCTCCAGATCCGTTCTCAGGAGGAGTCGGGACAAATCTGTCACTTATCCCCGGATAGCTAACCGCCAGGGAAGCCAAAATTGACCGGGAACTCCGGTTTTCCGACCAAGGCATACGGTGTCTCTGCAGACCGGGAATGCGGGACTTATCCATTCCCATTGTCAAAGTAAGGCAGTGCATGTATGCTCTATGAAGGCCTCAAATCACATGTCACCCTGAATAGTGGAAAGAACTGTCTGGTCAGTGTCAAAACAGTGTGAAAAACATAACCAGGTTGCACTTGCTTGTTCGATACAATGCCGGTTATACCAAAACCTACACACCTGTAATAACTGGGGTTCCCCCCATCAGCCGTACAACCTTCAGGTGTAAATCCAACAGGGAATTCTAGGGTACCCACAAAAGCTGGCCACACTCAGGAGCGGTTTCTAGACAGCCAGTTCCTAGCGGCCCTTACCCTGTCCAATAAGGCATCAGGGAAACGTGTAAAAAGGGGTGGGGAATCTCCCCCCGTACTACCTCAGAGAGTATATCCCAGGTGGGGATACAGTGGCATGGGTCCAGCAGACCAATTATAGGGGATGTAGCAGGGAGAGTTGGTTTAACCATGTGAAATCATGTTCATACAGGTAGCATTTCTATAACGAAAATGGCAGCACATGCGTGAGGTCTAATGGAGGGGTTCTCTCCTCTTACCCATTCGCTGTTACATAGCGTCTCCTCGCTCTTCCGTGAGGTAGTCATAGTCCTTCTAACAAGAGCTGTAGTATCAGCTGCAAATCATGGTGGTTAGCACAGACCTCCGAATTGAGTTGATCGTAGGCGGGACGCCCCGATATGAAGACACCGGTGTCCTGTACTGGCCTAAACCCATAAGATGGGTCGACAGTAGGATAATCAACCTTGTTGGGTAGTGACCAGCGATGGGCCCGCCCTCAAGAGGGGAGCGGAATCCAGTACTGTTAGAAGGTTGTCGTGCCAGCGGTAAACTAAGGAAGCAGTGTACTTGGCTATCTTGGCCTGTGCACCTGAGGGGAGCTCAGCAGCGGGTTAAATGTGCTAGAGAGACGCACTCTCAAGCATTATAAAAGGTATCCCTGCCAGTCCCAGGCTGATAGTGTGAGAGGGCCGTACCCTCTAATAAAACTCAGTGAGCATGCCAGTGTCTGGCTCCGTATAGGAAAGTGGATCACACTCCAAACTTGTAATTTGTCTCAATATTCACCACGGGTTGAGGCTAGGGGAGGTGCGTGCCCATTCGTGGGAGTTTAGTGCCAGGCTCCGTATATGAGGGGGGTTCCCTCTAATCCTGTAAATTAGCCTTCAATTCGAGCTGAAGTTATGAAAGGGCTGCACCCTCCTATCATGCAGAACATAGCCCATATCAGTCTCCGACTGATCCTAAGCAAGGAGCTCGTCCTTAAAACTAGTCAAGTCAGGCTGAGGTCCTGAGGGGGATGCCCCTTTGACCCTGAAATCACGCTCTGTATCAGTCATCTGAGTGGTGTACTTTCACTGGGAAGCTGATAGCTGATAAAGGTCGGAGAACAATCCACTCTAAGGGCCGTGTCCAAGAGTTTACTACTGGGGACAGGCCGAGAAATTGTAATAGCTAGAAAAAATATAGAATCTACAAACGACCACCTGGATCCCGCGCAAGTGCGCGGGATACAGGGTGGTCGCCGGTAGCCTGAGGAAACGCTGGAGACGTTCTCCGCGATCCACGAGAGCCCGGGAAGTCAGAGAAGGCCAAGTCAGGCCTCTTGGCAACCTGAGCGATAGGAAAAGTCGGAAAACACGAAACAAAGATAAAAAGCTAGAGTAAAATTCGGAAAAAGAAAATACGTACCTCGGAGGCAAGGAAAGTAAACGGACAGGATGAGCCAAGGATAGGGAAAAACCAACTGAAATAGCCAAGAACTGAGAGAGACATAGAGAGAAATTACCTAGCTTATGTAAATGAATACCGGAAATGCGGCTAAAGGACTATTTGCTAAGAGTCCAGGAATTACCGTGCACCCCTGTTTGTGTTGAGCACTGGTCCCTGTATGTGCATTAGAGTGAAACTCTCCTTGGAGACGTGCCGTCGCTGGACTGGTGCAAACCGTGGCTGCCCGTCTGGGCTCTTTGCATAAGCCTTGTCCCTCATGCACGAGGTTTAGGGCCTTCACCGTTTCACTCATATTTAGGTGTACATAGACCGGTGTCACTTCAGAAAGTATGGTATCAGTGCTTACCTGGACACCTGTCTCCGTGACAATAGTGGAAACTGAGATACCTCAGTAATATTCCCCCAGGCCTGCGGCCAAAGGGGGTTCAGGCACAGACTAACGTCAGTCTATCAATATGGCACAGACAGAGCAGGCCAATCATAGGGGCACAGACAAACCAGGCCAATCATAGGCGCACAGGCAGAGCAGGCAAACACAGCGTTTAGTACGAATGCTGTAAGGGCCAATGTGTTCGAGTAGGGACTCCAGATGTGTTTACGGGTCCCCAGGGTATATCGGTGTTAATTACCCCAAAACGTAAATGGTCTTCCAGGCATTGGCACCTATGGGAGTAACCCCAAACCAGGCGACTGGTAGACACCTAAGTCTTGCAGGCAGCCACAGACAAAAAAAACTCAGCTGTAGGGAAATCCCCATGCAGCACAGACTTTAATGTATAGGGAAACACCCTTATAAATTGGCCTCTATAGGGCACACTGAGCGGGGTTTAATGGGGGGCCAGCTAAGCTCCAAAAACCTGAGGTAGGCTGGCAGGGCCCTTGCAGATTGCCACTAGGGAGGTGACATATCTGACATATCCATCCACTATATAAATTTATACACCTCTTGTGTCACTTTAATAAAATTATAATTAAGATGGCAAGGGCTTGGTAACTGATGGCTTGGAAGCCTTCGCTTTAAAAGGTCAGTTCGCAAAGGTAATAATTACAGGGCATATAAGCAACTCCTATCACCTGAAATTTCAACTTGACGCTATAATTAGGAAAGCCTTTGCAGGAACAGAACCTGCAAAGGCATACTCTAAGGTAAGTACATATCCGAAATAAATAAATAAATAAATATGGCAGTAAGGCACAGTAAGTTATATGAAGGCACAGGATGGCTGACAAGGACCTCCCCACCCCCCATGAGTCCAAATACAGTCTAACAAAAATCTAGGTAAGCATAAGATGCACAGAAAAAAACCCCCAATAAACCTCAGTAAAAAACTGTAATAAGCAATAAAATCCCAAAGCCACCAACTAGAAGCAGGAGGCAGTGGTACTCTGACCTGTACTGACTGCGGAGCAGCAAAGAAAGAGGAAATGATGCATGAGGAGGGGAGTTTTATAGTACCTAACTTTTTTCTGATTGGTTGTTTTTCTGTGCTGCTGTGGAGTTCTAGTAAAGAGAGACTAAAGCAAATATGAAGCCTCCTGTCATATTATAAAATTTATATTTTTAATACTAATAAAATTATTATTTTTTCATAATGTCCACAAAATATTATTTTTAATATTTTGTCCAACAATTATCCCTACAATACAAATGTTCTTATATGTAGTAGGAGGTGACAGGAGTTTTTATATGTAAATTTTCATAGGTAAATAAATATGGTCAAATATATTTTTAGTATTTCTAATGAGCCTAATGGCATTAGTAGCAATATAGTTTACAAAAAACGGCAACAAAATATAAAAAGAATGTCTGCATTTGAACATAATGTTCACATACAATAACTACAGTTAAAACATACATGTATAAACTAGGATATTTAAAGTGTACTAGCAGCAATCTGTCTCAGTCTCTTTAATGCCAACAAAATATGGGAGATTTCATTCTTTCCTCCTCCCTAGTAGGAATGGTATGATCTTTGAAATTTCCTTTACGGTGTGAAAAGAGGAAACGGGGTGTGACAGATGTACAGTGTAATATCAATAACCATAAGATGTAAAGCATAGCCGTGTGTAATACACAACTTTATAATATTGGCTGTTAGCATTACAGCTGCACTGCATTCATAGCATGAGACACAAATAGCAGCGTCGGATATGATTCTAATAAAGTTTCCTCAATGCTGACGGCTGGTCCTTATCATTTCCCACACAAGTTGTGTCACAAATTTCACTACTGAGCTTATTCACTAAAAGCCTTATTGTGCTGAATTATAAACCAAGTTGTAAAATTTAGTTTAAAAGATGCAAACTGTGATTATAGTGTCTTGGAGAAATGTTAATAATCAGATATTTTGCTCTTAATATTTCAATTCAGTCTACAATTAATTACATTTCTATTAGTAAGTAAAACCCTGCGTATACAATGTTAGTAGAGAATCCTGCCACTAGCACCACTGCATAGCTAGCTATAAAGATTAATAGAAGAGTTTGATAATAAAGATAAATGTTTTATTGGTATTTTTATTTTTTTTATACAATAGGACTTTCATCTTTTCTGTATTCAGTGTGTGGATAGACAGCGTATATCCCTTTCATCCTGGAGGTTAATTCTCTAGTGCAACCTTCAGCACTCCAGATGTTGTGAACTACATCTCCCCTGATGCTTTGCCTGGAAGATGTAGTCCACAACCTCTAAAATTCTACCCCTGCTCTGTATATTAGTATATTAGTCTGTATATTAGTTGGTTTTTTTTACTATGTATGTTTGGAGTCCAGACCAAATTCATTTTAGGTTGAGACCCTCTGCCCTCGGCATCAGATGCCCCTTACAAGCTGACTACAGGAAAATATAAATTTGAGGATGTTTTGGATATATGATATGCATTGTGAGTATATACATCAAAGCACTATCCCTTTTGTTTATTTTTTATTTTTTACAGTTTTTTTTTTAATTGTGTTTTTATCACATACATTTGCATTGTATATATTCCCAATGCTCTTACAACAGATTAATTAAATATACTTTAGATTATTTAGCACTATTTCATTTGTCTCCCATGTTGGAATTAGTGTAGGACCCACTGATATTGGGGTACTGTGGCATAGTGGTGGGTTTAACACAATATGACCATATGGTTGAACTGAATCCTCATATTTGTTTGCTGAGAAAGGTGATTTTAAATAACCTTGTAAAATGTAAAACTCTATTTGTGTGTGTGCTGTTCCTTAATCTGTATTTTTATAAAGTTTGGTCTCTACCGCAGCAGCATTACAGAGAAATGCATGTTCTGGGTGCATGTTTTTTAACTATGTATCTTACTTACAGGGAGTGCAGAATTATTAGGCAAATGAGTATTTTGACCACATCATCCTCTTTATGCATGTTGTCTTACTCCAAGCTGTATAGGCTCGAAAGCCTACTACCAATTAACCCCTTCAGGACGGGTGACGGACGAGGTCCGTCACACAGGGGAGACCCTTAACGACGGGTGACGGACCTCGTCCGTCACGCGGTAAAATTAACCCCGGATCGCCGCTATCGCGGCGATCGCGGGGTTAATGGTGCTCCCGGTATGCCTCTGCATTAGAGGCATACCGGGAGCACCCGGTCAAGCTGCCCAGCACATGTGCTCGCTCTGACCACAAGTCGGAGCGAGCACATGTGCTCTAGTATACTCACCTACCGGCTCCCTGCACTTCCGGGTTCTGTGTGAAGTGCAGGGAGCCGGATCAGTGCTGATCCTGCCCCCTGCTGGAAAAAAAAATAAAGTTTATTTAAAGTCCCCCCCCCCCTTACCCATTTTAATAAAAAATTAACCCCTTCCCTGCCAATTGATCACTGACTACAGTGATCAATTGGCAGGGATTACATTTTACTATGATCTGATTTTTTTTTTAACCCCTGAGGGTTAATTCTTTTTTTTTTTAACCCTCAGGGGTTAAATTAATTAAATTAATTAATTAAATTATTTTTTAATTATATATTTAGATAGCTGGGGTGGGTGGAAGTTAGTGGGGAATTGGGGGATCTGGCGTTAGGCTAACTAGGGGTTAACGTTAAAAAAAGTTTTAAAAGAAACTTTAAAAAGTTAAAAATTAAGCTTAAAAAAATGTTTTAATAACATTTAAGTAAAAAAAACAAAAAAAACACACTTTACCTAGTCCAAATAAAAATTAACCCCTTCCCTGCCAGTCGATCACTGCCTACAGCGATCAAATAGAGATCACAGTATTATACTGTGATCTAATTTTTTTTAACCCCTGAGGATTAACTTTTATTTATTTTTTAACCCTCAGGGGTTCAATTTATTTAATTAATTAATTTAAATATTTTATAACTATATATTTTGCTAGCTGGGGTGGGTGGGAGTTATGGGAAAATGGGGAATTTACTGTTAGTGCTGCGTACTGCTAGTTAGGGGTTAACGGTAAAAAAAAAAGCTTAGAAAAATGTTAAATCTGTAAAAAAGTTTTAAGAAAGTTTAGGAAAGTTTAAAAAAAATTTATAAGCAAAACAAAAGTTTAAAAACTAGTTTTTAAAAGTAAAAAAGTTATAAAAAGTAAAAAAATACATTTTAAAAACGCTCATTACCACTACACCTGGAGCAAACTAGAGAAAAAAATTATCCCACGCCAAGGTTCAAAATATGCCTTTTGAATTACCCCAGGGTGTATTCTTTAATAAATAGTATGTGTTTGTGGGGAAGTTTCAATAACCAACCGTCTAAACTACTCCAAATTGGAACATGGACACAGCGTAAAACTTCAAAGTTAGAAAAAAACTGAATGGCTGCGTCTCAAATGCGCCCCTTCAACATCCACATATACCTGGCAAAGGTACATACGGGGGTATTGCTGTACTCAGCCGACATAGCTGAGCAACATATGAAGTATTATACAGTCATAGCACACATAAGGTTTGCAAAATATGCTGCGCAAACTCACTTTGTATGTCAAAAAGGCAGAAAAAATGCTTATTACCACTACACTTGGTACAAGCTAGCGGAAAAATGATCCCACGCTAAGGTTCAAAATATGCCTTTTGAAATACCCTGGGATGTCTTCTTTAAGAAATGGTATGGCTTTATGGGGAATTTGGATTATATAGCCTGGTAAAATACTCTAAAATGGGACATAGGCACAGCATAAAAATTCAAAGTTTGAAAAAAACTGGAATGGCTGTGTCCCAAATGTGCCCCTCCGATGTCCACACATACCTGGCAAAGGTACATACGGGGGTATTGCTGTACTCAGCCGACATAGCTGAGCAACATATGAACTATTATACAGTCGTAGCACACATAAGGTTTGCAAAATATACTGTGCAAACTCACTTTGTATGTCAAAAAGGCAGAAAAAACGCTTATTACCACTACATCTGGTACAAGCTAGCGGAAAAATGATCCCACGCTAAGGTTCAAACTATACCTTTTGAAACACCCTGGGGTGTCTACTTTAAGAAATGGTAGGCCTTTGTGGGGTAGTTTGAATTTAAAACCTGCGAAGATGCTTGGAAATTGCACATAGGCCCAGCGTCAAAATTCAAAGTTTGGTAAAAACGGATATGGCTTGGTCTCCTATATGGCACTGTAGCTTCACGAAATAGTGCCAAAGACATTCATATGGGGTGTCATTTTACTCAGAAGACTTAGCTGAGCATAATTTGGGGGTTTTGAACTTAGTGGCACATATGAAATATACAAAACGCCCAGCAAAAATGCAATCCGTATGTAAAAAATGCACAAAATTATTTTTTACCACATACTTTGGCATATATTGGTGAAAAATGGGGGCATGTTAAGGCACAATATGCACCTTATGAGATACCCTGGAGTGTCTACTTTTACAAATGGTAGGCCTTTGTGGGGGTTTTTTGAACAGTCAAACTGTTATAATACCCCAAATGGAAGCTAAGGCTCATTAAATCCATCTCTCAAAATTCTACTGTGAATACTGTAAAGGACAGGTCTCCTATATGGCACTGTAGCTTCACGAAATAGTGCCAAAGACATTCATATGGGGTATCATTTTACTCAGAAGACTTAGCTGAGCATAATTTGGGGGGTTTGAACTTAGTGGCACATATGAAATATACAAAACGCCCAGCAAAAATGCAATCCGTATGTAAAAAATGCACAAAATTATTTTTTACCACATACTTTGGCATATATTGGTGAAAAAATGGGGGCATGTTAAGGCACAATATGCACCTTATAAGATACCCTGGAGTGTCTACTTTTACAAATGGTAGGCCTTTGTGGGGTTTTTTTGAACAGCCAAACTGTTATAATACCCCAAAATGGAAGCTAAGGCTCATTAAATCCATCTCTCAAAATTCTACTGTGAATACTGAAAAGGACAGGTATCCTGTATGGCACTATAACTTCACGAAATAGTGCAAAAGACATACAATGGGGGTGTCATTTTACTCAGCAGATGTAACTGAACACAAAATAAAACTTTGTACAGGAATAACACACACCAATTTTACAAAATATACACGAGAATTTCTCTGTTATAAGTTTGTGTGCCAAAAACCAAAAAGAACACAATTTTACTCCAATATTTAGCAGAGGTTGGCGGTGAAATGGCTACGTAGAAAGTGTCAAAACAACCTTAGGTAAATAGCCCGTGATGTCTACTTTATATAAATATATACTTTTGTGTGGCAATTTTGTTTTCTTTTATGGCTATTAAGCTTACAAGACAAACATACCAAATTCTAAAATCGCTCCACATTAAAAGTTTATTTTACTCCTTGTGCTTTGTGACCTGTAACTACCAAAAAAAACTTAAAATCCCAGACACATTATATATTCTGTAAATCAGAACAAATAAATAAATTTATTTTTAATTACTTTCCTTAACCTGCACTAATTATACACACATTATTATTGCAAAAACTGTAAAAAAAAACAATATTTTTCATTTTTTTTGCATTTTTCTGTATTTTTTTTATAATAAGTAAGCATTTATATATATATATATATGTTATATCAAATTAAAGCCCTTTCTGTCCTTTAAAAACAGTATATAATATGTGTCGGTGCAATAAATGAGAGAGATGCAAATTGCAGTTGAACGCAAACAGCAAGAAAATGCAAAAATTGCTTGTGTCATTAAGCGTAAGTCAAGCTTCTGAAGCTGTGTCCTTAAGGGGTTAAGCATATTAGGTGATGTGCATCTCTGTAATGAGAAGGGGTGTGGTCTAATGACATCAACACCCTATATCAGGTGTGCATAATTATTAGGCAACTTCCTTTCCTTTGGCAAATAGGGTCAAAAGAAGGACTTGACAGGCTCAGAAAAGTAAAAAATAGTGAGATATCTTGCAGAGGGATGCAGCACTCTTAAAATTGCAAAGCTTCTGAAGCGTGATCATCGAACAATCAAGCGTTTCATTCAAAATAGTCAACAGGGTCGCAAGAAGCGTGTGGAAAAACCAAGGTGCAAAATAACTGCCCATGAACTGAGAAAAGTCAAGCGTGCAGCTGCCACGATGCCACTTGCCACCAGTTTGGCCATATTTCAGAGCTGCAACATCACTGGAGTGCCCAAAAGCACAAGGTGTGCAATACTCAGAGACATGGCCAAGGTAAGAAAGGCTGAAGACGACCACCACTGAACAAGACACACAAGCTGAAACGTCAAGACTGGGCCAAGAAATATCTCAAGACTGATTTTTCTAAGGTTTTATGGACTGATGGAATGAGAGTGAGTCTTGATGGGCCAGATGGATGGGCCCGTGGCTGGATTGGTAAAGGGCAGAGAGCTCCAGTCCGACTCAGGCGCCAGCAAGGTGGAGGTGGAGTACTGGTTTGGGCTGGTATCATCAAAGATGAGCTTGTGGGGCCTTTCGGGTTGAGGATGGAGTCAAGCTCAACTCCCAGTCCTACTGCCAGTTCCTGGAAGACACCTTCTTCAAGCAGTGGTACAGGAAGAAGTCTGCATCCTTCAAGAAAAACAGGATTTTCATGCAGGACAATGCTCCATCACACGCGTCCAAGTACTCCACAGCGTGGCTGGCAAGAAAGGGTATAAAAGAAGAAAATCTAATGACATGGCCTCCTTGTTCACCTGATCTGAACCCCATTGAGAACCTGTGGTCCATCATCAAATGTAAGATTTACAAGGAGGGAAAACAGTACACCTCTCTGAACAGTGTCTGGGAGGCTGTGGTTGCTGCTGCACGCAATGTTGATGGTGAACAGATCAAAACACTGACAGAATCCATGGATGGCAGGCTTTTGAGTGTCCTTGCAAAGGTGGCTATATTGGTCACTGATTTGTTTTTGTTTTGTTTTTGAATGTCAGAAATGTATATTTGTGAATGTTGAGATGTTATATTGGTTTCACTGGTAATAATAAATAATTGGGTATATATTTGTTTTTTGTTAAGTTGCCTAATAATTATGCACAGTAATAGTCACCTGCACACACAGATATCCCCCTAACATAGCTAAAACTAAAAACAAACTAAAAACAACTTCCAAAAATATTCAGCTTTGATATTAATGAGTTTTTTGGGTTCATTGAGAACATGGTTGTTGTTCAATAATAAAATTAATCCTCAAAAATACAACTTGCCTAATAATTCTGCACTCCCTGTAGTTTATAGCATGGATTAAATATATAGCCATTTATGTATATGATGGATTTGTTATGTATACAACAGAACTTTTCTCTAGTCTGCATCTTGTTCTAAAGGGTAAATTTGATGTATATGCAATGTATGCAGCAAGGTCAAGAGTGCACCAGAGTGCACCAGAGTACATCTGACTTAATTAGTTAAGTCTAAACTTACATTCAGTAGCAGAGTTCTAAAAATGGAGCAGTAACAATATAAAACGGATGTTCCTACTTATTGCTCTACCTTAAATTGTTATTCCCAGAAATTAGCGTTACACGTAATGCCATGTTTATAAATACATCTTTGTATTTCTAAAGTTAGAATATCCTTTTAACAATGAGGTAAAAATTCTCCCTTCTTTTTATCTCATAATCTCTTGTCCAAATCAGCTCTTTTTGCGTATTAGTAATGGGAATTGTTTGGAATTGACAGTGGATTCACAGAGCCTTTCAAACTGGCAGTTCTGCTACTTTGACCCAAATGTGACATGCTTATTTGAATTGACTTTGATTTCCAGACTTCAGTGAATAACCCAGTTGCTGTTTAGTGAATCAGTACCTCACAACATTGAGCAAGTGTGTCTAATTATGTTCTTATTCTGCTGTGATTTGCAATACATGTGCAATAGCCTCCAATGGTTCCCTATGGGGAAGCTGTGTTGGCTGTGATGATCAGGTTTTCAGGAAAGAAATTTAAGTAAATCGCTTTAATGTACCCAGGGGGTATACTTTAAATAGTTACTTAGAACACTATAGGATTCGGAATACGTTTGTACTCCTATAGCTAATGTGCTCCTTTACATTTAATCTATACATTGTGCTAGGAAAAATGCTCAAACTTATAGATTTTAATTTAAAATTTCTTTAAATTATTGGTCCCTCACCTGTAAATCAATTCTTCAGCATAGATTTGCCAATACCTCAAAGAAGAATATTTGAGTGACGGGGAGAGCAGGTGAATCTGTCATGCTACTTTGGATTCTGGTGACTTCACTTGCCAAAAGCCATTGTCACTTCATGTGTGAAAGTACAACACAGGGCCTGTGGAGTATCCTGCAAGAATACAGAATCTTCCATAGATAGTTTCACAGTTGGGCAATAAGGTGCCATAGACATCTATTGCTTATCATGTGAGATGATACCTGTTCCCATCATCCTTCGTGAACAACAACTGATGGGAACAACCTTTTGTCCTACTTTGTCTCATTTATATCTTTACGTTTTGTTGGAATTTCGAGATTCTCAGAGTTTTTACTAAAGTATGAATTGAAAGTGAATTTCAAATTTAACGCCAGAGTAGAAACCTAACAGTATAGCGGGCCTTCTTTCAGTTCAACTATTTTTTGTACTTAAATTTGAAATTCACTTCGAAGTCGCTTTGAATTCTCACTTTAGTAAATATGCCTCTCGTGTAAATTTCAAACCTGGCAGAGTTACTTTAAATCTTTACAGCCTAAATAAACAATGTTGAAAATGGTTTCGCCAGTAAACCTAAATTGTTTTTAAATACGGAGAAACTAAAAGATCAGCAGTTTGATATATTTTCCAGTAGTGATTTAAAATGTAAGAACATATTGTAAAACTCAAACTCCCACCACACTGGCTAGTATCCTTACATCTGATCTTTGCTATGGAGACTGGCTGTTGGTTCTCTTATCTAAGATGAAAACCAGAGTGTTCCCAGGCATGTTAGAATTTTTACCGATCTGGTCATTTCCAGTTTGATAGTTTTAAAGAAAAGGGTCGGGCAACTCTTTTTTGCGTCATTTTTTTATACATTCCTAGAAGTGATCATTTTTACACAGATAAACTATTAAAACTTCCTGTTCTAAAACTACGCTGACCAATTATAAAACGAATCTTGTGTTCTAAAACTACTGCATCCGTTTCAGTCAAAAAACCTTGATCAGTTAACAGAGAGCACTGAGTACTTTTCAGTTCTGCTCTAGTCTTCGTCAGTTGATTCCACTCAAATATGAGCGCGTGACTGGAACCTAAGGCTGCCTGATCCGCCGTGTTTTTGTAAACGCATATCATTTATTCATTGTTGATTGACAGCGAATATATGAAAATAACTTTTTTTGTCAAACAAAAAGGTCTTCATTTGTAAATCTGCAGAGACTAGGTCTTTGCACCATAACCTCTTCATTAAATGAGCACTCCACACACATAGGATACTTTAGCTTGCTGAAGTGTTCTGTGTGTATGTATAGTGAACTTTCCACTCTTAATTTGAATTGTGATAATGTGATTTATGACACTGTGTCCTGATTGGACATTTCCCTTTGTACTGTTTCCCAGAAAACTAGTAAAAGCTGATTTGCTAAAAAAAAAGAAAAGAAAAGAAATTGGCACTTTTATAAGTTAACCTTGTGACCCACTCTGGCTGTCAGTCAGACAACCTGCTCCTTCCTGGTTCTCAAGGGGCCCGATTTTTCAGAGCGCCTGCCTTTCAAAGACTTCTCATTGAGCTGCATTAGGAAGTCAGTGATTGGACAGTCACAGAAAAAAAAAAAAAAACATACTTAAATGTGTGCATGGTTCATTGTGGGGAATATTTATTTAATTTATTTATTGGGGGGGCAGCAAAGTGGAAGCTGAAGTGTATGTGGTGCTAACCATTTTATCTATGTGGAATTCTGCAGCATTTAAATGCTGCATACTGCATGACATCCATTTTTATATGCTTCAAATCAATATGTATACATGATATGTCTCCAGCAAAAGAAGACATGTTGGATCTACACCACTAGACTGTCATACAAGTAGAAAGTCAAGTCTTCTGTTTTTACCATGCTGAGGTAAATAGTTCAATGCATTTTAGCCTCCATCTATCCCTCTGGCCAGAACGGAACTAAAAGTGAAGCAGGAGGGAAAAGAAAAATAATTACAAAAAACAATAATATACATATTTCTTTAAATACAAAAAATAATTTACATTTTAAAAACTGGCATTTTCCCTGTATAAATATGTAAATATGTATGTGGGATGTGTCCAGAACTGTCTATGTGGAGGCTGCAAGGTTACAAGTTTAAGATAACCCTTGTGGAGAGCAGAGATAGCCTTATCAGCTGCAGGAGGCTCCCAGGCTCATTGCTGCCTGTTTACATGCTGGAAGCTCAACAGGGTGAATAATTCTGAATCAGAATGCACATCTCTCCGGTATATGTACCAGCTCACATCACCAACATAGCTTGTAGGTAAGGTCATCAGCATGTAATGACTCATTCAATAGGTGTGAGTGTGTGTTTATCTGACAGTAGTGATGTATGTATCACTATATGTATTAGTTAGTAGAGAATGTCAGTATCATTTGTTCTTGCTTAACCTTTTATAAGGTTAGTAATTGTCAGGTTATTAATTCTACAACTTGCAACTCATTTCTCAGGCATCTCCATGGGAAATTGCTGGGTATTATAATGATGGCTAATCAGGTATTTCTGAACTACATTTCCCATAATGCTCAGTTACCCCTAAATAGATTGTCTAGCTAAAATCTACCCATATTTTAATGCATTATATAAATATATTGTTAAAGGGATTGTCTTTATAAAATTACCCATACTTTTAATGCATTATAAATATTTTATTAATGGGGTTGTCTACGGGTTATATTTTAATGCATTACATAAATGATGCATAAAAAAATTGTCTGCAGTTGCAGGCAGACTCTTCCCACACCAGTTGGAAGTGCAAACCACACCAAAAGAGGGCATTTACAAATGTGCGGCAGTCAGTAACTTATTCAACAACTTCTCTCATTTGCTATGATATGGAACTGCAGCTGGTGGTCTGGGATTTGTGGGATATGTTCAGACCCCATGGACCAGAGATGGTCCTTATTGGTAGAGTTCCATCCTGATCTGGGCATAGCTAGTGGCTGCTGTTTGTCTGGGGATTTGCAGCAGCTGAAGTATCTAAGTTTATTTTTTCTTATTTTTAGGTTTAATTTCCATATTTTTAATACATTATAAAATTGAGGTCACTTCCAGCTAGAGTCTCCCTTTGAGCACTCTCCATGGTTTATTAGCCGTATTAACGTTGATTGTTGCAAGCTTCATAGAGTGATATTTCGTTTGGTTCTAGTGGTCCTCAGACAAAATAATTGCAAACAGCTCCAGTAAAACTGCTAATCTGACTCATTTGATTTATTTTGGGAACTTTGCCAAACTGGATGTTTTGTAACATTGTAGTATTTTTTTTAAGAGAACAAATGTGCATGGAGATGAAAAGATAGAAAGCGCAACTCATACACACACTGAGTTTTATGTCTCAACCCTGAAATCCTTGAGTGTATCTATATAACATTTTCCAAAGCTGTTCTCTCTCCAGCTTCTATTACAATGACAATAAAAGGCATTGCGACTTAAAGAGACAGGAAAACAGATAGCTTAGTATAGCAGCCATGTTAAAGGAACACTGCAATCACCATAACCACTACAGTGCACCGCAGTGGTAATGGTGCCAGGAGTGATTTGGTTCCATTCAGTGTAAACAGTCAAACCTTTTTAGATTCTAGAGTCCACTGGCCACCTGTCCTTGCTTCTCCACCTGTTAGTAGCTCCTGCTGGCTCCCCTGAGCTAAGTCCTGCAGTGCAGCGTCAGCTCATTGGCTGAGTTGGGCCCTGCACCACCACGTTCAGCGCAATCAAAGAACGTCTCTCGTAGAGGCAGGGAGCGGTGCATGGTAGACCCAAAGCTTTCTAAAACAGTTAGACTACTTACATGAAGGGGGCGGGGCACTCCAGGCATCATAACCACCAAAGCATGCTGTAGTGGTTATGGTGTTTGAAGTGTTCCTTATAAAGACATATAACATGCATGAAGCAATATTGTAGCAACTTCAATAGCCGAGACTGAAAGTGATACCTCTTGTACCTAATAATAATAATGAATCTCTTTGATATTATGTTGAAATTGTACTCTGATAATTTTGATATAATTTTAAGATTATACACTGGAGGTGTGGTAAATGTATAGTAAATGCTTCATATCGCTAATTAGAAAACGTAATAGGCCCCTCAGATTAAGAAAACCTAATAGATGTTCGGGTCCTTCTACCATCCTCTCCACATGGCAGCGAATGCTCCTATTGAGAGGGTGTCTGTATTACTTCACTGTGGTTCTCTAATCTTTCTTATTCCTCTCCCAACAGAAAAGTTCTCTCCCCCTTACTGTGGTCATCTCTCCCCCTTCTCTCTCCCCCACCAGTGTCTTTCTCTTTGTGACTAACTCTTTTGCTATGCTGCCCTCTCTCATCCATATCCACTCATCTCTCTGCAGCTGCTGTTAGTCTGCAAGGACAATACAAACCAGTCCAGTGAAGAGGAACAGAACAAGGAACCATGCTGAAGGTAAGCAGGCTTACAGCAAAAGTATAGATAAGTATCCCTCTCTCCCCTGAAATAGAGAGGTGTCTAACAAAGTATATTCTTCTGAGAATTGAGCTCTCTATCTAACAGCTGATGTCAGGTCAGATCAAACAATGCTCGGTTACTATAAACAAATATTAGGACAGGCTCAGATAGTGCTGGTTTACAAGTAACGTTATATGGTTACTAATTATCAGGACAGGCTCAGGCAGTGCTGGGTTTATATCTAATGTAAGGCAATCTGACTGAAGATGATCAGGACAGAGTCAGACAGTGCTGGGTTTATATCTAATGTAAGGCGATCTGACTGTAGATTATCAGGACAGGCTCAGGCAGTGCTGTGTTTATATCTAATGTAAGGCGATCTGACTGCAGATTATCAGGACAGGCTCAGACAGTGCTGGGTTTATATCTAATGTAAGGTGATCTGACTGCAGATTATCAGGACAGGCTCAGACAGTGCTGGGTTTATATCTAATGCAAGGTGATCTGACTGCAGATTATCAGGACAGGCTCAGACAGTGCTGGGTTTATATCTAATGTAAGGCGATCTGACTGCAGATTATCAGGACAGGCTCAGACAGTGCTGGGTTTATATCTAATGTAAGACGATCTGACTGCAGATTATCAGGACAGGCTCAGACTGTGACAGTGCTGGGTTTATATCTAATGTAAGGTGATCTGGATAATACCAGAAGTGTTTACTTTCTATATCTTATATATCTGTGTATGTACTTGTGTCTTGTCCACCAACTGCACAGCTTTGTGGAGTATGTTGGTACTTTAAAATACCACTACACATTAACCCCTAAATTACCCTAAAACACTACATTATCAGGAAACAGTAAACTCTACTCTGCACATTAACCCCTACTCTCCAATAAGAATTAACCGTTGCACTACTTGAATACTTACACTAACATTAACCCTAATTAAAAAATATAATGTAATCTAAAACACATATATAACGATGAAGCATTTATTATGTAACTTTCAAACAAACAGATTATTCAAGTTTTTCCTGGAAGACCCTCTACATCTAACAACTAATGGGAAGTTACCAGACTAACAAATCCAAAAAACATGTATTTTTAGCCATGAAACTATCCAAGACACTGATTCATAACAAATGGTTTTTATTACAGCTACTAGGCTGTGCTGCAATATGTACTCCATGGAATACTTTTAACAGTAATAATGTATGGTTTTTATATAGTCATGCCCACATTGTCCATCTGTTAGAGGAACTCTCTAGTCAACATGGGCAATACAGCGCTTTGGTGGTTATGGTGCCAGGAGTGCCATGGAACCCTCCCAGTAGTCAAACAGTTTGCCAATCTAATTGGGGTCTACCCAGTGCGGGCCTCCTTCTTAATGGGAGTTGGAAGCTAGGCACTGCGGTTTTAGACACTCTCAGTCAAGGAGCTGGCCCTACAAGACAGGGCTTAGCTCGGGAGAGCTTTGTGAAGCTCCACACAGCAGCTTGCCGCGTAACCCCCCAACACTGGAGTCCCGAGAAGCGGCGATGGTGGAGGGATGTAAAGTGTCACGGCCAATGATGTGATTGTATCACTGGCTCTGCCCAAAGGAAGAGGTCCGTACAAATTACTGGCTGCCTGCCAACTATCCAGGCCGGCCCACCTGAGTTGATGCGCTCGCTATACACTTTTTGGGCACAGTTCACTGAACAAAGTCCTGAAAACTGTAACTGTCCTGCTGTAATCTGGATGTTTGGGTGGCATATTATAGCTCTCAGACCAGGAACAGTTTAACCACTTACATTAGGGGAGCAGCAGGCACTCCTGGCCCAATAACCACTACAATGCGCTATAGTGGTTATGGTGCTAGTATCTTCCTTTAATAAAACATGTTTAAGACATTATAGATATGCTGCTTGTAGTTAACGTTCCTTCCCCAGCAACATTTTCTTACAAGCTGGTATGATTCATGTTCTTTGATCCAATTTCTTAGCCTTGTCTGTGTCACATGGTGCATGGATAGACAAGGGATTAGCCTGCTTTCATTCGGATCATTCTTGCATTCATTTTGCTTTCACAGACACGTTTCACTCTTGTTGTGGGATCTCTTCTTATATAACACTGAATTCCCTCCTAGTGTGAAGTCTGCACTCTGTAGTCTGTTGTTGTCATGGTTTATGGTGGATCTGGCAATTTGATTTAAAAGAGCAACCATTACATTCACTCATTTATATATACATACATTCATTGTATTGTTTCCTATTTTCTTGCTGTTGTCATGCTTTTCTTTTGTATGTTTTAGTATATAAATGTAATAGATCACAAAATGCCACCATTAAAAATATGACATAAATATGGTCAGTGATAGCGCTGCACATATGAGCATTTAATGTACTTAGATTACCCTGTAATCCTAAATGCACATATTGAAAATACATCCACAGTGACAGTATTATTAGCTTTGTGACAACTCTGCCCTACTATGTAACGCCATTACCCAAGTGCTAAATTATTCTCAACATTTTTGTTGTTCTGCTGTAATTAAATGTTTTTTTATAGATCTGGACAGTCTAGTTCCCATGGTAGTACTAGATGTTTACCTATCATTTTTATTTGTTACTTTCAAGGAAATATACTAAGACTTAACTGATGTAAGTGGGTCAGTACTAAGATAAAGAACACCATGTATTTTAAATTATATTGTACAGTGAATTTAAATTGAGCAATAGTGCAGCGATGTTGAGTTGAACTCAGGGAGTTAAAATACACTTGGCTGCAAAAAAATGTTGTGGGGTTTTGGTGATTAAAAGAGGCATTAGATTATATTTAAATAGTATGAAGGATTGGAAGAGGTAGTACAGTGGTGGAAAAGGGGGGTCGAGGTCTAGAAAATTGGGCAGACTAGATGGGCCGAATGGTTCTTATATGCCGTCACATTCTATGTTTCTAGAGGACAATGGATTGCATGCACATTAAGGGCACTGTGGTTTAGGGATCAACCGATTATCAGTTTGGCCGCTAATATCAGTCGATATTCGGTATTTTGGCAAATATAAGTATCGGTTTAAATGACATTGATATTTGTCGATAATAGGTGAGAAGGGGCGGTCTGCCCCAGGTGCCACTCACATTGTAGAGCGAGCGGTGGGGATCCAGCACTCGATATCTTCTGTTTCCAGCAAGTCCTCCCTCCAGCTTGGAGAGAACCCTGCCTGAAACAGGAGATAGCGAGTGCTGAGACCCCCTGGCAGCCTGTGTATACCCAGCCACTGGACCACCAGGGAGTGTAAAGTTCCTCTCCCTGGCCACAGGTAAAATGCAGCAGGCAAGAATTTTGGTATCAGTTAAATGCCCATAAGGCCACAGATCATCGGTATCGGTCCTTGAAAATTGATATAGGTCTTTCCCTACTCTGGTTATGACGGATAGTGGAATGCAGTCTCGTAGAGAGTCTGAGAGCCTCAGTGGTTTCGAAAAGACATTGGTGGGGTGTATGGAGAAAAGGATGGGTTGGAGGGGATCAAAAAGGGAACAGTGGTGAGGAAGCTCTGAGCTGTACAAGCTATGGGCGTATTCTACATTCTGACCTAAATCACTGTTTTTCATTTGCGTTAATCACATTACTTTTCCTTCTTCAGAATTAAAAACACATGTGCACTACAATAGTGTAAACACGTTAGATTCTCATTTCCCTTGTTTTAGATTCTAGCTACATTCCTTTGAATAGTTCAAGCCAAAATACAAATAATTTTTTTTTTAACATCTTGGTAATTTATGCCATATGAAATTGATTTACAATAGTAATGAAGCAAAATATTCTTCATGTGCTAATCACCCTGTGTTGGAAACATCAACAGGTGACATATTTTACACGATAACTTCACTCTCTGATACCCATTATTACTGTACTATAATACATTAAATATTAATATTGCTTGTCTAGGAACAAAAATCAGTCTGCACAGAATTTTTCCTTTCCTTGGTGGTATAGTGGGGCTGCTGGAGTGCTGGAGGGTGCCACTCCTTCCCTGTAATGGCTGCAAGATGTGGGAGTTATAGAGGATTGTGATGTTTCCTGCATGGTCCTCTGATAATTAACTTCCCGTACGCAGTGATACTGTGGGAATAGGCTCCTGTGTTATCACAGTTCTCATTAAATCCAAGTGGGAATTATCAGAGTCCCACTCAAATTTTAATCACAAGCATCTATAACTCCCACATATTGTGACCATCATGGTGTAACTGTAAAAATCCAGATGGCCTTTATATAACCCATCAGCTCACTTATATACATGTATAATTCTACTTGGGAAGCCCTCCTGATCTAACCAGTTTTCATTGGTCCGGGACCTTTCCAGTGAACCATGCAATTTGTCAAGTTTACCCAATGGCTAGTCTGGGTTCTCTTGAATGCAATTTTCTTCCAAAAAAATAAATATAAATATTTATATATATATATATTTATACTCTTACTGTCTACCTTCACTTTGACTCCATCCTACACACATACATGCATGCATATTTATAGTATGCATATTGATAGTAAACATTAATTAATGCAGAAATCAGTTTAGAAAATATAAAATAATGAAAGAAATTAAAATAATGCTTCCATTTATACGTTCAGTGGATTCAGAAGAATTTAAACCTTATTGATTGTTTTATATGATATGTGAATGTTTTATTTTGCTCTCAATATCTATTTTTCTTCTCCTCATATGATTTAAGCATATGATGCATTCTATTCATTTTTAGCAGATTTCTTTTTTGGTTTAGTCATTTTCTTTTTATTCTTTTTTTTAGTGTGGAAAGATGGTAATTTAAGTGTCTGTTCACTACAATATTTCCTGCATGGGATAGACAAAGGTTTATTGTCTATCTTTGAAAGGACATTTGGGTGAATGTGATATGATGAAGTCATATCAAGAGTGTCTCATATCGTTTGAGGAATGTACTCACTGTTGCCAAATAGGAGGCATCGAAACTTCTTTCTGATAATGTAATGACTTGAGCTGGTGCTGGATAGCAGTGAAACATGCTGTATACAAGAGCATCATTCACAGATAATGTATTGTTTAAAACAGGTGGTTTACTAGATGTTGTTGACCCTTGTAAAACAGCAATCTTTTGACAGGAAATGGCAGGCTGAGGATTATATTAGTTGTGGTTTAAATACAGTATGAGAGTTGTAGGTTACTAATGGTGGTCCTCTAAAATTAATGATTTTAATGATAAACAACATATATAGTATAAGCCTGAATATGTGCAAATAGAACTCTCCAGTTTAAAATAGGTTCACTTTAGTGGCCAATAACATATACAACAAGTAGAAATGTCCTCCATAGAAAAGGTAAAAGCATCCGCATCGAAAGCTCGAACTTTCGAAACTCGATGGAAAGAGACTAGACAAAGAAGGAGAGTTAATTTTGCAGAAAATTGTCTCAGGGACAGATGGAGTACTTCGGGGCCAAATCTGGGCTACATCCTAGAGTGTGGAGTACTTCGGGGCCGGTGGTCTTGGCAGTCGAATGCCCCGATGTAGGTGACAAATAGGAGGGTCCTGACCTATGGGTTTCCTTCGGACCGGAGTATGAGTGGCCGAGATCGCTGAATGGACCACATTGATCGATAGATAAAACGTACCTTCCAAGAACAGAAATGCCAGAAAATTCAACATGGAGGGGACAGAGGCCATAAAGGGATCGAGATCCCGTCCTACACACCAATTAGATCATGAAAGCCAAGCTGAGAGGTAACATTTCCTAGCTCCTGGAGCCCATGATTCCCAGAGGATGTCTTTAGCCTCCGCCGATAATTCCTCAGTGCACCATGATCCCCTGAAAGAGTCCAGGCTACCAAAGATAGGTGTTCGTCTAGGAGCATCAGATGCGGGTTCCCCATGGGGTCTTTGAGCATCGTTTGGCCGAATGGGAGGAGGAGAGGGTCCTTGCATGATACAGCCAGAAGGTCCGGGAACCATGGTTGACTTGGCCATAGAGTGGTTAATAGGAGAACTGTCACTATCTGAAACCTGATGTGGTGCAGTAATCTTGTGATCATTGGCGGGAAGGCGTATGTGCCTCTGGTCGGCCAATTCTGTAGGAATGCATCCACTGCCGAACACTCGGGATTCAGGAGCCAAGTGGAGAAGGTTGGTAGTTGTCGGTTGGTGCAAGACACAAAAAAGGTCTACCTCGAGTGGGCCTCTCCATTCGTTTAGCACCGCAAATATGCGAGGATCCAATTGCCAGTCGCTGCTGCCCGCCAGTGTCAGGAGAACCAGTCCGCCGTCAGGTTGGTATTCCCCGGCAGATGTTCCGCCATCAGCGTTATGTTGCGTGGTAGACAGTACCAGGTCTGTTGGCATCTGGGACTCTTCCATGTTAGGCACTGGATTTACCCACAATCAGTGAATATCTTTTGGTGGATAGGCACATTGGGGCAGATAGTCAGCAGGGACCACCTGGGGTTTTGAAATGGCCTGTATATATAAGGCCCACGTATAGGCAGACAAAATTCTAGGGGTCACCCAGAAACAAGGAGACAGCTCCTCTCAGCAGTGCTAATAAATGGGGACTCACCCCAAGCCCGCGTACTCGGTAATAACCTGACCGGCTAAGCCCTTAAAGGTTTACTAACCTCTAGCAGGTCCCTGAGAGTAGATAATAAGCAGGAAATTAAATCAATTCCACAAGTTTTTCTACACAGCACTAAGAAAAAGCGTCCACACAGAATAACTCCAATACACACTCAGCATTTAAAATGGCCACCTGGACTCTCGCTTATGCAAGATCCAAAATGGCCACTGAAAAAAAGCCTGCAAATCCGCGTTAGAGTTTGCGGAAAAAACTCCAGAATGAGGAGATAGAAAAAAAAAAAAAAACTAACAGTGCTAAGCCGTGAATGCCGTTGTTCATGAACAATTGTTCATGGAAATACATACGAAACTGATGGGAACAAAACTACCAAACACAAGTGGCTTGTTTTAGTCGCTTTCGGTAGGTATGATGTGGATATTATGCAACCGCTGGTGCCTACTAACAACCGTGTGTTTGTGGGAAGTCAGCTAAGAGGGAAAATGTCACCGAACGCTTAACGCAATGTACGCGGTTGGGTGAAATGTCCCGAACAGATGAAAATCGCTGTACAAATGCGAACGCCAGACGAATAGGAGAGCCTCCCAGGCGCTTTACACTCACCGCAGTGAGCACATGAGTGTTGTGGGGTATACCTAGATTGATTTTAAACCATCAGTATAACCCGGAAAGCAGAACCTGTGGGGAAAGGGAAAAAAACTGAGAAGGGGAATAGGGAAAACCTAACCCTCAAGCACCATAGAAAGGGTGCAAGATCTCTCAACTTCCCACAGAAATATATACAAAATATGCTAGGAACACGGTAAAAGTAATAATAGTAATACAATAAAATAATGACACAATAATATTCTGACCTGACTTGTGATGGAGCAGCAAAGAAAGAGGAAGTGCCTCAGTGAGAGTAGCTTGATATATACTCTGCTTGTCTTTTATTGGTCGTTTCTTTTTATATGTTCTTTGCTGCTTTTGGAGTAGTAAAGGAAGTTAATGCAAAATATGAAGCCTCCTTTCATGTGATAAAATGATGACTTTATTGTCTCCAATGTCCGTTTAAAAAAAGAGAACAAGCAGTACACAGAGTGGGCACGAGACACTCAAAGGCACTTCCTCCGAAACATCTCCCCTACCTTTGGCACAGGTTATAACAGTTTATTCATAACATAAATATGATAAATGGGAATATTAAAACAATTAGATTTGGACTAATTTCATATCCATTAATCAAGGATTAACCCATGAACATGGAAAAAGTAAGAGGATAAGTCAACTAAACCTGGATTGAGTGCCGCACACCAATAAACATTATGTAATGAATGTACGATTATAACCTGTGTCAAAGGTAGGGTAGATGTCACTGAAAAAGTGCCTTGGAGGCATGAAACACATAAGCGTCTCTCGCTGTGCCCCCTCCCATTCCCTCACCCCTGTGTACTGCTTGTTTTTCTTTTTATACGCACGTTGAAAGGAATAAAGTCATAATTTTTCCTCAGTACGGATACTTGTCCTATAGTTTGAACCCGATGTTGCAGTTGTAATATACCTCTCCAATACCGATGTTCTTTGTCTTTCATTTACCTAACCTAATTCTGTTTTCTTTGACTTTTCATAGGTCAACAGAGCTCTGCTTGGTCACAGCAAACTGGCAGTCTTTTTCATCCTCTTGTTTGGAGCGGTCATTTCTGCTAGCAATGAGGTGAGAGGATCATATATTAAAGAAATAGTTTACAGTTTTGGTTGTGGAACATGCAGTGGTGTATCCTGGTTTTGTGCTGCCCTAGGCAGGACAAAACGCAGGTGCCCCCCTCTCCCCCCGCGCAAACCCCCCCCGCCTTCTAAATACACACACACACACATTCACTGACAGATACGCATACACTCGCTAACAGAAACACACACACACTAACACACACACTAACAGACACACTCACACTCACTAACAGACACACACTCACTAACACACACACTCACACAGTCAGACACACACACACTCACTGACACACTAACAGACAAACATAGTCAGACACACACACTAACAGACACACTCACTCACTAGCAGACACACACACACACACTAACAAACACACACATTAACAGACACACACTCACTGACACACACACACACACACAGGCAAACACACACTCACTGACACACAGTCAGACACACACACATACACACTAATAGACACAGTCAGACACACACACACTAACAAAACACACACACATTAACAGACACACACTCACTCACATTAACACATTTTTTTATTTATTTTTATTTAGCCCCCCCTCCCTTACCTTTGGGAGTGCTGGGGGGGAGGGGTTCATTACCTCCCTGGTGGTCCAGTGGATGCCGGCGGCGCTGGGCAGGCGGCTGGCGAGGGAGCTCTTCCCCTGAGCAGTCTGCTCAGCTCCCTCGCGCGCCGCAAAGTGAGGCTGGGAACCGGAAGATGATGTCATCTTCCGGTTCCCAGCCTCACTCTGCGGCGCGCGAGGGAGCTGAACGGACTGCTCAGGGGAAGAGCTCCCTCGCCAGCCGTCTGCCCAGCGCCGCCCGCCAGCCCAGCCGGTCAGTTAGCCGCGATGCTAACAAAGCATTTGCCTGGGCATTTGGGGGTGCGTCGTTTTTTGCCGCCCCCTGAAAAATGCCGCCCAAGGCAAATGCCTTGTTTGCCTCGCGGCTAAAACGCCCCTGGGAACATGCAATACATCCTATTTGTACTACATGATCTTGACTTACTCAACCTATTCCTACCATTCCTGAAATCATATTCATTAAAGATCACTAAGGAGTCATTCAGATTTCCAGCACTAAATACCAAAATTTATTAAAGTTCCAGGTGGTTAGTTTTCAGACAGTACTCCGACTCTTATTGGTTCCACTTCAATAACCAGGATGGCAGTTGCAGTACAATGACCAATTGGGGATGGCAAATTCCCTAACGTTATGTTATAAAATGAATGCCAGTTCTAGATTGAGATCCACATACTGTACTATAATCCTGTGTTAGGATTAGGTTACTCAGTGATTCATTCCTCTAACAGAACATACCTTTCTCCTTATGGGTGCTTTAGTAGTTGTAAGGGTGCATGAGATTAACAAATATGTGTTTTGAGAAGCATGAATAGAAACTCTGGCCCTGATAGGACATGTAGCAACTCAAGTTATGCTTTTAGTTTAAGTTTTTCTTTAATTATAGCTAGACAGTGGATATCCAATGACACCATCTAAGATGTGCCAAAATACACTTATTGTTTCCATTCTGAGTGTTGCAACTGAATCACTGACATTTAACCCAATAATAAAATATTTCATTACGGTATATATACGTGTTTGAACAGTAAACCTGGTTTGTGCCAATTCTGAAGTCCTTTCTTCTGCTACTTAATTGAGGTATTTTCTTGTGTAGTGGACTCTTTCCTCTAATACCAAACCTGCTTTTATCTTGTACCTAGGGTTTTCACCAGCGGATGAAGCGAGGAACAAGAGCAAACAAATGTAATTACTACTAAAAATTTTACCTTGAAGTTGGCTAAGCACCAGGTGGGCAGAGACAGGCGAATCCTAGTAGGAAGGAGACTAGGGGAAGGGTGACAGTGGCATGAGATGCACATTTTGGAATCTGTGAAGGCATCACAGGAAAATGAAAAAACAAACATTGAGCCAAATTAATGTGAATGCACATATTTAAGCAGGATGGGGATACAAATTTGTTCTAGGTGGGGATGTTGATGGACCACATATTTCTTTGTAAGCTGTTCACCGCTATAAAAAATACATTAGCAAGTTCTCTGATATTTCGAATGTCAATGCAAGAAAAATAACCTTTAAGGATTAAATTCAAAGCCCTACAACAGGACATATTTCCTGTGCTTACCTTCCATTTTTCTCCCTGCTAACAGCAATATGTGTGGAACGTGTCTCGGGAAGAATCTATAATGGAGGTGATAGCTGGCTGCGACCTTCTGGCAAAAGAGTAGAGTTCTGTCGCTGTGAGAATGGGCGAAGAAAATGCCATAGTGTGCCAGTCACAGGTGAGATATTGGCTCTGGCAAGAAGATGCTCACCGTACGCTAGTAAGATAAAGTCATATCAGCTTAATGATAGCATAAATCATCTTGGGTCACAAAATATAGGTGGTTCCACCCAAAATACCATGCATATGGGATACATGCCAATGTTTTAATAATAATTATTCCAGAAGGAATTTATCAAGAATAATTTTTTCCTTGTAAAACATATTAAACATATTAAAAAGCAATATACGCATATAAATTCTCACATACTTCAATCAGTACAATCATTTTTTTTTAAATTAATTTACTGGGATTAATTTATACTACTGATTCTTAAAAGATCCTACATGTAGACAGCCTTGTTTCCCCTGCAGCCACAACACTCGTATTATATATAGTCTTACCCCAGTCTATGGAGTAAACTGAAATATTTCACTACATAAGATACACAGTGCCATGGTGCTCATAAAAGGTGAGGCAGAGATAGGAATTCACACCGTCTTATTTCTCTCAACAGATTGCAGTGTACCGCAATGTTTCAATGGAGGACGCTGCCAGCAGGCTTTGTACTCCTCACACTACCTGTGTCAGTGTCCGAATGGCTTTAAAGGGGAGAACTGTGAAATAGGTACTTGGAAAAGCCACATAATATAGTGGTGCTACCTACTTCTGTAAACAATAAGAAATAAACTATGTATAGTATTGAGAGAATATATAGTATAAGATATATACCAATTAATGGAGCGCTATACAAATAAAAAATTGTGCAGGGGCTCGCTAACCCCATCAATTGAATGTAACAACAAACTTGGAAATACAAACTTGAAGGTATATATGAAAAAGAAATACCTTCAAGTTTGTATTTTCAAGTGTGGTGTTACACTCAATTGATGGGGTAAGTGAACCCCTGCACAATTTTTTGATTTGTATAGCGCTCCACTAATTGGTATGTATCTTATACCATATATTCTCTGGGTACTTAAGATTGATTGTGGAAATACAGGTATTTCACTTTATGTGTTGAGCTGCTCTCTGTTTAGGCACTATATTGGATCACCCACTACCTCTGAAGAGAGGTAGCTTTTGTTTTTCTTTTGTATGTACAGTATTGGTCTTACATAAAACAAAAAAATGCCGCTCTGTATGATGGTGCTGAGTATGTTGAGCAGATATTGGAACGTAGTGACACATTCATGTGCCCTGATACATGAATTTGTAGTGACCTCTTAGAGTGAGAATGTCCAAAACTCCAGCTATAATGGGCAGGAACAATGCCCTAAATGGTCCAGCAAGTCTGCTGCTATTGAACGTTACCTTCTCTCTCTTTCTCACAAACTGTCTTAATATCTTACTGGAGTGACATAGAAAGGGAACATAATATGTGGTCAATTTTTGTATGCCGAAATAACTGGAGAATGGCAATATGCAAAGATACTTTCTATTGGACTAATAAGATATAGTAAAAGATGAGCTTTCATAGAGTTTTCTCTCTTTTTAAGGTCAAAAGCAATGCTAATCAATCTAATGGAATTTTAATATTTGTAACATAAGACACAATTTTTGTAATAATACTTAGAATGTGTATTCTACAGATACCCTCGAAGCCTGTTATGAGGGCTCAGGCACCACATATAGAGGAGTTCATAGCGTCACTCAGAGTGGAGCAGTCTGTGTGAACTGGAATTCAGAGGGCATTAGGAGACAGCTATACCATGGACATCGGAGTGATGCTTTGCAACTGGGACTAGGAAACCACAACTACTGCAGGTAATGCGTGCTGTGCTTTACAAGATAGCAGATGTTTAAGAAGATGGTTTTCTGTTTTCTTCATGCAAATAATCCATATTCTTGATATGTGGTCATATGGTCACAGTAGAAATAACCACATACTAATATATTGCTCTCACGTTCCATGTCTCTATAGCATTAAATTAGAGGGGCAAAGATTTAAAAATAATATCCGGTAGTATTACTTTACTGAGAGGGTAGTGGATGCATGGAATAGCCTTCCAGCTGAAGTGGTAGAGGTTAACACAGTAAAGGAGTTTAAGCATGCGTGGGATAGGCATAAGGCTATCCTAACTATAAGATAAGGAAATTGGGCAGACTAGATGGGCCGAATGGTTCTTAGCTGCCGTCACATTCTATGTTTCTATGTTATTTTGCTCCTTCCTGCAATGCAGAGTGGTACACTAATAGATCTTCTATATCTGAATGTTATTCCTTCATGACTCCGAAAAGCCCATTGTTTGTGGAAGATGGAGGTTTAATATTTTATCAATCAATAGGGGATTCTCGCATTTAGTGCAACAGTCAAGAAGAAGTAAATACTGGACAAAACTGCTATCAACAGAATACATTTGATGGGCAGAGGATAAAATGATGGAGTGCAAAGGAACAATAGCCGGGGATGTTATATGTGGAGGGAAGCTAGATGACATTATAACAGAATATGGAATGGGGGGATGATGAGATAAGGAGAGAGAACTATTAAGAGTAACAGAGCAGAATTAACCATAATTCAACATTGGGGGGCTACTTAGGGTTCAGGGGTCAGACGTGGCCCATAACCATGAGTTTGCTTTCCCCATCAACCATTCATGTTGAAGAATTAAGGAGGGATTCAAATTGGTTATGGGATCTTAATCCTTCTCTAGAATAACCTTTCTGGGATGAAGTTCTTAGATCAGGTTTGTGCTGATGGATCCGAAGCTTTTGAAATATTCTTATGGAGTAAAAAGAATAGGATGGGTGCCTCATGCAATCTGAGAGTTTGAAAATTTAGACGGTCCATGTCAATCTTAAATTAATACAATTTAAATGGTCTGACTTACAGCTAGGAGAAATACTAAAATGTCTTTCTCTCACAGGAACCCTGACAATGATTATAAACCCTGGTGCCATGTATTTAAGGATGGAAGGTACACATGGGAGTTTTGCAGTGTGCCAGCTTGCAAAGTTGGTAAGTACCACAAGAGGGCATTTGCATATTTCTATTTTTTTTTTTATTCTTTATTTTTTCTGTGCAAGTGATTGACAAACATGTTTAACGTGCCACAACAGCACACATTCGCTTTACATCATAGGCATAATCATGGCACATGTAAGTTGCACATTTTTCTTTTTTTTATAATAAACATGGCTGGCTAGTGTAAGTCATGAGGTATAGAAATAAAAATGGTAGATACATTATGCTTAGCTGACTGACAGTGTGTTGAGTAGTTATAAGAATCATCAGATTCTACAAGCTTAGACCAAGAAGTTATATGACATGAGTATTCGTATGATTTGACAATCATCCCGTTTTGGTTAAGGAGATGTGCTTAGTTACTCTAAGGGATATCGCAGAGATTGGCTGACTAAGAGGATTTCTTATGCATTTTCAAACAGACAAGCCCGCAGTGTTACGGTGACAATAGTAAGCTTAGAGAGACATGGTTTATCATATGCATGACATTAGTGTTAACTGCACGTTTCCTAAGTCAGTGAATGTCGTGAGGCATGACAAGCAGAACAGTGTAGATAGAAAAAACCAAACAAAACCAAACAAAAAAAAAATAAGGCACATTAGAAAAAGAACAATAAAACATATGACCTGGATACTCACTGATTGTGGATCAGGGTCCTGATCTGCGTGTTGTTACAGTGTCCCGTGAGGTTTTATTTAGGCATGGCCCCAGCTCCACATGTCCTTAGGTACCTTTCCTCTCACCTGACGCCCTCTGGGTTTATCGGTCTGTCCAGCTTGGCGGTAGTTTGCCAATCCGTGGTTCTCACGCTTGGTGAGTAAGTGTCCATCTCATTTCGGATTGTGGGGCGGCTGAGAGGGTGTCTCATTGATTTTGCTATGCTGCCTAGGACCGGCGCTGGTACGGTGGGGTGCTGTCTTGGGCTCCTATGCTTCAGAGTGGTCTGCAGGGCAAAGCCACTCACCGGGGTCGTTATCACTTCCACTATTACTGGTGTGTCGACAGGCTTAAGAATCGGTAATGTCCATTCACGTGGTGCCCGCTGCTGCTGGTGCGGTGTATGCCGCTTTACTCTCCGCCATTTTGGGGCCTTCCTCACTTCCGGAGCCCCGGGCTGCCGCTGGGCGAGAATCCGCCTGAGAGGTGAGTGTTTCGTCGGGGACTCTTGGTGCGTCCGATGCTTTGGGGCTAAGTCCCTGTTGGCTCTCTGCCCAGGTTCGATCCTCTCGGCTAAACTGGGCGTTCACGCGCTTGGTTGGCGCGCGGCGGCCATCTTACGGCCCTCCTGAGGGGCGCTGTCCGGTGGATATTGCGCGCCAGGACAGCTGCTCAGGCCCGGCCTGGTGTGATGGCTGGCACCCTGACAGACCGAGATAACCCCCAGGGGTCCAGGGGGGGGGAGCAAGACGCCGGCCGGAGACCCGGGAAAGCGGCCGTCTCATCCCGGCTCAAGCTACAGCGAGCTCTGGGCCCCTGTCGGATTGCTGTCGGTGCTTGGGCGGTATCCCCCCGCACCTCAGCGGCTGGGGTGTCAGTGTGGTCACCTTCGTGGGTCATTATTCGGGATTGGCCTCCAGCTAGCTCCGATTTTCGGACCCTGGAGCGGGAGCTCAGACAGAGCACGTCTGATCCCGCTGGGGGTCAGGCTCCACCCCCCATATTTCTATTTTAATTTTCTAAACTTCTTCTTGGATCTAAGCACCACATCCACTACACCATATTGTAGTTGTTATGGCGCAAAGGGTCTTGGGGTGTCCTCCTCCTATTTTTGTTAAATAACTTTGAGCATTTTTTTTAAATATGAGTCACTCAGCGCTCACATTCCTCGATCATGGTTGCACAGATTTGGAAAGGTAAAGCAAAACGGAAATTTCCGTTTTATCAGAATGGCAGCAGAGGGAGTAGGCGCTGAGAGGGCCTAAAATTTTGTCCATGTGCTCAAAATAGTTGCAACACATACGATACAAGTTATTCAAGGTTTCTATTCATCTGTTTCTTATACCACAGAAAGTGGTCTCAAAATAGAAGAATTATCTTCCTAAGAATGTCTCTTCCTAAACACAATGCAATGATGTGGTTAAATATGACATTAATGTAACAATAAAAGTGTGTGCATTATATTTCCCACGTTTGGAACGCAAACTCATTTTTGAATGATTGTTTTCAGATTCTCCTACTTGTTACTATGATCGTGGCACAACATACCGCGGATCACAGAGCGTAACATTCTCAGGGGCACCATGTTTGCGCTGGGATTCACCATTATTACAGCACAAAGTAAACACAGCATGGCACAGCAATGCCCGCAGACTTGGGATGGGAAGCCACAATTACTGCAGGTAAGGTTCAGCTCCTGGACACAGGCAGCAGTATACTGTATGATTTACCTGGAAATGTCTGACAATGTCCTTTATGTTTTATAAGAATGTCTGTATTAGATCTTTATTGTGGTTATGTGTCATGATATTGTATTGTGTCTGTATTCATTTAGTATTTTGTCTGCACTGAGTCTAATGGAATGTTTGTACTATATCTGCGTTGTGACTGCATGCTAGGATATTGCTTTGTGTCTGTATTAGGGGAGTGAACTAATTTCTGATTGTGGTGTTGATGTTTGACTGTATCTCCACTCCATATAAAAGTGTTTTTACTCCCATCCACAGGAATCCAGACAATGACATTCGCCCCTGGTGCCATGTAGCTCGAGGGACGGAGACAGCTTGGGAGTTCTGTGATATACCCCGATGCAGTAAGTGGCAAGGACTGATAAAACCCTGTTAAGCACTTCCTCAGCCGTACCTAACAGACCATGGATTGACAATCTTTCTTTTCACTTGCAGCTTACTGTGGTACCCGACGACCCCAACCGGCACAGTACCGCATTCTTGGAGGGAAAAGTACCCAAGCAACATCACATCCTTGGCAGGCAGCCTTCTATTTTCTGGCTAGAAAATCCTTAAATGAACACTACTTTTGTGGTGGGACTCTTATTCACAATTGCTGGGTGCTGTCTGCTGCACATTGCTTTACTGAGAGGTGAGTTGTAGTGTCTTACGCACTTTAATAGTCTCTTGATATCATTCCGAGTTACAATGTAGTACAATAACAACCTGGTTTACACTCTGTCTTCTATATTCTTTCAGAATTCCCAACAGTCGGATGCGTGTTATATTGGGTCGTTCTATGCGGAGTGTACCAGCAGAAGAGGAACAGAAATTCTTTGTCGAGCAGTTGATTCTCCACCCTGATTTTGATGCAACATCCTTTGATAATGATATAGGTAAGGAGAGAAGAAAGGGATGTCAACTGTTCCCTCTTACACTCTCCCACTGACATTTACATAAGTCTTTAATTTCTAGTGTGTCAGTCATTATTAACTAAACACTGACTTTTTGTGAATTAAATCCGAATTTAAAAAAATGAGGCAAAAAGTAATCAATGATTCTCCAACTCAGCCATTGTCTTAAAGGAACACTGTAGGCACTTGAACAACTTCATCTTATTGAGGTAGTTATAGTGCCTTCAGTCCTGCCCGCACCCCCTCAAAACCCTTTATTTAACTAATTAGAAAACTTGAAGCCACACCACCAAGTGCTCTTGGTATGAGAACTGAGAAACGTACTTTCCGGGTCTCATACTATAACATAACGTAATGCCACGCGTGCAAGCATCGTGCCATCACGGTCTGTCATTGAGAATCATTGTATTCAGTGAGTCTCAATGGCAGAATCTTAGGCACATCGCAGAAAGCACCACATATGCCCCTCTTCTACAACGAGCATTGGATTGGCCTGTCATGCTGGAGGCACAGCCATCACTCGAGGAGGGGGTTGTGGCAGCACTAAGGGAGACTGCGCTGGAAAAAAAACGGAGTAGTTTGTTTGTTTTGTTTAAATTGGATGGGGGGTAAAATAAATAGCTGCATTAGGACTGTAGCGCTAGGAATACATACTTCATGAAAATTCAGTTTAGTGAATATACATGAAAATATTGTGCTAGATTTACGTTAGAACATGCTCCTTTGGTTGTAACCATTAAGTTTCTCTGCTGTCTTCTAAACTGATTTCATTATGTATAGAATGTCTTTAAATGTCTGTCATTTCCCTGTCCTCTCTTTTCTCCAAGCTGTGCTAAGGGATTTCATTGTTTCCTGGTAAGTTCTCTATATCACCCAGATATACTCCTAGCTAAAAATGTGCCTTTCCTGTCCCACACCTTTTTCTCCTGCAATTTTTGCCTCAATTTCCCTGTAGCGACCCCACAGATCATTTCTTATCTTTTCCCTCTAGCACTGATCAAGCTCCGGTCAGTCTCTGGAACATGCGCCACAGAAACAGAACGCATTCGACCTGCCTGTCTCCCTGAGCCAGGACTTTCCTTACCAGACTGGACTGAGTGTGAGATGTCTGGATTTGGGAAGACAGAGGAATGTAAGGACTACACTTTCAGCTGTGTCTCCATTGAACCTTCTACTTTTATCCCGTACTCGACCCTATTGTTTTACCCTATAATGTACACACTATAGCCCATATAATACTCATTATAGTAATGGATGCTGGTCAGTAGGAACAGGTGGGGCACTGGTCCCCAGTTGTATTGCAATAAAATATATGTATTGTAGGACAACAGTAGACTAATAATAAGTGTATGTTAGAAAAAGAAACACGTTGTGTATGTAATTCTGCAAGTGCAGCAATTTCCTCTGTTCTTGAACAAATGCCATTGTCCGGGTATAGACCCACCTAGACATGCATTGATTGCTTTAACTGAATTTCTGACATCCCCCGTTGGCTTTGCATTGGGATCTTGGATTCTGGGCACCCTAAAAGACAGGCCTGTGTATTGTCCCGTCTTGTACAGCTGTCATTGGGTAACAGCCTCACAGGTGTGGGGAGAGAATGAGACCTCTGTAAAGTAATTACTGCTTGCCAAATACATGTTTCTATAGGTTTATGACCTTGAACAGGGTATGAACCCTCTTAAAGTCAAGAGTTGAGTACATGAGGGTAAATGGGCAGAGCCCAACAAGTCAGGGGAAAATTCTGTAAGTAGAGTCTAGCACCCTAACAACTTCATCACTACCACTTTTCAGTTATCTCCATTTTACGCCACAATGTATCCACTTAATTAATTAATTAATTAATGTTATTGCATATCATACTCTCCACCTCTTAGCCATTCTAGGGTCACCATAAATAATGATATATACTTACCCACAGGGGCATGTGTCCTTGAAAGTCCATCATGGCACTGTAAATGTGCATTTATTAAAGGGAAACTATGGTGTAAAAGGGACCCTTATTTCTATTGCATTATGTAGCTAATGCAATACTAAATACTGCAAAAAATAGTTTCCAGCTGAATCGCTCTTTAGTGGTTACCTGAAATTACTGCAGTACCCCTCAATAACTGGAAGAGCATCTTCTTATAGTCTGTGGGGTGCCTTCTTTTACTGCCTGCCTTATCCTATTATGCCCCACAGAAGTTTATCCCTAAAAAGCAGTTCCACTCATTACATTAGATGAGTGGAACTGACATACAAACTAAAATCAATCATACTGCAGCTGTAATCAGTTTACATTCTTCAGTGAATATGAATAAGATTTACCACATGCTCTGGCCACAGACACATAAATTAGCTAGATTTTCCACCACTTCTAAAGTATAGCAATGCCCAGTTAATATGCATAGTACTGATGCATGCTTATTCTGCCTGTCTTTCATTCCTAGTCTCACCTTTCTATTCTGATCGGCTGAAGGAGGGTCACGTCAGGCTCTATCCTGACAAAATGTGCACTTCAGAACGTCTAGCAAACCGAACAGTCACCGCAAACATGCTGTGTGCAGGTGACACCCGGAACATAGATGATGCATGCCAGGTGAGCTATAAGATATTTTAAAGAGCTGCTGGTGCTATAGAAAATAAGTATGAAGAGGTGTTAAGGAGGATGACTATATGAGGCAGACGTGTAAGTAGTCTCTAATAATACCTGGGATTTTAGTATAAAACAAAACATGATGTCACATCCCCAACCTTGGCTCCTTTCAAATTCTACACCTGATAGATGCAGGCACTTCCTTCCACCGCTGGCATCCATTGTGCTAGTGTGTGCAAGTGACTGACGTTATGGAGCAAGAGGCCTAGTTTAATCCTCTATCACGTTGTGATAGTGCAGAGGTACTATACACTCCATCACAGGACTCCGTGTTCACCAGAATTATGCACAATCTTCTGTATAGCAACCACATAGCTTACATGCATCCATATAAATAATATTAATGTCATAAAATCCATCCAACATTCAGCAGCTATATAGATAGCATTAAAATCACAACACCCATCTAGCACAGACCAACCTTATAGATTGTTTTAAATCACAGAACCCATCTAATATACTCTGTTTGCATCATTTCAGCTTGGAGGAAACGTACTATTTCATTTTGTTTATTTTCTAAAAATGCAAAGAGCACTGAATGATTTTGGGTGTGGGGGGGCGAAGGGGGCTTTACATGTATGGCCCGTGTTATATAAAACTTTCTCCTCATTTCATACTCCATTAGGGCCTTATTAGAGGTTTATAAAAGAATATACAAGAAAGTAGTATGATGATATCCTACCTCAATTTACATTACCTCAAGCACTTCTGTCAGTGAATTTGAAGTATTTGAAGCAGCAGGACTTTGAGTTTGTGCGTTGTTGGCAATCCCTAGTTCTCAAATCATTGTTGATGCCACACTCCATTGTTGCCATCAGACTACTGGTCATCCTTATGTGATGGAAAAGTTCTTCACATTTTATGACAGATTATTCTGTGTCCGAGGTGACCAGCAGGCTGTAGACCAAGGGCATGGATGGTGACTGAAGTTAAAACAATGAACACCTGGTGGTGCTATAGACCCTAAAGCCCTCTGACCAATGATATGGGCTACTAGGAGAATTGAGTATGAGTGATTTTATAGGGAGCAATACGCCTTATATGAAGCAGTTGTGAGAAGTAGAACTTTGTAAAGAGTTGGAGGACCCATGGGGAAGGTTAATCTCCAGGAATAGGTAGAGTTATAAACTATTCTATCATTTTAACCATAATATTTAGATTATAACCTGCAATGATAAATAGTTGTCCCATACAACATGTGTGATTCAAAATATATCATGACCTGGGACAGATAGATGTACTTGGAGAAGTATTTCTGATCATTAAAATGTTTCTCTCTTATCCTCTACAGGGTGACTCTGGTGGACCTTTAGTCTGTCCTCATGATGACCGCATGCATGTACTTGGAGTCATCAGCTGGGGAGTTGGGTGTGGGAAAAAAGATACTCCAGGGGTTTACACTCGCGTGACCCGATTTATGGACTGGATACAGAAACACACTGGCATCTGAAAATGCTGAAAGGAGATGCACACATACTTGAACCACTATGTGAAGCTCTGAAGAGCCATCAAACCAAAGGCTTATGGATAATTCCACCTGCACTTCTTAGTCATTCCACTTTATTGTCAGTCATACCAGCTTGCTTATCTCTTCTAGCTGGTATTAGGGCAGTAGATACATACGTTAAGTTATATTATGTTATGTATTAAAAGGTCAAGTGTTATACCACCATGTGAAAACTGGAGGAAAAAAAACAACTCAGCAGTCGAGTTGAACCACAAAGAATTCTCAAGAGACCACATTTAGTGGTATATGTGCCACCAGAAATAATCAATTTGGATATCATGTGGGCTAAGCAAATCATTAGAATGACTACTTATAAAGTGCTAATATATTCTACAGCGCTGTACTATAGGTGGATGAAACCACTAATACAACAAGACACATTTTCTTTACATGAACAGATGTGTTGGGGACTCAAATGAGCTTACAGTAATTGGAGGTTTGGCATTAAAATGTTTTGGTTTTTTCTGTAGTAGCTACCTGTTTGCTATCTGTGAACCAATTCATGGAGAGTGTTGACTTCTTCAGCAGTGACTGGGCAAAAAGGAACAATTACTTTGTATTATCTGAAGTTAAACCCTAACCTTGACTACCAGCAACAGCGGCTCTACTGATAAATAAAAATACTAAATGTAAAATAAATACTTATTTATGACACTCTCCTGTATTATACCTTCAGATTGTGATTCTTGTACACAGACTCATATCCAGGTCCATTTATTATATTGACAAATATACATATTAGTGTAAAACTACAATATAAAAATCATAGCAAAGAATGTGAAAGTGTTTGGATGCCCTTGCACCTGCAAAGTTTTCAATGAGATGTGTTGTGAGAAAGGCATTCTGGGTAGTAATGGTGTCAATAGCTCAGACACTACATAGCAGCCTTCACTCTTAGCCAATGGGGCCAATGTCCAGAGCACAGCTAAGTATAGTTATGAACACAGGTAATTATTTAATTGTTAATTAAAATGGAACCTTTCTCCAATGACTCATTAATATCCTCACAAACCCAGCAAACTTTGAGGAAAAAAAACTATACCAAACATATCATCTGGTACATACCTTTTTGCTGCCAATTATATAACTTTTTGTAGGTCCTCTGGAAGGAATAATAGCAATTGTGACATATATTTAAAGTTTTATTTAACTTTTTACATTTGATATTTATGTGTATTTATATTTGTTTGTATAGCTATTTCTCATAAATATAATTTGTAGTTTTGATCAGTTTATTTATATCTACAACGTACTATGAAGGCTACAGGTTAAATTTAACAGTTTTGCCAACTGGACCCGTATAATTGCACGTTGTATGGTTTGATTATCTGTATCCTCTGATTTCATTTTTTTACAGCGATATATAGATTATACGTACTATCTGACAAACGTTCCACTACTTCATTAATTCTATTGGGAAACCAGAGACATGTACACTGGCCACTGAGACTGCAAAGATGTGCAACTAATGAAGTCTAAGCTGATTTAAATGCAATAAGAAGTGACGTCGTGGGCAACTTGAAAATAATGACTTAGAACCTTTGAATTCTAAACCTATATAAAACGCACCAGGATACCAGTTTTTGGCTTGAACATCATTTGCTAGTGTTCAGAGAGCCATGTGTATAATGCTAGCAAACCATAATATATTTTTAATATACACATGTTTGTATTGCAATAAAAAAATTGATTCTAGACAATCTGTACTAAAGGGTTATCTTTTATATTATTCTATCTTAAATAAGGATTTGTTCTAGAATATATATGTAACAATGAAAAGGTTGCCCATTCTATCTTTTGCACTATAAAGAAAGTATTTGATTTGGACTATGTCAGTTAAAAAAAATCTGACTATTTTATGATTTCAGTCTTCACTTCGGTTAAGAATTGTTCAGTGCTCTATAGGTGTGAATAAGTACTATGAATTGACTCCTATATGATACAGGAAGCCAATATAATGACTGCCAGAGGGGTGAGTTGTGAGAGAAGCGACTGGAGAGGAAAATCAGTCTAGCAGCAGCATTTATTACAGACTGTTGCGGGGCAGTACAGCTCCTGGTAAGACCAATTAGGAGAGGGTTACAATAATCCATGCTAGAGATTAGTAGAGTATGAACAAGCTCCATAGTAGTGTCTAATGTAAGAAAGGGGTGGATGCAGGAAATGCTTTTAAGGTGGAATAGACATAATTTGGTAACAGAATGGATATGAGGCCAGAATCAAATATAATGCCAAGACAGCATGCTTGCAAAGATGGGCTGATGTGGGTGCCACTAACTTGAAGGGAGAGAAGTTCAGTTTTAGAGAGATTGAGTTTCAGAAAACGGGAGGACATCCAATCAGAGATGGAAGAAAGGCAGTGACATGTTGCAGGGGAGAGATCTGGGCAGGGGAGATATATCTGGGTGTCATCCGTGTACAGATGGTAGTGGAATCCAAATGAGGTAATAAGTTTGCCAAGAGAGGCAGTATAAAGAGAAAATAGAAGGGGACCAAGAACAGAGCCTTGGGGTCTCCAACCAAGAAGGACGAAGGGAGGAGATACCATTAGAAAAGGAGACACTGAATGAGCATTGGGAGAGATAGGAGGAAAACCACGAGAGGACAGTGTGAAGAATCCCCCTCCATTCATTCGGTACTTTCCCTCCCTGCTACTTTATTCATGGATTTATTACTGTGACGAAGTGCCCTTCACCACTTGTGCCTGGAGAGGACTGCTTGCCCGCCTCTTGCCCTGTGACTATGGACCCTGGGAGATTTGGCCCGTTCAATTCAGTATGATAGGAGTTATGTATTTTTGTATCCTTTTGTGTTTTACTGGGAACATGTGCTCAATGGAGTCTGTCTCTATCCCTGGATAACTGGATTATTGTCCCCATTGTCTCCAGGATAGAGGGCTCTGTAAAACCGGTTTGGGCCAGATAGCCATGCTGCCAGCCAGGCCCCAAAAGATACTTTACTAACTTCTGAACCCCTGGTCTGATTCATGCCATTTTTTGATATGTTGTTTCCCTGAATGGATTGATTGTGAATATATACTTTTTATGTGAATGTGATGTATATTTTAGAAGTTATGAATATGCTGTAAAAACTGTATTTTTCCTACCAGTGATAATTACATCTTCTATTGTATAAGATAATTGAATCACAGGCAGAGGGGAGGATTTTGTGTGGGCTGTAACCTCTGTTTTATTGGCTACTGTAGATAACGTGTGTGTCCCTCCCCTGCATGGGAGCAGGGCATAAAAGAAACTGTAGCTTGAATACCTGTTGTTGTTACTTCCAGTAAAGTCTTGTTCCAGCATTAAGCTTTGGCTCATGTGTGGATTATTCGGCGATTCCGGGGAAATTTCTACTTGTGGAATATTGGGTGATTTTCTTTTATGGGAAGAAGGGAATGCTTGACGGTGATACCCTATACTACCGTCACAGACAGTGTCACAGAGACTGAGTGAAGAGTTTGGAGAGCATAGTCAACAGTGTCAAAGGCAGCAGAGAGGTCAAAAATAATTCATATGGAGTAGTAGCCTTTGGATTTAGCTGTGATTAGGTCATTAGTAACTTTAATAAGAGCAGTCTCAGTAGAGTGAGTGGAGGGGGTTGGAATTAAGAGAGCAAGCCAGACGGGTAAAGACAAGGCTTTCCGGAAGCTTTGAGGAAAAAGGGAGCAGGGATATGCGATGATAGTTAAAAGGGGAGGACGGTTCAAGAGATGTTTTTTTTAGGTTTAAGTATACTACAGTAGCATGTTTAAGGGCAGCAGGGACAATGCCATAAGAAAGAAAACAGTTGATGTGTGTTAAGGAAGGCACAAGACAAGGGGAGAGAGATCAGAAAAGGTGAGACGGACAGTATCAAGCGGGCAAGTAGTGGGGTGAGAGGAAAGTAGAAGCACAGCCACTTCTTCAGTAGCCTGGGAGAAAGTCTTAAGGGTAGGAGAGGCATGATCTAGGTGTGGTTAAGAAAGAGAGGGGCAAGGTGGCGAGAATTAGTTCCTTAGCTTTTCAATCTTTTTGGCTGGTTTGGGGGGTGGCTACAGCAGGGCAAAGAAGAAAGTTAAAGATATCAAAGAGACGCCTGGGATTGCGGGAGCATGAAGTAATAAGAGAGGAAAAGTATTACTGTTTGGCAAGGGCTAGGGCTGCAGTGTATGAAAGCAAGATTAATTTATAATGGAGAAAGTCTAAATGGGTGTGAAACTTCTTCCAGCAGCATTCAGTAGAATGGGAGTATCTCTGGAGGTAGCATGTTAATTTAGTGTGCCACGGCTGGGGGCGTGTTCTCCTCAAGGTGCACGTTTGGAGCCAGGCTGCAGCGTCCAGGGGTGAGAGTAGTGTTATATGAGGAGATAGTCAGTGAGGCACAGGAGAAAGTAGACATGGATACGAGGTGGGAATCAATATCGGCTGACAACTGCTGGAGGTTAACAGAATTCAGGTTTCCCCTGAGTTGAGGGGATTAGGCTGAGGTTGTTGGGTGATGGGGCTCTCGAGAGTAAATGATAAGAGGTGATGATTTGAGAGAGGATATGGAGTGTTGCAGAGATTAGAGACTGTACATGCATAAGAGAAAATAAGATCGAGGGTATTGCCAGCTACATGGGTGGGAGAATTGGCACACTGCATTAGTGTAGCAGAGTGAACGTTGTTATACCCTTTTTCATTCCCTTTGTTCAGCTGTCCGTAAACTCCCGTTCGTTTACCGAACCCCATCTGTGTAGTCTCTGGGTTCGCATCATTTAATAACCGACCACCCCTGGCTGCTAACCACAAATTGCTTGTTAAAGAAAGTGTTTCCCCTGTGTGGCCGCCGTTCGTATTAACGAACGCACGTGTGCAAACAGATGGCCATTTTGTCTCTCGAAAGTGGGCAGCGGTACATGGTCCTCGACAACCTGTAACTAATTTTGGCTACTCTACTACGCGAACATCTGGCAAACTGATACTGCTGCCCATTCAACTTCCCAAACCAGTAGGAGAACGGCGTTCGGGAGACCTAAACTACCGAACAGGGGGAACATGTGTATGCTAGCAGCCAGGGGGAGCTTTCATTTGCGTTCATGTGAGAACTCCAGAAAGAAGACCGGTCGAAGCCTAAATTTTTCTGGAACTGTTTTGGGGCTTCACCTCATGGCCGACCGGTCCAAACTTCACTTGAATGGCATTCCTAAACTACCAAACAGATCTGAGTGATATTTTGACAAAGTGGGCGCTCAGATCCCAGCTATTCTGTGGGGCTCTGAAATATTAAAATGTGTTTTATGCTGTTTATAAATATTGTATATTTTCTGTACCTGGGAGATAATTTAATTAAAGAGTTGTCCTTACTCAATTAGGTCCCAGGCACAGAGGAGGAGTCTGTGAAATGTTGATTTGTCTCTTGTCCCCACTCAGGTACACCAGGGGAAAACCACTGGAATATGATTTAAGAAACCCCTTGCATGGGGAGTTGCATAAAAGCCAGCTGTGGCTGAATAAAAATCAGTTGACTCCCAGAACTGTGTGTCATCCAGTTACTGGGGGGATTGTGCCTTGGATATCTTATTGCTTCCTCAGTTACAAAGATTCTACAGCGGAGATATTTATGCTGAATATTGGAGCTCCACTACAATTAGCTCAAGGGAGGACGTAATTGAAAGTAGTTTTGATGCTTCTGAGGTCAAGGGTGGGACTGGGAATGTTGAAGTCCCTGAGAATTAGAGATGGAATATTAGAGGAGTGGAAGTAGGAAAGTCAGGCAGCAATGTGGTCAAGGAAGAGGTGAAGGGAACCAGGGGGGTGGTAAATAATGGCAATGTTAGCAGAGATGGGTTTGGAAAGGAGGATCGAATACATTTCAAAAGAGGAGAAAGAGATTGAAGTGGGGGTGGGTAGAGGTTTGAAGGAGCAGTGACGCGAGAGCAGAAACCCTACACCACCACCTTTACTTTCATAGTGTCTTGGGTTGTAAGTTGAAAACCACCAAAGGATAAAGATGCAGGGGTAGCGGTGTCAGAGGGGGAGACACATGTTTCCGTTAAGGCTAGTAGGTCTAGGGAACGAGAGATGAAAAGGTCGTGGACAGCAGAGGATATGGTACTGTTGGAAACAGAGCATGCATTCCAGAAGGCAGTGTGGAATGAGAATTTTAAGGGAGAGTATGTAATAAATTCCGCTTCTTCTGTGTCTTTTACCAGTTGATTGAAATAATTATTTTATGTATATTTCTTCTTGGGTAAAAGGCTTGCCATGTTAATATACGTCTATACAGGGCTGCCATCAGAAATTTTGGGGCCCCTGACACAGCTCAAGGTCTGAGCCCCCCGGTGCCTGCACCCGAGTCCGCCCAAAGTGCTGCTCCCCCACCCGAGTCTGCCCACAGGGATGCAGTGTCTGCAGGGCCGGTGCAAGGATTTTTGCCGCCCTAGGCAAAAGTAAAGTTTGCCGCCCCACCCATATGATCTGCCATGTTAAAGGACCACTCTAGGCACCCAGACCACTTCAGCTTAATGAAGTGGTCTGGGTGCCAGGTCCAGCTAGGGTCAACCCATTTTTTTATAAACATAGCAGTTTCAGAGAAACTGCTATGTTTATAAATGGGTTAAGCCTTCCCCTATATCCTCTAGCGGCTGTCTCATTGACAGCCGCTAGAGGCGCTTGCGTGCTTCTTACTGTGAAAATCACAGTGAGAACACGCAAGCGTCCATAGGAAAGCATTATGAATGCTTTCCTATGAGACCGGCGGAATGCGGGCGCAGCTCTTGCCGCGCGTGCGCATTCAGCCGAATGGGAGGAGAGGAGGAGGATCAGAGGCGGAGAACTCCCCGCCCGGCGCTGGAAAAAGGTACGTTTTAACCCCTTTCCTCTCCCCAGAGCCGGGCGGGAGGGGGACCCTGAAGGTGGGGGCACCCTCAGGGCACTATAGTGCCAGGAAAACGAGTATGTGTAAAACAGGCTCTCTGGAGGCGGTTTGTAACTGTGGTCACAAAAATCAATGTTCTAGGAGAACGGGAAGCAGCTCCATTTTTTGAGGGCCCTTTACACAGCTCCAGGTCTAGGTCCCAGGGTCCACCTTCATGTTCCACCAATGAGTTTGTTCACAGGGGGTGGAGTGTGTGTGTGGGGGATGTCCTGATGTGTGTAAGGAATGCATTGTGTGAATTTGTGTTTGTATGTGTAAGGGCTGCAAGGTGAGTTTGTATATGTATGGGATGCAGTGTGTGCGTCTGTAAGGGATGCATTGAGTGTGTGTAAGGGGTGCATTGTGTGTTGCTGTGTGTAAGGGATGCATTGCTTGTGTATGTGTGTCTGTGTGTAATGCATTGTGTTTTTTTCTGTGTGCAAGGGGTGCATTGTGTGTGTGTGTGTTTGATGGATGTCAATCTCTCCCCCCCGTCAATTTCCTTCTCCCCCTCCCCCCGTCAATTTCCTTCTCCCCCCCTCTCCAATTACCTTCTCCCCCTCTCCAATTACCTTCTCCCCCTCCCTCTCCAATTTCCTTCTTCTCCCCCTCCCTCTCCTTCTAATTTCCTTCTTCTCCCCCTCCCTCTCCCTCCAATTTCCTTCTTCTCCCCCCCTCTCCAATTTCCTTCTTCTCCCCTCAATTTCCTTCTTCTCCCCTCTCAATTTCCTTCTTCTCCCCCCTCTCCAATTTCCTTCTTCTCCCCCTCCCCCCGTCAATTTCCTTCTCCCCTCTCCAATTTCCTTCTTCTCCCCTCCTCTCCTTCTTCTCCCCCCTCTCCAATTTCCTTCTTCTCTCCCTCCCTCTCCAATTTCCTTCTTCTCCCCCACCCTCCAATTTCCTTCTTCTCCCCCTCCCTCTCCAACTTCCTTCTTCTCCCCCTCCAATTTCCTTCTTCTCCCTCTCTCTCTCATTTCCTTCTCCCCTCC
>OW240914.1:137339408-137596203 GCA_933207985.1 Pelobates cultripes | reverse complement strand
TAGAAACATAGAATATGCAATATTCTACAGAGTAACATGAGATCGGTATGAGGTTGTTGTTGGTGTTCTTTGAGTTAGTACATAGTGAGTTTGCTGAGGTGGGACCAGAGTTTGGAGAGACATCACCAGCTGCTAGGAGCAGAAGTATAGAAAGGAAGTGAAGTTGGGAGTAGGATTTAAAATTTTGTGTATTTAGAGGATTTAGAAAGAGTTGGGGGAGATAGGCTAGAGAGGTATAAGTAAAGTGCAAGGGATGAATAAAGAGGGGAAAGTGGAAAGTGGAAGCAATGAGGATTGTGTCAGTAGGGACAGGTGAGCAGAAGAATAGAGAGATTTTAGTAATGAGAGAAGTTAGAGTGCTTAAAACCAGGTATATAGATTGATATATAGATTGATATAGAGACTCTCACTCTCAAGCAGTCGATGTTGTACAGTCTGTGACCTCCCTCTGTGAATGCCAGTTGATGAATACAGCGTTCTCTGTGACCTCACTCTGTGAATGCCAGTTGGTGAATACAGCACTCTTTGTGACCTCACTCTATGAAGACAGTTGGTGAATACAGTGCTCTCTTTTACCTCACTCTGTAAATAGCAGTTAGTGAATACACCGCTCTCTGTGAACTCACTCTGTGAAGGCAGTTGGTGAATACAGCGCTCTCTGTAAACTCACTCTTTTTTATGGCAGTTGGTGAATACTGTGCTCTCTGTGACCTGACTATGTGAAGGCAGTTGATGAACACAGTGCTCTTTTTGACCTTACTCTGTGAATGGCAGTTGGTAAATATATCGGTCTCTGTGAACTCATGCTGTAAATGGCAGTTGGGGAATATAGCGTTGTGATGGACCGCGTGGTTCCCCTGACTGGGTACCTCTGTCAATCGCTGCTTTCTAATACTTTCGAGCACCATATGCACCGCACTGGAACACCATAACCACCGTAAACACCACATAATGCCGCAGCTTGGTTGGGGTCTTGCTGTCCTCCACCCACCCTGGACCCGAGACCAGGATCCAGCTTCCAGTGGATAGACCTCTCCTAGTCCAGAGAGCGAAGCAGGCTGCTCTTACAAGAGCAATTGTTGTGATCCAAGGGAGTATAGTGATTATAGCAATCCCCAGAGTGAATATAGCTCTCCAGTCCCCCAAACATGAGCCTAGATTCATGAAGGGTAAAACAAATCTCTTTAATGGCAGCCACAACTGGCCTTATATGCAGATCCCCCCTGGACCTGAGAGTAGACTACAGTAAAAACATATACACGATTACATACCACCTGCATGGTCCCATATCCAAAACAGTTCCAGAGAATCAGGGCTTGCGGTCTGTCTAGTTCAGTAGTTTAAAAAACAAAAAACTACCGAACAGATGTTCTTACCCTGCTCCCATTGTCCGTGGGAATGTTTCCCAGCGCCTTACTAAGTGTTGTAGAACCGAACGCATACGATGCTGGAAGTCCAGCGGTGTTCGGGAGTTTCTGTGTATGTTTTCAGTTCCATGAGATTCATGCCCAAACACTGCTGCCTGCTTTCATGCGAACAAGATGGCCGCCACCTCGTCGTCGTCCAAAGGGATTGAGGCCACCCAGACGAACACAAAGTAGCAATTAAATACAAAAAAGGGGGTTAAGGGCTGCGCTAATAGATAGTAAATAATAAATAAATCAACAAATAAACAAATTAACAAATTAAAACCATTTACGCGTTTCACCTATGAGGTTTTTTCAAAATGGTAAAAGAACGAAAAAACCTCATAGGTGAAACGCGTAAATGTATTTAATAAGTGTATTTTAAATCAATAAAAGTTATTTTTGGTTACCTTTTATACTAGGACCAATTTTATACTTATTTTTATTGCATTTTATACACTTTAACTACTCCTGGCACTCTCATATATCCTATTATTATTTTTAAAGTTTTTTATTTTATTGTTTATATTTTATTTTTTATTTTTTATCCTTTTATTTTATACAAAATATAATTTTTAAATTTTAACCCTCAAGTGTATCCCGTCCAAAGAAATCCTTAGGTGGGGATAATTCCACCAGTGCTGTGGTAATAGAGCAGTATCTGTCTGCTCTATTCTTGTAAGTATAACTTATTTTATAAAATTGTTTTATTGTTCAAACTGAGAGCACTATCTGCTGTTTTATATATCTCGTGGATACCCATTATCCAAAATTGGAGAGGCGGACCTATCTCCCCAGCACCAAAGAACTACGCACATCTGAGTAGGTCCCAGCCTACACCAAGGAAATCCTAAGCCGGACAGATGGACCCACCACTCAAGTGTATCCGATAGGGGGGATCAAACCACTAAGTGCCTCTTCTCCTAGAGCTGATTCAAGCTCCAACAAATGTGAGTGAAATACCTTTCTCTTGATTTATACATCACATTTGGAGGTACAATATTTCACCATTAGAAGCTCTCTTTTTGTTTTTTATTTCCACATATATGGACTATCTGCCACCATACGGACAGATCAACACCTGAGGACTATTATCTTATCATCACATATCAGTGAGACTGTTTCAATTTATCTTTGGACGAACTTTGTCTATTGATTATATCTGGTTTTATTTGTTGATTTATTTATTATTTATTATCTATTAGCGCAGCCCTTAACCCCCTTTTTTGTATTTTTCTGTCTCTTAAAGGGTTTCTTGAGGGATTCCCTTTTAGGGTTGCTGCTTTTTTTGGTTTAGCGCAGACTCTTCCCCCCTCTCTGTTTTACAAAGTAGCAATTAGGCTTAACAAGCTCCAGGGTGGTCTCCAGTTCGTGCGGCTGTTCGGTTCCCGAACAAAATATAAAATCCCACGAACCAAGTCTGTTCACTTGTTTTTTTAATGGGCCCATAGTCTTTTGGTAAGAGGCTGGCCAGCAGGCCCCTCCAAGCACGCGTGACAAGGCTACATTCATCACTCTCTTTGACCTCACTGTGTGAATGGCAGTTGGTGAATACAGCGATTTCTATGAACTCGTTCTGTGAATGGCAGTTGGTCAATGCTGTGATAATTTTGACCTCACTCTGTGAAGGTAGTTGGCCTGGCTCTATTAATGGCAGTTGGTGAATACAACGCTCTCTGTGATCTCACTCTGTGAATGGCAGTTGGTGAACACAGTGCTCTCTGACTCCCATCCACCTGAGCCACCACTGGACCCCAGGGAGAAGTCACCCTCCTCCACCTAAAAGGTAGGAAACAGGAGGGTGACTTAAACATTTTGTGTGTGCGTGTGTTTGTTTGTATGTATGTGTGTATGTGTCTATGTGCCTGTCTGTATGTATGTATGTATGGTGTCTCACTTGTAATTTTATTTTATATGAGAAATTTTGTTTTGCACTAACTGGGGTGGAGCCCCAATTTGCTGTGATCAACAGGATCCATTGAAACATCACATTTGTAGGATACCTCCTAGTTTGTACATGTGGGCTACAGTATTTGGGGCACTCCTTAAGGTCCTTCACATCGAGATTTAGAAAACATTGTTTAGTGATTCTCATGCAAGACAAGATATCCCTAATAGGAACTCGTTTCAAAGAAGCACATTATGGCAATCCCAAAGACATTAGGGTGATGGGGACAGAGTGAGTTCCACCAGAGTGGGATGCTGCAAGAAGAAAGGAGACCATACTATGTGTGTCTGCTGAGACTAACTGGATTTTAAAGCCTTTGCGATCTGATATTCTAGCAGTGTGAGATTTATACACACGCTGCCACTATACCGGAGCCGATTATAGGGGCTCTAATCTATATGAGTGCACTTTCAATGACTGATATTTATACTGTAGTTTTACACTATTTCTTAGAGAGGCAGTGTGAAGTGTAAGAATTCCTGCAGTACTTATCACATTGAGGGGAAAGACTGCCTGAACTGGCACAAGAGTGTATTAGTTTGAGGAGGCTTATTCACTCAAATCTGTGTGTAGTGCATTTCGGGGAATTATATTCACTGGTGTGTTTTTAGTTGTGCTATATTTGTTGTTGTGTTTATGTTTTAAGAGGTACTTAATCTAGCTACTGGAGGAGACATAAGAGAAAGGTTGATAAAGGTGTGAGATTAAACACTGGTGGTTTATACAGTTTAAAGCACTATTCATATTGATTTATTGCATCTCTGGGTTGTGTGAATTGGGAGGTGATGTACACAAAGTATGCTAGACACTAGAAATTAGTGGTCTGGAATCCTGATGAGAGTTAATATCTAAGGATGATCTCTACAATAATGTCCCTACTGGATAAAGTAAAATATTCAAGTAGGAAAAAAAGACAATAATAAATACAAAAATGGGTATCTGGTAGAGTACAAAGTATATCAAATATTCATAAATTAGAAAATTATTTCATATGTATATTTGTCGTTATTCGTCATCATTTATTGTTTTCACAGAATTACAGTGCTGCAAAACAAATAAAAAAATAAAAAATCATAAGCAAAACACATTTTCCCTCTAACAGTTGTGAGTTGTCTCTTCAATTACCAGGTATTATACTGCCCTCTAGTGGATAGAAGGGGTTCATGCTTTTGCTCGATGACATACAAGCAAGAGGCCACTCTGAAAAATAGAACAAAAAAAGAACACAAAAAAATACTGTCCAACAATAACATTCAAATAATATTCACACATACTTGGATATGTACTGTTACCAGTGAACTGTGCTGTGGGATACATTTTACAAACAGTAACTTTCAACATATGCCACTGGACATATTTCTCTCCAATGCTCCAATTTAAACATAGACAGTCCATGTATAGCGAATGGTAACACGTTAAGCATATGGGGCAGACCTATAACTTTTTGGGGGGGTTTTTTTTGCAGAAACAAATGCGGTGGAATAAAATATTGAGAACATTTTATAACAGATTATTCATTGCTTTCACCTGAATTGGTACTACACAGAAAGATTGGTTACTAATACTTTTATTTATGCTTTTGAGAAAAGAATAAATGTAATATAAGTATAAAAAAATTATAACATTGAACAGTATTCTACAGTAGTTACGTGTAAGACTCACCACACTATTAAAGGACCACTCTAGGCACCCAGACCACTTCAGCTTAATGAAGTTGTCTGGGTGCCAGGTCCCTCTAGGATTAACCCTTTTTTTTAATAAACATAGCACTTTCAGAGAAACTGCTATGTTTATAAATGGGTTAATCCAGCCTCTAAAGCCGCTAGTGGCTGTCTTATTGACAGCCGCTGGAGGCGTTTGCATGCTTCTCACTGTGAAAATCACAGTGAGAAGACGCCAGCGTCCATAGGAAAGCATTATGAATGCTTTCCTATGAGACAGGCTGAAAGCGCGCGCAGCTACTGCCGCGCATGCGCATTCAGCCGAAGAGGAGGATCGGTGGCGGAGAGGAGGAGGAGAGCTCCCCGCCCGGTGCTGGAAAAAAGGTAAGTTTAACCCCTTTCCTTTCCATCCAGCCCGGCAGGAGTGGGACCCTGAGGGTGGGGAGTGTTATGAGTCAAATTACACAGCGTGGGAACTCCAAAGAACCTTCCCACGCTGTGTAAAATGACACAGAGCACTCTGATTGGTGGATTTCAAACCAACGTGTATTTAGGGCCCCCACCCACCGCTCAGGGATGGGGTCCAGGAGGGAGGACATTAGGCCCCCCCAATTTATATTTAGGGCCCCCACCCACCGCTCAGGGGGGAGGACATTAGGTCCCCCCCCTATTCTTGTTTAGGGCCCCCACCCATCGCTCAGGGGTTGGGGCCTGGGGGAGGACATTAGGTCCCCCCCCAATTTGTATTTAGGGCCCCCACCCACCGCTCAGGGATGGGGGACAGGCTGCTCACTGTTTAATAGACATACCCCTACTCGCTGTGTCATTTGACTCATAACTCTCACATTGGTGGATTAAGTAACCAATCAGAGTGTTATGAGTCAAATTACACAGCGTGGGAAAATTCCAAAGAACTTTCGCACACTGTGTAAAATGACACAGAGCACTCTGATTGGTGGATTTCAAACCAACCAATCAGAGTGCTGTGACAGGTAAATGTAGAGACTTACCTGTCAGAGCACTCTGATTGGATGGCTTAAACCCACCAATCAGAGTGCTCTGAGCCTAATTGCAGGGCGGGGCAAAGCTTTATAAGCCTTCCCCCCCCCGCAGAGCTCAGATGGCGCGGAGCCCTTGCCGGGTAAAGATGGATTCTTTTTTTTTGCGCTCGGTTTATTTATTTTATTTTTTTTAATTGCGTCGGTTATTATGAATTTTTATTTGGCCTTTTTTGGGGCTGAAAAAAGAAGATTTTAGAAGAAAGAAAACATCGAATGGTAAGTTTATTTTTATTTTTACAGGTATTTAGTAAAAGGTCCCCCCTCATTATTTTTAGGGTGAGGGGGGTAGATAGGAGTTTATTTTTTAGGGGGAGGTGGTGACTAGGGGTTTGGGGACCCCTGGTCACCTGGGGAGGAGGGGGGGTTATATATGTATTTAGGGCCCCCACCCACCGCTCAAAGGTGGGGGCCAGGGGGGAGGACATTAGGTCCCCCCCCAATTTGTATTTAGGGCCCCCACCCACCGCTCAGGGGTGGGGGCCAGGGGGGAGGACATTAGGTCTCCCCCCAATTTGTATTTAGGACCCCCACCCACCGCTCAGGGGTGGGGGCCAGGGGGGAGGACATTAGGTCCCCCCCTTATTCTTGTTTAGGGCCCCCACCCACCGCTCAGGGGTGGGGCCAGGGGGGGAGGACATTAGGTCCCTCCCCAATTTTTATTTAGGGCCCCCACCCACCGCACAGGGGTGGGGGCTGGTGGGGGCAATAGGTCCCCCCTTTAGTTTAAAAGCCCCCACTCGCACGTCGCGGGTGGGGGCTCAGGAGGGGGGCTGCTCACTGTTTAATAGACATGCCCCTACTCGCGGTATAGCGAGTAGGGGCATAATTTACTAATACTAAGTAATCTTTACTTAGTATTAGTAAATTTGGCTGAAAGACCTTTTAGTAGATAGCTCCCTAATACCATGGGAATTAGGGAGTTATCTACTTATTCATTCCTGTCATTACATTGACAGGCTAAGTAACTTACATTTTATATGAATGTATGTTACTTGATTGTTGTAAGTGTTGCAAACGCTTACAGCTGAATCCTGGCTATGTTTGTATACTTTTTATTTGAAATTGTATACAGTGTAACATTCTTCTTTCACTGGGTAAGTATATTAGTAATTAGGCAATACTGTGCTTCGGAACTTCGGCAATTTGACACCTCGGAACTTCGGCACTTCAGCAATTTGGCACTACTACACTTCAAAAATTCGGTAATTTCGGCACTTCAGCTATTCGGACATTCGGAAGCACCGAGTGTCCGAATTACCTGAAATTCAGCCGAATTTTAATTCGGACCGAAACCAATTGCATGTCTACCTGCCGGGATTTGAACCTGTGACCTTGTGTGATGTACTGTGTGTGTTGGGCTGAGGAAGGTGTAATTAAATAACTGAAATATGTATACGTGTCCGTTTTTGTGTTTTGAATTACCAAAATCCCTGGTGGTCCCGTGGTATCTCTTGACCATCATGTCCGCCGGGTGCTGGTGTAGAACTCTGTTGTCACAAGCGTTAATGCTCCGAACAACAGAGGAATATGTTGTACCCACTGAGGTGCATTTTGCAGCCTCCCTCCTTCCACCATATCCAGTGACCAGAATATCTCCTCAGCGGCCCAGTCGTGAGTATATGAAGTGCGCTGTGCTTGGGTAGGCAGGGGAGATCCTTTAAACTCCCTTGCCGGCCTTGGCCCATGGTCATTGCGGCCAAGCAGTCATTTGCCCGATGGCTAATTCAGGTCTGGAGGATGGCAAGGGTAGCGGAGCATCCTTAGACACTGGCAACTACTGTAGATATAGGAAGTAGGGGAGACGGGGTGACGCATGTGTAATGGTCTGAATACAGGTGTAAAGGTCTGATTACAAGACGACCTTGATTATAAGACAAGGTAATTTTTTTCTGAAAAAAAACAACAACTTATAATCGAGCAAATACAGTACATTTCAGCTAGCATTTAACTCACAGGAATGCAGCCAACACAGTGACATGCTGTGTCCACATACTGGCAGGTTTGAGCACACCCACACTTGCAGGGACAAGCCTTCCTTCTCCAGTGTCATGTTTGTTGCCAATACTGAACGTAGTAACGTTTTAGACCTCATTGATAAGCATAGGCTATCATATGTCATTCATAGGACTAGAGAATGCCAACAGCTAATATATAATTTACACAAGTATTTGCTAGGCATCAAATCCAACAAAAAAAAGGAAAACCTGCAGCTTGAGGGGAAGGGGCAGAAAGGGTGGGATTATGGAGTAAAAAAAAAAAATGTTATTAAAAATAAACAGAGATTTTCTGAAAATATGAATTCCGGGGGGCGTGGCCAGCTGTCTAACGAGGAGGACGCGTTCCCGTGCAGCTCCGACACAGAGACATACAATAGAGGCCAGAAACCCGCAAACGGGACCCTCCAAACACCACAATTACAGCCCCCGCACAGCTACTGACATGGGGCGAAAAACTAAGAAATTCCGTCTGCCGGAACCGCCAAAAGCGCCCGACATTCGGCTGTCCTTTATGAGGCCTACACAAGCGGCACCAGCCAAAATGGCGCCCGCCGCACCCAGCGAGGAGGAAGCCTCAGATGACTCCCAGGAGGGTAGAGACAGCCCCACCTCATCTCAGGCAGAAGACGGAGCCCAGTGTCAGGCATCTGAATCTGAGGAAGACTCATCCCCAGTTACAAAGAGGGACATCAGAGACCTCCTTGAGGAAATGAGGGAGGTGTGGAGGGCAGACCTGCAGGCCACAAAGAAGGAGATGGGGGTCATCCAGAAGAGGCTCACTGAAGTTGAAGCCAGAGAAAGCGCCAGAGAAGCCCAGCAACAGATCTCCAGTGACGCTGTGCAGGATCTGCGCTCACAGGTCCAGCAGCTCAAGTGGACGGTCACAACGCTAGAAGCTCGCCACAGAAAGCGAAACATTCGCATCAGAGGCATACCAGAGACCATTGGGGACGAAGCCCTGCTGAGGTACATATCCCGCCTCACCACCAGAATGGAAATAAGGCTGCACACCGAACCAGACAAAATAGTAACCGCATTTAGAATACGCAAAGCCGCAGCAGCGCCAGCAGAATCCCCAAGGGACGTCATAGCGGTCATGAAAGATATTCAGACCCGCTCAGCGATCATGGCTCGCTCCCGAGAACTGGGAAGCGTTCAATTCGAAGGCAGCACAGTGTCCCTTTATGGAGACCTCCCGTTCGCAGCCCTAGCGGAGCGGAGACAACTAGCATCAGTGGCTAAACAATTAAGAGCGGAGGCAATCAAATACCGATGGGGGGCAGATGGATCCCTAACAGCAATGAAGGGAGATCGGACACTCACACTCACCTCCGCGGACGACCAGGCACACTTTCTCCGCCAGCTGAGAAGACAAGAGGCGGAAAACAAAGAACCCAGAGAAGCCGACACCGGGAAGCAAAAAGCCGCACAGAGCAAACCAGGGCCCACAAAGAGTCACCACATCGCAATGACACCGAGGAGACAATTACTCACCTAAGCGGCTTACCACAGCACTCACTTAGCACACCACCAACTCCCAGGTGATAGAGCATACACCCGGCACCATTCTGATAGGATAAACCATACACCAAGTTATAAGCCCCAGAAATCAAATCCAATCCAATCCCAGATGTATTACCATTCTAGCTAAAACTAGAGACATTCCTCTCCCAGATGTTTGGCTCACAGAAAGCGCAAAGTTGGAGACCCCACAAACACCCTTGAAAGCGGGACTGTCTGCATCAATAAGGGCTTGAGAAGTGGCGTAACAAAGGGTCACAAGGAACCTGAGGTTGCAGAGTAACCAACAATAGGCGTTTTAATAATGACATCATGGACTGTTACAGAAACTTGGTTTTGCAGTTCTTTACATTTCCCATACTATGACACTGTTGTATTATGAGTACTAAACCTCTAATAAAATACAAATTAAAAAAAAAAAAAAATATGAATTCCTTGGTGACATTGACTCATCGGGTCCCTTCTCATATCCCTCTTTTCATGTTCTTTCTGAAACCTTGCTTTTCTTCACACCCCTAATGGTGTGGACAAAAGCTCAGCACTCTTATACTTTTGTAACTTTGTTCAATATATTTGCATGTTGTGTCATCCTGGATATGTACACATATGCATATCTCTTTTTGTTGATTCTCCTGCTGTATTGTTAAAAACACAAACCACTAATAAAAACTTTAATTATACAGAAACCCAACCAGCTTAACTAATATTAACCTAACCTTCCTTACCTAATTTAACTTAACCCCTTAAGGACTGGACTGTTTTTGTGATGTTGTACATTTGCGACCAGGCATATTTTTACACTTTTGTGGTGTTTGTGTTTGGCTGTAATTTTCCGCTCTCTCATTTACTGTTCCCATACAAATTATATATTGTTTTTTCAGGACAAAAGGGGCTTTCTTTACATACCATTATTTATATAATCTCATGTATTTTAATTTAAAAAAAATAAAAAAATATGATGAAAAATTGAAAAAAATACATGTTTTTTGACTTTTACTTGAAAAATCTTTTACGCATCTACAAAAGCGAATGAAAAAAACTGCTAAATAGATTCAAAATTTTGTCCTGAGTTTAAAAATACCCAGTGTTTACGTGCTTTTTTTTGCATGTTATAGGGCTATAGGTACAAGTAGGATATTGTATTTTCAAAACATACATTTTTTAAATTTATCAATAGTGACATTGTAACACTATTATCTATCATAAATCTCTGAATAACACCTCACATGTACATATTTTTTTTTAAGTAGACAACCCAGGGAATTCAATATGGGGTATGTCCAGTCTTTTTTAGTAGCCATTTAGTCGAAAACACTGGCCAAAGTAAGCATTCATATTTGTTTGTGTGTGAAAAAAGTAAAAAAACTAAATTGAACGCTAATTTTGGCCAGTGTTTGTGACTAAGTGGGCTACCATACGCTCTCAAAGGCAACGTAACCAACCTGGCCATTTTCAATGTAAAAATATTTGACCCATATATTTGACCCTGTAACTTTCAAAAATGCTATAAAACCTGTACATGGGGGGTACTGTTTTACACGGGAGACTTTGCTGAACACAAATATTAGTGTTTAAAAACTTGAAAACGTATCACAACAATTATATCATCAGTAAAAGTGCTGTTTGTGTGTGAAAAATGCAAAAAAAGTAACTTTCACTGACAATATCATCGTTGTGATATGTTTTACTGTTTTGAATCACTAATATTTGTGTTCAGCGAAGTCTCCCGAGTAAAACAGTACCTCCCATGTACAGGTTTTAGGGTGTCGTAGAACGTTACAGGGTAAAATACAGTGCTCGCAAATTAAATTATCTGGACTTTCGGCCTGGGTTGGCAGGCAGGTCCCTCAAATTGCAATCAATAAAATTACTTAATTATGTATAAATATTACATAAATACGCACGTAGAATTTAAATATATATGCATATTTATATATTTGAAATCTACGTGTATATTTATAGAATTATTTATGTAATTTTGTATATGGACATATGTATATTTTGTATTATTTTTATTTATTTATATATACATAGATATATATATATATACAAATTAATTCTAAGTGTATTTTGATATAAATATATATATATATTAATTTTAAAATACAGTTAGAATAAAATTTCATATAAATATATATAAAAAAATTTTTTTATTATTATTTCAAAAAATTAATTTAATTTACTTATTATTTATATTTTATAATATATATATACAATATATATAGTTATATATATATATTATATATATATACACGTGTGTAATTTAATAAGTGTATTTTTTTATTAATATAAGTACATACTAATATAAAAATACACTTAGTATGACATTATATATATGATATATAGACATATATTATATATATATATAATATATGTCTATATATCATATATATATACATATATATAATTTTTTTTATTTTTAATTAACATTAACTTTATTTATTTTTTTGATTTTACACATCAGGTAAGTACATTGGACCGTTAGGACGGTTCAGTACCGTCATCGGTCGGCAAGGCAAAAATGCCGATGACGGTCCTGAACCGTCCTCGGTCCTTAAGGGGTTAAATATAGAAAGTACTCACATAGCAATGTCAACTTACACTTTAGTTTTTTTGTTTTTTTTTTACTACTTGCATTTTATTGCCAAATCTTACATGTTGACATACACCTTTCTTTCTAGCAATTTTATAACATGATAGGAGGCTTCAGATTTGCATTAACTTTCTTTAGTAACTCTACAGCAGCAAACAAAAAAATCCAAGAGAAATAAAGAACCAATCAGAAGCAGTCAGAGTGTAGATAATTGAACACATATGCGAAGCACTTCCTCTTTCTTTGCTGCTCCATCACAAGATAAGTACCTAATTTGTTACTCCTGCTTGTTTAACTGTAACTGTGTGTTTTTTTTTGTTCAGGACTTTTCCCCGCTTTTTTCTTGGCTCATCTCACGGTGGCCATTTTGAATGCACTGCGGTTCTGCTTTGATACCCTGCTTCAAACTCTGCTGTTTCCTCTGCCTCTTGAGACCCAGTTGGGACCAGGATTAAGGTTGGTGCTCTTCACTGTGGGGTTGGTTATCCAGTTGGGCCGTATCCCTTATTCTGGGAGGGGTGAGCCCCCTTTTTTGTGCTGCTGAGCTGAACCTGTTGATGCAGGTTCCATTTTTCTAGGTGAGCCCCATTGATAATTACTCGATACTCAGCTCTGCTACTAGTAATACAGGTTTCCTCAGCTGTCTGCTTACCTCCCCTCCTGGTCCCCAAGCCTCTACTACCCTTTGTGCCAAGGTGTCCATTGTCCCACTCTCCTATATTAAGTGGCCATGGAAGACTCCAGGCTATGATTGCTGCAGCAGTAGCTGCCTCTATGGAGAAGGCGTTCTCCAAGGCATTTCCAGCGGAACACGGCCCAACTCAGTCCGCCCCGAAATGGACTCACTATGTCGCAGACTCTGAGGACTCTGACTCCTCTATGGACCTCTCTCGCCCACAGAAGCGCCACTGGAAAGGCGAAAGTTCCAGGGCTAAAAAAATCTAAGGGCAAGGCACCCGTAAGAAGCCAGCACAGTCGGTACCTCCCTCACAAACTGTCCGTCTTGGAATAATGGCAAGCGAAGGAATCTAATTCAGATGAGGTCACCCCCGGAACATCTGGCAAATTTTATGCATTTTTGGTTGTGAAAATCACTCAACACTCCCCCCAGGGCTAACACCCAAAGACTTTGCACACTATGAACAAAACGACCTGTTCAGACTGCACCACTTCTACACGGGAACTCGAATAACCCCATACAATGATCTTCCTAACACGCAGGCAACATATAACACCCACGACTTCTTTCGCTACCTACAACTGCGAAGCTTCCTAGAGCCACCCGACAACGCCAAAGCAGCCACCACCACACTCACACGGTTCGAGAGGACATGCCTACACAACCCACTTCACAAAGGTCAAATTACGGAAAATTACACACTCCTTATCACCAACCAACCCACGGGGGCATTGGCATATGTGGCGGCTTGGGAGAGGGACCTGGGGCCCCCAGGCGACCCCACCGATTGGCAAGACATCTGGGAGGCAACAGCCTCCATATCCATATGCGTCAACCATAAGGAGCAAGCGTACAAAACACTGCTCCGATGGTACCTAACCCCGGTAAGGCTGTACCACATGGGCAAGGCAGACGCGGACCTATGCTGGAAAAATTGTGGGCAGAGGGGCACATACATACACGCATGGTGGCATTGCCCTAAATTGGTCCCACTGTGGGCAGAAGTGGCCACCCTAGTCTCAACACTCCTCCAGACCACCATACCATTAGACCCCTGGACATGGCTCCTTTCCAGCCCACGAGAGGACCTGACCAGAGCCCAAAACAAAATGACAAACAGGATAGCCCTAACGACTAGATGGGCAATAGCCAAAGTATGGGGAACACCAAATACCCCCACACTACAAACAATCATACGCAAAACCAGGGAAGCAGTACACATGGACAGGATCTCCAAGCACTTCCACAGAATTTGGGACCCCTGGCTATCTGAACCCCACCTACAATAAGGGCACACGGACAACCTCCACCTCACCAAATAGGCCTGCCATACCAACATAGCAATCAAAATACCAATGCACTAATACTCAAAGTACGAAGCACTACCCCAACCCGAACTACTGGATGACTACCAGATACCCGAAACTGAACCCCGCCATGGTACCCCCACCCTTGTACATAGGTCTTCAACCCCCCCCCAACCGACTGTCCGGACCCAGGGGGCCCATCAATACGCAACGATGACAACAAAAACAGCTAGACAGAGGGCAATCCACCCTTCCACAACAACCGTTACCGAGACAAACCGCAAACCTCAAACAGCCACCAACACAGGTTTGCACAATCGAACCGTGCAAAAGGAAAGAGACCAAGATAGAGGTCCCTGAATCCCACACTACCGCACGGCAAACGCCAAGCCAACAGACCACACCACAGCAACTCCCTCACAACACCTTGAGACACTAAGACACATGTGTGGAAATGATTGCGCACCTGTACTTTTTTGGCTGTACCACCCCCACCCTCTTTCAATTCTGTACCCTAATGTTTACTTTTTTCTGCACTGAAAAACAACAAATAAAGAATGTTTAAAAAAAAAAAGAAAATCACTCAACACGTGCATAAACACATGAGGTTCGGAAGGCCCTCGCCCCAACAAAGTCGCTGCAACCCCTAATTTGACCAGCTGGCTCGCGGAGGCTGTGACCCTCTCAAAGGAGTCGAACAAGGATTCAAAGGAGCGCAGGATAAACTCCTGAATGTAACATATTCCTCCTCACCTTGCGGTATTTGCACCCAGCGGCCGTGCGTCAGCGGACTCTTGCAACAGGTTGATGGACACCGGCCGCTGCAGATCCACGCCAAATAATCCCCCCCCCTCCCCCCGTTCGCCCACATTAATGACAACGTCGGTGCCTGCACATTTTGGGGTCAAGGGCCGTTTTCAGCCAATCAGAACTGTAAAGCACTTATTTAAGCTCAATTTTACTTTTCCTCATTGCTCTGTCATGGTTTCCCTCATGGTTGTCTGAGAGTGTGTTCCTGAGCGTTTATTTCTGGTTTTTACTTTGGCTTTTTTTGACTTCCCTGTATTCTGGTATCCCTGACTTCTGGCTTTCCCTTATCGTTGTGACCCATTCTGTGCCCCCCGACCTCGGCTAGTATCCTGACTATTCTTTTGTACGTTAAGTCCGGCCATTTTAAGGCCCGGTAAGACGTTACCGTTTAGTCCTAGGTGTGACACAATTCTACGTTGGATCAATCAGTAATCCTGACACTGAATTCCATTGGGCCGCTGGCCCGAGTCATGTACTTAGCAGACGATGCTTATGCCAGAGCGGAGGAGTTCGATTCGGACATAGTGCGCGAATGGGCACGCGATATTAGAGAGGGGGCACAACGGTGCTTTTGTTTTATTGGAAACACCAACGTGGCCCTCTATTCAGAGAGGCGCAGAGCAGCACTTTTCCGAATCGATCCTTAGTTGGTGGATTTGGGGGCGAAGGAACTCAGCCCCCAGGCACAGGATAGACCTTTTGGAGAGGCCTTCATCAAGAATCTAAATAAACACGTGAACATATTCACATCCTTGAACAAAGCTCAACACTCCTTGCAGAAGGTCTTCAGGGGACATGCTTCCAGAAGTGTTTTTCACAGGGCTGGTCAGCAACGGGGCCATGCCACCAGCCGCTTCTGACCATCAGGCCCTCATTACACGCAACTGCAACCTTCTTCCTGCAAACAGGGAATCGACAAAGGTTCAACTATCCCAGGAGCTTGGATAGTGGAAGAGGTAGCACTTACCGGAGGTAAACCTTGCTCGGGCACGTCCTGTGCCCGAGCAAGGTTTACCTCTGGTAAGTCCTTTTCTTTCTACCCCTCTTCCCACTGTTCAGATTGCAGTTCGTGTTTCTGCTTTTTTTTCAGAACTGGGCAGACCTTTCCACGGACGCTCGAATTCTGCAGATGGTTCGCAGATACCGAATAGAATTCCTGGAGGTTCCCGTTAAATTGCATCCACCCCGTCCACTGCGATTCGCGGCCGCTGACGCTCAACTCATCGATCTGGAGCTTCAGGAACTTTGCTCAAAAGGAGCCATTCAATCGGCACTAGCTACTGGAGCTTCTTTAGCAACATATTCCTGGTCAGGAAGAAATCTGCGGAATTCCGTCCGGTCATCAGCCTGCGGGAACTGAACGCTCAGGTCGTGTACAGACACTTCAAGGTGGAAGGTATTCACCTCCTTCGGGACCTCCTTCAAGACTATCCCCTTTCATGTCCAGAGCCGTCCTTTCCTACGTTTCCTTTGGCATGGGGATGTGTGGCAATTCACGCCTCAAGGCTCACGTCTTCCACAGGAAACCTACATACTACCAACTGGTTGCAATAACGGATGAAGTCCGCTCAGAACTCCAATGGTGGCTGAACTGCATGCAGGCCTGGAATGGTCAACCTATATTCAGCACTCGCCCAGACTTCGTGTTGGAATCAGACGCTAGACGCTAGGGCTGGGGAGCCACCGACAGAGTGGAGTCCACATGATGCGTTTGGACTCCACAAGAGCTTTCCATGCACATCAACTGCCTGGAACTCCTGGCGGGATCATTCGCTATTCGCAGTCTAACGAAAGGCAGATCAAATTGTTGCATTCTGCTTCACGTCTCCGCAGTGCGCTATATCAATCACCTCGGGGGCAGCCGCTCTCAGTGACTGGCAGACTTAACAAAGCAGATCTTCGAATACTGCCTCCCTTACAACATCACCCTGATAGTGGAACACCTGCCGGGAGAATCTAATCTCACTGCAGATTGGTTTTCACGACATTGGAGGGACGGCAGCGACTGGCAATTGGACCCTAAGATCTCTGCATCACTGGAGTACCGAAAATGGTCCACTCCATCTCGACTTGTTTGCCTCTCACAACAACCGCCAGCTACTGGAAGTCCACAGTTGGCTCCCGGACCCGGAGTGCGCGGCAGTGGATGCCATTCTGCAGTTCTACACCAGATCCTCCTATAATGAGTGGCGGTACTTCTCCTCACACCGCTGTGGCAGAGTCAACCATGGTTCCCGGACCTACTGGAACTGTCCCACGAGGACATCCTACTGCTGCCGGACGAACAGACACTTCTCACGAATCCGAGCAGTGAACCACATCCTATGCTCGTGGACGGCCGGCTCCTCCTAGTGGTTTGGAGTGTTTCCGGGGTTTCCTGGTGCACCAGAGACTTATCGCAAATGGCTAAAGACCTGCTGTGGAACTCATGGGCGCTTGGGACAAGAAAATTTTACCTCTCCCTCTGGCAGTCTTGGTCCAGTTGGTGTGTGAGACGGGGCCTCGATCCCTTTACTGCCCCCTTTTCTGCGATCCTAAACTTCCTATCCACTCTTTTTTCCTCTGGGAAGTCTTAGCGGTCTATTAACGTAGTCCGTTCGTCCATCTCAGCTGCCCATGTCCCATCACAAGGGACGCCGGGGGCCAGGATCCTTTGTTTTTTTTTGATTACTCTGCAAGATTCAACTACGGCGCCCATCGGGCCCTAAATATACCCAACTCTGTAACGTTAGCGTTGTCCTCCATTTTTTTTTTTTTACGCGAATGGCCGGCAAATGATAAACTCTCACTGCGTCAACTCATGGCGAAGTTTACCATCCTTCTCTGCTTGGTCTCATTTCGGATTGTTTCAGATGTTCGTGCTTTCGATGTGGTCGCCTTCTCCTTCTCTTTCAAAGCAGTTACCTTTCGGGTTTCCCGTCGCATGAAGTCGGACTCAGTCCCGGTCTTCTATCCCTTTTCCCTGCTGACCCACAACTCTGTGTCGTTGCGGCGCTTTATTCCTACGTTAAGGCTACCGAGACGCTGCGGCCCTCTACATCGCGTTACTCATCTCATATGTTTGCCCTCATTGCCCAGTCTCAGTCACTACGTTAATCAAAGCTGGAAGTGCACTCAGCGCCTCACTAGGGAATCCAGGGTGCTCTTGAAAAATTCCCAGTACCCAGAAGGACCAAGCGGATCATTTTCTACAAATTCAGTCACTACGTTAGCCAGGTGGGTTTGCTGACTACTCTCGTTAGCCGGGATTGACCTGAGGGTTTGGTTCAAACTCTGAACGTGGGGCGACGGCCTCCTCTGCCTCCTCGACGGGTGCTTCTTTGGTTGACATTCTTCGAGCTGCAGATTGGATGACAGTTGTGCTTGCAATGCTACAATAGCAGTAGAAAGCACCTCACAGACATACGTTTACATGGCATATGGAGAACAATTGCACTTTTAAAATTATAATTAACAAGTGTAGGAAAAACAGGCTTCATAGTCAGATTGGGCGCTCATATCTAAACAAGATATAAAATATTAGCTGATGTGCAGACATGTTTAAGGTACAAGAGGTTTCATAAGCACATATGATTAATAATTAGCATGTTATAACATAGATTTAAGTTAAGCTGAGTAGCTGTAAATCCAGCTAGCGATAGTAATGAAGCTTAGTGCCACTTGTTACACATCATCAGGAAGTTAAATTAAAAAGAGAAGGCATAAAAAAAGAAGCCAAAGCAAAATGCAGCATGTCCCTGTTGTGGAAATAGGGTCTTGATATATTTCTTAGTTAGTAAAATGTCTATTTACTCATCTCACTAAAATCAGTATATAAGCTATACACGCATATTTAGACAAAATGGCTGCTAGAAGCTTCTAACCCCTCCCCCCCCCCCAGAGCCGGGCCGACTAACTACCCCGTGCAGCAAGATGGCGCTGGGGCCTGGGAGACCCTCATGGTTCCAGTGTTTTCCTGGCTTAGTAGGCAGTCCCTTAAGAAGACCACTTAACACTTAACCAATTATTGATGTATTATTCCATGTTATCTCTGACAATGCTTATGATGTAATTTTGCTTTAAAAGGGACCTGCCGTCCCCTCTGAATAAACTTTCCTCAAGTTATTCAACAACCTGGAACCTGTGTCTGGTGTGAATTACTTCAGGGAGCGTGCACGCATTGTTTCATTAATTTGGCCAGAGGCAGATACACAAAGAAATAATCAATTCATTGATTGATTTTTCCATTTCAGTCCCTGCTAAGACTGGAGTGGCTAGTGGTATTTGCGAGGGCTATGTCATAGGTCTATCCTATGCCCTGTAGGCCATGCTAGAGAGTCTGCGAACATGCCTGGACTGGTATCTGTGTATGCCCTTATGCTGTGCTCTACTTCCAGCTGGTCTTCATGCTTGCCTATTCATGGGTGGTGTGCTGCGTCTGAGTTCTGCATCTCCACAAGCACATGCCTAGAAGGGGCCTCATCAGCTTCTCCAGGCATTTTCCTGCTGCGTGCAGCAGATTTGCAGGCCCATGAGGGCTTTTGGTTATGGTGAGCCCTTCTTGTGATCATGTGGCTGGTAGGTACAGCCTTCGCTTGGATTCCCAGCCCAGGGTAGGGTCGGTGCTTCGTCACGGTAGTTTGGGGTACAGGCTCCTCAGGCACGGTAACTGGCGAGCTTCTGCTCTGTATTCTCCTCCAGAACTCCTGACACAGCCGATCAAAGCGGGTGTCGAAGCATTCTCTTCAGGTCTGGAGTGATGAGGTCTCCGGTTGGGGAGTATGTTGGTTTAAGGCGGTCATTTTGGGCGCGACCTGTGACATTCGTTCCTCATGGAGATTTCTGTGCAAGGAAGCTGTGAGTGCCCCCAGTGGGGACCGGGATATCCCCCACTGGTCCATAGGTGGGGGGGGGGGAGAAGAGTCACAGGCTGATTTTTATGCTGAGCTAGCACTGTGCCGAGGGTTTGGCCACCACCCCCGGTCACCAGGCCTTTAGGCTGACTAGGCCGCGTGTGTTATAAGACAGCAGAATGGCTTAAATTGTGTCTTCACAGGTTCCCACTTATTTTCTGGTTATCCAAAACACAGGTGATGCTTCAGGCAATGTGATTATACACAAGAAAAGCTTATTTTTAAGGCATATATGTAGGGCTGCCAAGCCCTGCCCCCAAAACAATTTTAAAACACTCACACATTATTAATTACAGATATAATTATGACAACTCAAAATTGGCTTTCCAAAAAAAAAAAAAAAATGCCTAACTAGGCAATATTTTAGCATGGCATGATGACATTTTAGTCAGTTCTAGTAGTTTTTCCTGAAACTAACACATGGACAAAATTCGTATGAACCAAACACCATATGGATGACACTCTGTTCCACTTAAAAAAAAAAAAAAAATTTCCCCCGGACAAAATCGATTTTGGTGAACTAATTTTTCTTGCTGTGCAGAAGTCTTCTAGCAGTGGAGTATTTGACTTTATACCTACACAATTCTTGTTTATTGTACAACACCGCAGAACACTGGGAAATAGGATTTTTCCATTTGTTTTTTTCTATTTGCGCTCCATAGCAGGTGGGCAAATAGAACTTTATATTTTCCTTTAATTTTTAAAAAGCTTTTTCTGTAAAGGAACACTTTAAAGCCAGCCCCCTCTAAATAGGACTACATCTTATTATTCCAGCCAAGCACCACGCTGGCCTATCAGCATCTCCTCAATGAGATGCATTGAATAATGCATCACTATGGAGAAAGTTCAGCGTCACACGGAACATCAGTATACAACTAAACGTTTTACAGCACTGACCCAGGAAGCCCTTGTAGCTGTATGAGTGACTGCCATGCCTTTTGGAGGTGTCACTAGGGAGCAATGTAAACACTGCCTTTTCTCTGAAACTGCAATGTTTACATGAAAATGCCTGCAGGGACAGGCTATACACACCAGAACTACTACATTAAAGTGTAGTTGTTCTTAGGACTTTAGCATCCCTTTAACTTTGGATTATGTTTGGTGGATAAACAGCATAAAAATTGTGTGCATTAAAAAAAATAAAAAAAAAAATAATACATTCTTCAATGTCTGAGTGATATATTTTGTGTGTTTGAAGATGTGCTGCTCTAAAAGCATGAGAGAGCTGGGCCTATGGTTGATGGAATTAGAGAGAGAAAGTGAAAGAGTGATCAGAGTAGGTGCAGAATGGGTTGGGTTTTGGCAAAAAATAATTTAACAGGAAACAAGAAGGGGCCCACTCAGATTGATTGCACCATAAACATAATAAATATAGAGAGTGTTTGTAAAGCTTTGTCCCTTTTAGTGTCATTATTGCTGAAAATTTGAATCTTATGTTAAACAAACTGCTGGATTTATTGGGTACAAAGGAAAAGAAACTCATCGGTATCTAACAAAAGGCTTATAAGAAAGCAATCAACAATAAAACATTTGAGTAACAACACACTAGTTATGTACCAAGGTCCATTTTATTAGACACAAGTGAAAGATTGTTTACACGTTGCTGGACCTGAGGTCACTGAACATTTCAAAATCAGCAAAATGGTCTCATTGTCTAAAGAAAGTAGTGCAGGAAAGATTCTGTTGTACACATAAAATAGGGTAATTTCTGGAAAATATGATTATCCTGCAACACAGAAACCAGTCATGGGTAGTGTTTACATGCACAAGAAATCTGCAAATCAAATCTTCAGACTTAAGTTACCTGTACCTGAACAATCATGGTTTAATAAATGAGGACAATCTTCATATAATGGTCTTGAATCAGAAGGTTCCAGACCACTAGCCAGTTGTATATCTCTTCCTTTCCCCAACAAAAACCCTGGAAACAAATTATATATCTTTCCAGGTGTCTTAATGTTACCAACATTCTATAGCATGGCGGCTTTCACTGTATTGGTCCTGCTTTACTCGTGAATGCAAATCAGAAATATAACCCTTACACATACTGCCATCACATATCTTTCATAGTAGTCACACAACCACAGCAGAACATGTTCAGTAATTATTTATGTCAAAATGGTCACAGTTGTATAGTGTATTATGAACATGTTACAATAATGCACTCTTCATATCCACAACTTTTATTTTTAAACATACTGCACACATAGGACTACACCACATTCTCTACAGGCACACTAATCTAGTTTTCATCTACTCTAGACTAGAATGCCAGTGCAAGCCATCACCACACATCCTCACTGCTCAACAGAAGTTTAGCAGTTGCCAAGATCTACTGTAGAGCCACACGGTGCAACTCAAACCATCCACACATATGGCATACTAGCATTCTTATACATAGCAACACGCACACAGATACTGAGATAGGAGCATTAACAATAACAGAACACAAGGTAGGAAAAGGCAGACTGAACTCTAGCCCTATGTCCTGACTTGGAATTTTCCAGCCTTGGTCATGTATTTGATGCCTTTGAAGGGTTTGTATTTTTCTCCATACATGTCCAGTCGGTTTACCTTCAGGCCTGAAGAAAAGGAAAAGACAAAATACTGCTTTAACATTATTCAACATATAGAGATATATTAATTATAACCTATAAACAGGTACTAAATCACTATGGCCAGGTGGGTGTACCTTCCGTGGGAGCTATATTAAGGCACAAAAACGCATGGTATATCACTCATGACCTCTGCATCAGATTGCTTTAATTTCACTGCGGTTTCCCATTCTGCAATCCATTTTATCAATATGCCTTGTTTTGTAGTCACCTGAGTAACAATTAGAGTGTACTTAGCTTGGAGCTTTTCAAGACAAAAAAGGCATTTTGTTATCTTTATGTTGGCTGGGAGTGGTCTTGTTTTTGCTACCGAATAATTATAGTTGGCATCTGTTCATCCTTTTACTTCATCCAGTATGTTTTGTTTGTCCATTTGGGTTTTTTTCCCCTGAGTATTTGTTTTCATGTTTGGCACCTTTTCAGATTTACATGGCATGGAATCCAGAAGATCACACCCTTTAGCCAATCAGGATGATTTGTGGCCTATTTACTACTGGCACACGGTCCCTCCAGCTGTTCTGGGACCCTGTATTTCTTACAATATCAAATTATGGAAATGTAATATTTTAAGATGACTGTACTTCATTCTGCCTGGTTATTTTAGACTAGTGTATGTTTTGCTGTTTATGGACAAGAAAAAAAAAATTTGAAATAGCTACCAGTTTTGAAATACCATTTTTTTATGTAAGCCAAAGGTTTTTAGAAGATTTAACATTACTAGAGCATATAGTATTCCTTGTTACTCTGATTAAACAAATGTAGTTGATAGTGGATAAATGAATTGCAGTGATATTGCAAGCACAATACCCAACCACTCTCCTTGACATACCAGAGATGGCCAACTGTTGGATCTTGAAGTGCAAATTGAGTGTAGGGTTTTCATCTGGCTTTGAAGACCCAGCCTGGAGGATCATAGTTCCCTTCAAACTTGGCAACTTCTGAGGATTTATCTTACCCACATCCCATGACAACAGCTGCAAGTAAGATATTGAGTCAAGAGGCGTTTGCAGTAGAAAGGAAGCATGAGATATTTACAAAAGCATAGCGATGAACACAATTATGCCAAACTATAGTTGTACATGAAAACACACATCTAAATACAAAACCAAATATGGACATACTTTTATCTGGGCACACTGCCACATCCCTTTTCAGTCTGATTTTAAATGTGTATTGAAATAGAGTTTTATATTAACATGCACAGTCATACACTAATACAATATGCAATGTTGTAGCAAAGTGCAGCCCATTTTGCCAACGCAAGAAACTACAAAGTACATTCCAATTTTCTGTAGACACACAACACAACATGTGTTCCTGACCTTGGTCACTGGATCGAAAACATATGTTCCCTGTGAGGGGGTCAGTGTCATATTGAGGACACCCTTTGGCATCTGCCCAGTGACGGTCACACCTTCCACTGTTTTTCCCATGCTTTGTTTGGGTCCAAGCGTCACCTCAAAGCGTCCAGAACTTGTACCTTCTCGAAAACTGATTCCATGTTTCACGTACACAGGGATTGCCACCAAGCTGCAAGGCACAATCAGTAAGTTCCTGCTACGGAGGTAATGAGTAGACAAATCCTTTCCAGGTCCAGCTATGTTGAACAAATCTATTCATTCATCCATATTTTACCAAGAATTTGATTTGTTCAATGTGACAGGAAGGGATTTGTGCCCAAGTCTAGTAATGAGTACATCCTGCATAACTAACCAGGTAGACATGGTGCATCACAAGCAATATGATCATCCACATTTCTCTGCTCAACAGAAGAAAAATAAAAACATTGAGCGATATTAAGATGGGAGATTCTGAACTCAATGTCACGGTGGGTTAAATCTATCATGGCATGAATAGAAGGCTCTGTAAGAGAGAAAGTCCCACATAATCAGTATAACTTTTGTATTAAAGGGACACTCAAGACCCCTATATCTCTTTAGATTGCTGAAGTGCTCTATGTGTACAGAGTGTCCCTTTTTTCATTTTACAAAAAGTGCAGAATTCAAAAGAAATTGAATTCTATAATCTGACAGCTGGAGGGTGGGCTGTAAGAAAGTTAATCAGACAACTGGTGCTGTTACGGTCTGGTTGTTTAGCAAAGACTTGTCATTGAGCTGCATTGGAAAGTCCGTAATTGCCCAGCCACATTAAGTCTAGGCTGGGGAAGAAAGGATGATGGGCTTGCAAAAGCTGCAGACAAGTGATCTGTAGCTATTGCAAAAAAAATAAAAATAAATTAAATGCATGCAATTTCAATGTGGGTGTATCTACTAAACCATGAGAATTTGGGATTTTAAGTTATGCAAATTCTCATTTAATATTTATCATCCTTAATAAATGAAAAAGGTCTTACTTCTGGGCACTGACATGGTAGGACAACAGTCGGAAATTGCCATCAGGGGGAATGAAGGAGAGGATTCTCTCTGACTCCCATCGCTTGAAACGCACACAAGGATGGAAGCTTACATCGTCCAATAATCGAGGATTCTGAGAAACAAAAAAACGCAAAGGAGGTGACGTGACGAGTTTATTACTATGGATATCCTATGAAAACCAAAAAGGTTTTTTCCCCCTCAGTCTAGGCACAACATTATTACTATAACACGCAGCATTCCCACCTGTCTTGAAGGCTGTACCACTGATGGCACCCAATTCCCATTGCACTATTCTTGCTGCCTTAATGGTAATATCACTAACTGCGCAGTATGCTCAGGGTTTGCAAAGTCATTAAATGTGCATGATTCCCAATCATTGTATGTCAATGAAAAGAGCTAATGCATCATCAGTAGAATCTGTTCAACCTTTGGGTCACAGGTTCAATTCCCGGCAGGGTTGCCTTTGCCCTTCATCTTTCCGAGGTAGATAAAAGGAGTACCATTAAATTGAGTAATCGTGACAACCCCTGGATGTTGGGCTAAGGTAAGATCCCCAAGACGTACTTGAAAACCAGAGTAATCTGAATGTGTCTTTCCTGATTAAATACTATTATCCCCATGCAGTTCCACACCTTCAAATTGTCTCACCATAAAAGATAGCGTCAGATCAGGCATCCCACTCAGTTTAACGCAGGCATCAATCACTCCCTGAATCTCAGCTGTAACAGTGCAACCTATAAAAATGATATTAGAGGTTAAGGTTAGAGAGAACAACCCATTACTTACAAAGGGTTATTCACTAAAGCTTTCAGAATTTCAAAATCTTAAAGGGACACTATAGTCACCAGAACAACTACAGCTAATTGAATTTGTTCTGGTGAATAGAATCATTACCTTCAGGCTTTTTGCTGTAAACACTGTCTTTTCAGACAGAGAAAAATGCAGTGTTTACATTACAGCCTAGTGATAACTTCACAGGCTACTCCTTAGATGGCTGTTAGAGATCTTTCCTGGGTCATGGCTGCCTAAAATGCATCCAAACATTCAGTATCTCCTCCCTCTGCATGCAGACACTGAACTTTCCTCAGAGATGCATTGATTCAATTCATCTTTATGAGGAGATCCTGATTGGCCAGGGATGTGTTTGAATTGTGCTGGCTCTGCCTCTGTCAGTCTCAGCCAATCCTATGGGGAAGCATTGTGATTGGATCAGGCTACCACTTCTGATGAAGTCAGCAGGCAGGTCTAAAGGAAACAGGGACAAACAATGCAGCTCCAGACTTGAATACAAGTAAGATGTTACTATATTTAGGGAGGCAAAAGGGGGGCTAGATGGTGGTTCTAACCCTATAGGGTCAGGAATACAGGTTTGTGTTCCTGACCCTATAGTGCTCCTTTAATGCAAAAAGAGTCAGTGATTCATAGAGGCGGTCTTGCTAGGTAAAGGCCTAGCAAGACCGCCTACAGATGCAAGGCTAACATGCCAAATCAATGAATGCTTCAAATACTGGAATGACAGTATGACTCTTCCCAAGACGATTTTACTATATCATGTTCAGCCCCAAGTATTAGAAGGTAATCCTACCAAGAGAAAGCAAAAAAAAGCAATAATTGGAACACGTTAAAAACAAAACACTCTGCTAAACCATAATCTCCTAAATGCTTTTATTCCACAATCAAAAGATGACTAGGCCAGCTATCTCTGTGATGGCAGACAAAATTCACTTGAAAGTGATTATTTATGTTGCTACAGAATTATTTTCAGCCATTTACTGGGCATGGAAAGGGGTCCCCTAGACTGCCATACATTGCTATAGAATCAATGGAAGGCAGTGTCACACCATCTAATTATAAATGGGTCAAGGACAGATATTTGCATGCAGCGGGATTCATTTAAACATACGATTGTAGACTGGTCCACGTCATCCTTCACTTCTCTTATTAAGTTAAAGGAGATACTACTCATAACATATAAGGTACATTTTATGCTTTTGTCTAACCTAGTTTAAATATGGAATCACTATTAGTTACCTCAGCGGTTCCCAAAGTGTGTGTCGCGCTGACCCACACATCCAGGGCCGCAGGGGACTCGGGCAAGCAGACTGACACAAGGAGGGAGCCCGGCGGCTTGCCCTGTATGCCGCCGGGCTCCCTCCAATCAGTCTGTCCAGCAGCTCTGGTCTGAGCTCCGCCGGGTGCAGTACTGCAGACCGTGTGATAGAAATCTCGCGAGCTCCCAGAGCGTTACCATGGCAACACTCTGGGAGCTCGCAAGACTTATTACACGGTCTGCAGCTCTGCACCCGGCAGAGCTCAGACCGGAGATCACCAGGGAATTCAATGAAGGTAGGACACAGTCCCCAGACATCCCCCTCTCCCCATGTCACCCAGTCACCCCTTACACCCCCTTCCCTCCCCCAATGTCACCCCTTCACTCCCTGCCCCCCTCCCCACACTGTCACGCCTTCTCTCCCCCTGCCCTCTCCACCCCGCTACCCCTTCTCTCCCCTGCGTCTCACCCGCAACCCCTTCTTTCCCCCTGCCCTGCCCACCCAGCTACCCCTTCTCTCCCCTGCCCTGCCACCCGCAGCCCTTCTCTCCCCTGCCCTGCTTGCCGCGGCCCTTCTCCCCTGCCTGCCCACCCAGCTACCTTCTCTCCCCCCTGCCCTGCCCACCCTCAGCCTTCTCTCCCCCCTGCCCTGCCACCCCGCTGGCCTTCTCTCCCCTGCCCTGCCCACCCGCAGCCCTTCTCTCCACCTGCCCTGCCCACCCTGCAGCTTCTCCCCTGCCGCCACCCATGGCCCCTTCTCTCCCCCCTGCCCTGCCCACCCGCCAGCCCCCTTCTCTCCCCCTGCCCTGCCCACCCATAGCCCCTTCTCTCCTGCCCTGCCCACCCGCAGCCTTCTCTCCCCTGCCCTGCCACCTTCTCTCCCCCTGCCCTGCCCACCCCGCAGCCCCTTCTCTCCCCTGCTTGCCCACCCGCCAGCCCCTTCTCTCCCCTGCCTGCCCACCGCAGCCCCTTCTCTCCCCTGCCCTGCCCACCCGCAGCCCCTTCTCGCTCCCCCTCCCTGCCCGTAACCCTTTCTCCCCCTGCCTGCCCACCCCGTAACATTTTCTCACTTTGCCCTCACACTGCCTCCACACTGTTACCAGCACACACACTCCCTCCCACACTGTCACCCTCACCTCCTGTCTGCGTGTATGTGTATCTGTGTCCTTTTGTGTCAGTGTGTATCTGTGTACATGAGTGTCTGTATCTATGTGTGGGAAACTAGGTGTCATTGTGTATTGCTGTGTCAGGGTGTGTATTTGTGTGTCTGTGTATATGTGTACACACTTCACACATAGTCCATACAAAAAACATGCTTACATTCAAAACACACATTGTGTATATGTATATTTTATAAACACAATACACACACTGCATCCACTACACACACACACACACACACAATGCATCCACTACACACAAACATTACATACAAAACACACCCCAGCATTAAAACACTAAAATTATCTACAAAGACCCCTTCATTCAAACACCACTCAAAAAGCACACCTGCATTTCAAGTCCGACACTACATACAAACACCCATGCATTCAAACGCAAACATTACAAACAAGTACACCACTACATTCAAATGGCAACAGTACGTACAAATACACCCATACATGCACACATATACTGAATACAAAAACATGCTTACATTCAAACGCTCAAACACTGCTCACAAATATAACCCTGCAATGATAAGAAAATGGTAGATCCCCATCTGGTATAGCATTGTTGAAGTTCTCCGACAGATGGAGATCTACCTTTTGGCCACACTTTCACTAGATGGGGGCCCAGAAAACTTACTTGCACCAGGGTCCTCTCTACATTAGTTCCACCACTGGGATAATCAATGTGAGGTGCGTGGATGAAAGAGCAGGACAACAGCATTTCTGATTCTGAGTCTGTGAGTAAGCAGTTGTATGTCTCTAAAACGGATTGCCATGATGTGCAAAGTTTCTGCCTCTAAAACGGCCATGATATCCCAGAATTATGCCTCTAAAACTGCCATGTTATACCAATTTTATGCATCTAAAACAGCCATGGTATGCCAATTTTATGCATCTGACTGTTTGCCATGGTATGCCAATTGTATGCCTCTGAAGCTTATTGCCATGCCAAGTTTATGTATTTAAAGCTGCAATGATGTTCCAATTTTATGCCTCTAAAACGGATTGCCATGATGTTCTGAATGTATGCCTCTAAAGCTGGTTGCCATGGTGTGCCAATTGTACGCTTCTAAAACTGATTGCCATGGTGTGCCAATTGTATGCACCTAAAGTTGCCATAATGTGCCAAGTTTATACATCTAAAACTGATTGCCATGATGTACCAATTTTATGCATCTAAAGCAGATTGCCATGGTATGCCAATTGTATGCATCTAAAGCAGATTGCTATAGTGTGCCAATTTTATGCATCTAAAGCTGACATATTGTTCCAATTGTATGCCTGTAAAGCGGATTGCCACGGTGTGCCAATTGTATGCATCTAAAGCGTATTGCTATAGTGTGCCAATTGTATGCCTCTAAAGCAGTTTGCCATGGTGTGTCATTTTTTTGCCTCTAAAAGTAATTGTCATGGTGTGCCAATTGTGTGCATCTAAAGCGGATTGCTATGGTATGCCAATTGTATGCCTCTAAAGCTGATTGCCATGATTTTCACTTTTTTAAAATATGCATTAAAAGCAAGTGGGTCTCGAAAAATTACCATTTTGAAAAGTGGGTCTCGGCCCATAAAATTTTGGGAAGCCCTGAGTTACCTGATTTATCAATGATAGCATCGATTTCTTCTATTACATCAAAATAGGCCTCATTATTGGTGTATTTCACTCCTGTACGTCTCCATGGTACAACAGAAAGTTGACCTGTGGGGAGCTGGTCACCAACATTAGAACTGCCTGAAAAATAAACAAATAAATTACATTCTCCCACTTTGCCAGGATTCATAGTCTTGAACTCAATAACATGTCACATCAAATATGGACCACTTGGCTCCTCTACCCTTTATCCAGTAGAAATCCATAAGATTCTCTCTGACCCAAGCCCCATTTTCAGTAGGTTATAATGACTGTCCATTAATGTGCAACAACTAAACCGTTTAAAAAAAAAAAAAAAAAAACATTTTTATTAGATTTTAAGCAGGGCCTTCTTCGCCGCTGGTCTGATATTTTGCATATTAATTACATATAAAATATTATTCTGGAATTGTAAAAGACTGTAGAATATGTTGGCGCTATATAAATTATATTATAATCATTTATATAGTGACAAGATATTCCGCAGCACTTTATTAAAGAATGGATAATTAGAGGCAAAGAAGGCCCTTTTCAAAAGGAGCTTACAATCTCTGAGGAGTTGAGGTAGACTAATAACTCTTTAAATGCTCCCATTCTTGACAAAATGATTACTTCCCAGATCCTTCCTCATGAATAGCAACGTTAATTTCTGCTTATTCCTTAATCTTACCTGTGATTGTGTTAACAACACTACGAAGGATGGTTGGAGGTTTAATAAGCTCCTTCAAAATGTTGGACTCCGTGGCAAGGGGGAATCCATTGTCCAACATCTCTTCCAGAACCTCGTAAACAACCACCACATTTTCCTTGATGACTGCCTCAGAGCATGAGCCAAAGTAATCCTAGCAAAATGAAGAAAACTATGAGCTTGAGTACTCTTGTATACAGCACAGAGCTAAGTAAAAGGTTAGATAAGGCTCAACCCAAAAAGAAAGAAAAACAAACAGAAATGTCACCTGGAATGTGTCGACCACACGATGAAGAAACTCAATGGCAAAGAGTGGAGGCACCTCTGTCTGGATGACAGCTACAAAGAAAATAGCATGTCGATAGACACTGAGAAGGTAGTGATGGGGTGTGGGTATGATTGGAGGTACATTTTCCGCTTCTGATGCCCTTTCTTGAGCCTCAAAAAAATAGTCACAAACAGAGCGGGATACTACACTTTTCCAGTGCTTCTCCAGAAAAATATCTCCTGAAGGATTTATCAGGAACAGGCTGTGGATCATGGTGCTCAGAGCGAAGGAAAAGTTTAGTGCTGTTAAGTAAGGAAACACATTAATATCAAAAGTATACTTAGATTTCTTTTATTGCTACTGTATCACATTTACTAAAAATGAAACTAATAATGCAATATCAGTTTATCATTATTTAGCTTAACAGAAGTTACTGAAGGTAATGAAACAGTGCTTTTTGTTATTTCTACAGAAAATCTCATCAGGCTTTTTGAAATAACCATCTGTATTCACTCCGTTCTATCCACCCTTGCCTGACCTGATAGTGCTCTATTTTATTTTTGCATTCATCATTCAAGTCAGAAACACAATGCTAAATGCAGTCTGTACTCTCTAATGGATCTGCAAAACATTGTTCGTACAATATATTTTATTATTTTTTTAAAACTACTTTTGACCTGCTATATTATCTGCCTAGTCTGCATTGATTTAATGCATCTCTAGGAAGAGATGCGGATGGGCTAGGGTTGTTTAGCTTGTGCTGGCTCGGTCCCTGATCAGCCTCCTTGACAAACTAGAGCCAATCCAGTGCTTTCCTATGGAAAAGTATTGTGATTGGCTGTGATCAACACTTTTGATGATGTCAGGCAAGGAGGCAAATCAGGAGCAGAGCCAGAAGCAGACTGGAATAAAAGTAATATTTTAGTATATTTAGGGGTACAAGGGAAGGCGTAGATAGTGTTTAACACTATCGGGTCAGGGATACATATTTATCTTCCTGACCGTACAGTGTACAGTTTTTTTTTTTTTTTTTATAAAAGTGCCTATTTCTATGCGAAACCTGGACTTTTATCATTAAATAATGAAACACCTCTCTTGCTGACCAACAGCCAGGGAGGTTTGTTTCTGGCTACGGTTAGCTCCACTGAGCTAACAGAGGTGGCCTGCCTCCCCCCACATCTTTTTTCCCCCCCAATCAGACCAGCTGTGAAGTGTGCATGCATGAGCAGGCACAAGTGTGCACAGGAAGATAGCTTCAGAGTCTCTTCTAAAAAAAACTAAAAAAGTCTGGTTTACAAATGAGGGAGTCCCTCCAGTCTCTCGCTGCTGGGTCCCAGGGTTTCCCCTACGGGCTGAGAGAGTCGATCCCTGTCAGACAATCTTCCAGCTTTGCCCAAAATTGATTAAATTTAGCCTCCAATTTGGCCAAGGTGTGATTGAGGATGCTATTTAAGTAGAGTTTCATGAGCTCCAGATCCCATGTCATTTAAGGACCCTCACCCACAGCCCGTGTGTGGGCGTGAGGGTGCGGGGTGAAAGATAGTAGGTCCCCCATTGTCATTTAAGGGTCCCCACCCAATGCGCACTACGATTGTGTTAGGACGAAATTTGGTAGTTTTGCCGGCACCCTGTCTCTACGACAGGGTGTTTGAATGGCGAATGAAGCAATGTGAGAACACAGAAGGAGAGGTGAGTATTGTGGGAAAATTTATTTGACCACAGAAAATGGAGCGGACTTAAGCTCTTCCTTGGGACAAAGATGGTCAAGCATAGGAAAAATACATAAGACAAAGTAGTCCCTAGAAAACTAGATCAGAAAGTTTGAAAAGAAGAACAGATTCTGAGAGACAATAGAAGAGGAAGCGATTGGGTAAAGGTAAGTTCTACATGACAGTGCCGCTTTAAAGGAAAACTCCAGTGCCAGGAAAACAATCTGTTTTCCTGTCACTGCAGGTACCCTCTTCCCTCCCACCTCCCACCCTAGGTAGCTGAATGTGTGAAAACCACTTCAGGTCACTTACCTGAGACCCTGCCGATGTCCCTTGGCGGTGGTTTCGGGTCGGCGTCGCTCCTCCCAGTAACGTCAGCTGGTGGGCGAGTCTGATCCCGCCCGCTGGCTGAGGAAACCTAATCTTTGCTATGAATCAGGAAGTGCACTCTAGTGGCGGTCTAGTAGACCGCCACTAGAGGTGGAGTTAACCCTGCAATGTAATTATTGCAGTTTATAAAAAACTGCAATAATTACAGTTGCAGGGTTAAGAGTAGTGGGAGTTGGCACCCAGACCAGTCCAGTGGGCAGAAGTGGTCTGGGTGCCTGGAGTGTCCCTTTAAGTCCGATGTGTGAAGAAAGGGGAGACGGAACAAAGATGTAAATATAACTGTCACCACATTTCACGTACCAAGGAACAAGAGTTTGCCAGGCATTTTTAGTAAAATACCGCCCCTGTTCACTGTGGAATATAACTGCAGTATATATAGTTGCACATGCAAGTTTCCACACATCTAGATACAACAAAACTGTAGACAGATTAATATAGTTCACAGTATCTACTGCTACTCCATTCATACAAACATGGACAGTATGCCCAGAGATGCTCTTCCTCTTCCATATCCACATGCCCTTATGTTGCAAACACTCTGTTCTTTCACATGCCCTGCCTGGCATTTTAGAGGGTACTCATGAGGAGGTTTTAGGGTGCTTACCTGTGACAATAATTACTGACACACGATGCAAAAACACAGCACACACACACTGCAGCTCCTTCCTCTGTATCAGATGATGCTTCCTCCCCCTGTAACAATCAGCTGACTCCCCTGCCTTCCCCCTCCACACACCAGCTGGCTAGCTCATTGTGCATGGGGCGGAGTATAAATGTGTGTGTGTGTCTCCTTGAGTGTGAATAGATGCTTCATTGTGGGTAGGCATGCAGAAAAACCAATGTGTGTATGTATATATATATATATATATATATATATATATATATATATATATATATATATATATATATACACACACAAACACATGCTTAGTAAAATAACCTTCTTACTTAACTGACCTCAGATTAATCTAGTCGACCTCCTATAAAAAACTAAACATTTCTTAATAAAGTTACAGATTCCATCAGCTCAGTGGCACATTGGGTTAAATTAAATTCACCATTACCCAATGCTATACCATCATTTGAACCACCTGCTTGGTAGCAACCTATAACTATGTTTGCAAGTGTTTTGGTTTTACAGCCACAACAATGCTTATGTTACTCATGGCATAGTGGGCTGCAGCGATTCCAGTTTCATATCTCGGATCCCAAATGTCCTTGATTCTGCTCACTTGTGGCTGCAGTATCAGTTTTGCAATGAAACGGCCAGTTAAATTACAGCTGCACCCAGGGCCGCCATCAGAAATTTTGGGGCCCCTGACAAAGCACAAGGTCTGGGGACCCTACCTAGTCCGCTGACAATGATGCAGGACTGAATGTGGTGTGTATAGTGGAAGTGAATTAGAATGTGTGCAATGGATGTAGTGTTTGTGTGTATTAGATACTGTTTGTGCAGTGAATGCAGAGTGTGTGTGTAGCAGATGCAGTGTGTATAGTGAACGCAGAGTGTGTTTGAGTAGTGGATGTAGTGTGTGTATGTACTAGATGAAATGTGTTTAGTGGATGCAGTGTCTGTAGTGGATGTAGTGTGTATTAGACGCAGCGTCTGTGTATAGTGAATGCAGAGTGTTTCAATTTGTGGTGGATGTAGTGTGTGTACTGTGAATACAGGATGTTTGTGTAGTGGATGCTGTGTGTACAGTTAATGCAGAGTGTATGTTAGTGTAGTGAATGCAGAGTGTGTGTCAGTATAGTGAATGCAGAGTGTGTGCATAGTTTAGTGAATGCAGAGTGTGGGTTAGTGTGTAATGAATGCAGAGTGTGTGTTAGTGTGTAGCGTATGCAGAGTGTGTTAATGTGGAGCGTATGCAGAGTGTGTGTTGTGTTAGTGTATGCAGTGTGTGTAAATGTGCAAACTGGGGTGGGGGGGAGATTCCATCCCTGGTGGTCCAGTGGCTTGGCAAAAATTCTTGTACCAGCCTTTATAAATACATATATGCAGAGTTTATTGTATGTGACTGGGTGGGTAAGTGCAACTAGTTTGGGGAATAATTAGATAAGTGAGACAGGGTTGTGAGAGGATTGTGTTTGTGTGTAGGGGAGGCTGCTTGTGGTGTTGCAGGTTATTGGGGACACTACTAGTATGGCTGCTTGAGGTGTATGCAAGGCCATCAGAAATGTTGGGGCCCCTAACACTGCTCAAGGTCTGGGCCCCGCCTCCAAATCCCACCCACAGGAATACACAGACACAAACACGCACTGGTACAAAAAGGACACAGATACACACACACACACACACATACTGAAACAGACAGACATATACATACACACATACAGATACATAGATACAGACATATATACACATACTGACATACAAACAAACGTAGCTAATTTCTCTCACTTTTTTTTTTGCAGGAGGGTGGCTGGAGCTGATGGGAGTCAGCGTGGCTCTCCCGTCCTCACGGCCTGGTTGTGTCTCTTCCCTACCGCGTGGTGGGAGCTGGCAGGAAGGGACCGGTCGTCACTTCCTCCCAGCATTACTTGCGGATGCAATATTTTTTATTTATTTTTTTTAAAAGGGGACCGGTTGCGCTATTGCACGGCCGCAGCGCTGACTGGGCCCCTGAAGATATAGGGCCACCCGATGGGCCCCCTCAGCGTGCAGACCACGCTGCAGGTGTACCGGCGGCAGGGTCCCCATGGTTTTCGCCCCCTGATGGCAGCCTGATGGGTGTATGTGAGAGCATGGTTTTGCCTTTTTCTGGGTATGATCCTTGTGCGGTTGATTACGTTTGAGGTTGTGCAAGTCAGGGGGAAGGCTACCTGTAGAGTTGCTTGGGTGGGAAATTGGCTGTTGTGGAGTTGTCTAGGTTTATGTGGATGCGGCTGTTTGTACATTAGTATCTGTGTGCATGGGAATAATGGATTATGTGGATGGGGAATGGGAGCAGTAAGGTGTGTGTGTGTGTGTGTGGGGGGGGGGCAGGTATGTGGAGAGATACTCAAGTAATCTTCATTAAATAAAAAACTGTTTGGAATTGATCAGGGAATAGCAAATATTGGATCAATATACTTGAACTGGAAAATATTTCCCAATTCTTCTATTTTCCAAGCTCTGTCATTTTGGCCTAAACCTTTCACTTTTCTGCCTCACTAAATAGCTCCCAATCTTGGGAGGTAAGCTTGCTTGTGGGATTAATCATTTTATTTAAAAAATTTATTTATTTTTTCCCCACAATAAGAACAACTGTGTGCAAGTTTTTGTTTCCAGTGTCTCGGTTAATTAATTTAAGCAGATTATTACAACAATCTTAGAGAGGCATATAATATGTGATGGTAGTCACCATAACCAGGCGCTTCAGGCAGACTATTTATGTAGGTCCCTGGGCTATTCTTATGTTTTAGCCACCCTGTGCACATTATAGGTGCTGGGTGAGTGTAAAATGTGTTCAGTGTTTTGTCTGCTGTCCTGTCCTGCTGAGGATTGCTACCAACTAGGTGGAATTGGCTATGGAGCCTGTATAGCATCCTCTGTTGGTAGCAACAATATGCACTACCTGAATAGCAAGGCCTGTTAACATATATTTTGTGTAATTATGGAATTGTGTAAATCAAGAGAGCTAGACCTGAGAGCTGAAAGTGTCTTTGTAAAGGCAATAGCAATCACTGTAAGCAGAGCTACAGAGTGGACATACCTGACTGGAAGGAAAGATGCAGAGGAAAAGGCAGAGGGGGCGATACCTGCCTGGAATGAGAGAGCTGCTGCCTGGTTGGGTGGCAAAGCTCCAGAAGAAGGGGTACAGGGAGCTCTGTCACACACCATAACTACTACAATATAGTGGTTACGGTGCAGCATTTTGTTGGCACCAGCCCTGTTTTTTTTTTAATTGGCAAACAGCGGGGACCAGTTTGACAAAAACATAGGCTCTAACCAGCATCGATAGACCGACGCCTTACAAGTTGCCTTCATAATATCACATACATCCAACCTAGAAGACATAAATAGGTTGAGAGTACTATGGAGAGGGGTCTCCCATACAAGGACATATCAAACCATGCAGCTCAATACTTTTCTACAAGAAGCATTTAAGCAAAATCTTTAAAGCAATATGCACTTGAATTTATTTCAATGGACTTGGCTTGCGACTGACACCTTTCCAGTTAAAAATGAAGCGCTATATACACTGCACAGTTATCCTGCAAAACGTTTTGTTTAATCAGAAAGATCCCTATTACTTTTCAGCTGTACACTCAGAAGTTATAGTGAAAGTTGTAACATGTAGCAAAGTATAAATAACAATTGTTGCAGGTTTGAGAGATCAGGAGCGGAGTATTAATACTTCAGAGATGTCACTATACATTGGCACAATGCGATTTCCTAGAGTTTGAATGCAGCAGTTACTAAATCCTCGATCTCTGTGGAACAGACCGGTGAATTAGCTAGCCTGAGCTACCTGCAGCGACTAAATAGCCTTCTTGGCTTGGTACCAATGTGCCACCCCTTCCCTCTCGTCCGTTTATCGCCCACTAGCCCTTACTAACAAACTAAATAGATGTGCATCAGTGCAGTGAAAGTGAATAAGGGAGTGGAAATTAGCCCAACATGCGTTTTGGCGCTATGAATGCGCCTTCGTCTGGGGCACTAATAAACGGACTGTAGCCATATGGTGGCTGCTGTCAGCCTAATGGAAATCTCATTAATAGTTTCGTCCATGGGGCAAGCATGCAGAGAGTTGATTATTTAAGTGTGTCAAGAGAGGCAACTTTGAATTATGCAAACTTTTTAAACAAGACGATAAGGCTGCTTAGAATGTCCCTTTTAATCATAGTTAATTCAATAACCTCCAGTACTATTAGAAAAGTCTGTTCACATTTTACGTCAATCACAAATGTGAACTCCTACTGGAAATGGACAGTGGTACAACTGACTGCAAGCAGCCATTACTGCTTTGCAAGGAGCGTTCTCTAACCTACATATAAAAAGTGCTACCCTGCCGTATGTATAATGTATATGCTGCATGAGTCCCTGTTGAATAACTTAATTTCATGCAGCAGTATCTAAATTCTACATACCACACACAGTTGCACTACTTATGTGGTTGCCATCAACATACATACATATAAGGTCCAGGAAAAGATGGTAGATATTGCAACCCTGTGTAATCCATAAGTGGCAACTAGTATGGTATATAATTACATCTATCATCCACCTGCAGAGCTTGTTTAATCCAAGAAGGTTTTCTAAAAGTGCCAGCGCCTAAATAGATACACCCCCTAATTGCACATTTAGGGTAGTCTACACATAAGTTATAGAATAAACATATGTCTTCAATAATAAAAAGCATATATCACAACATATGCTACTCATGTATAAAAATATAATGTCTAAGAGTCCTGGGGTAATCTGTATGGGGGAATTTTCCAAATTTTTGGATCCACACTCCTTGGAAAAAATACCCCCTTACAGATTACCCCAGGACACTTGGACATTATATTGTATAAATGTATACATTAGTAGCATATGTTGTGATATATACTTTTTATTATTATAGACTTTTTTATTTTTCTATAAAATATGTGTAGACAACCCTAAAAGTGCAGTTAGTGGTGTATCTACTTAAGCGCTGACACTTTGAACCGGTATGGTCTGTGTGAAACTGATGAGGAAATGTATGATGTGCATTATGCATAGTTGCTGTTTTATATACTTTTGTATTCTACTTTTATTTGAAATAGGACTTTTTGTGCTCTCTTGTTTTTGATATTAGTTTACAAAAAGTGCTTGGATTCCCACTGAATAGATACGGTCTATATAACGAGTGAATGCTCCTCTTTTGCCACAATCTACTCCCAAATCTATCAGCTCCCGTAACAACAGGAACGGACAATTGCAAACGTAGGCGATATCCCAATTCTCCTTGAATGCAATTACACATCTTTGGCAAATCTGTCTTCAGGAAAATGCTCACTGCAGATAAGTAAATAAAGGGGAGTACAATAGTTATCGCCAGCCATATGATATTGGCACTGCCATGGGATAGGAATATTCTGGACACTGCATCACCAAATCTGTATCTCCCTCCTATAAACAGTCCAAAAACTAAAAATAGGAATGTTTTTTTTTTTTTCACATTGCATGTTTGAGTAATGAATATTTTCCTCCTATACTAAAACATATATATATATATATATATATATATATATATACACACACACACACACACACACACACCCCCCTCTCTCTCTTGCGATCTCCCCAGCTATGTTTGTTTTATAATAAATGATGCCAGCATTGGCCATGTTCCTGGGGATGTCAGGCTGTGAATGGGTTTCTTTGTAATGTACTAGTTTGGCTCCCTGAGACCCGCCCGTACACATACACTGTGTCTGCATAACAGTCACATAGCATTATTGCGAATTGTGCGTATAAGCGCGGGAGGGTGGGGTTATATAGGGTAACACTAAAAGCCACTACGTGCCAGAGCAAAGAAAGAGTTAACAAGATGGCGCTACAATGTTTTGCCCTCATTCAAGATGGCGCGAACGGGCCCCGCGCCCTCCTCTCCGTCACATTTCCCCAACTTCCACTCCAAGCGCCTTTCCTCTGACCGCGTCTTCTCTGTGCTCTCTCCCTCCTCACGGCAATCAGAGAGCTGTTCCACACACAGTCACTCCTCCCTCTTTGACTCGCAGAAACCCTCCAACAACAACAGCAGGCCCCGCCTTTTATTGACGTCACTCGGCCAATCAAAACTCGAAGTGCGCAGCTGTTGCTAAGCCCGCCTCCTGAACGACCTGCTCCGCTCCCAGACTCCTCCTGGCTTGTAGCGCACGTCGCAGTTCACGAACAAAACACACGCCTACTCGGCCACAGTGAGCGCTATCGGCGTGACGTCACCACAACATCCCCGCCCCTAGTTCCGGCTGTTCCAGTCACCTCCTGCAGATTGGCGTTGCGCTGTTCCGTCTTTCCGCCTGCCCTCCCTCCGAGCTGTTCCGTTCATCGTGTTTTTCGCCCTCCGCGCTCTTCCAGGAACCTGCCGTTACACCCCCCGCGCTGTTCCCAGCTTTGGCTCGCCTCCCTAGGTTTCACTTTTCAAGATGGCCGCCGCATCAGCCCGGGGTGTCTCCGCGCTCCGTAGCTGCTGCCTCCTGGGACACCCGGTAAGAGACCGCCTTTCACCGCCCGTTTCCCGCGGTGTGAGCTCTCTCCGCTCCCTCCCGGCCGGGTTGCGGGTGCCTGATTCCTCTCCAGGCTCCTCCCGGGGCCGCAGCCCGACCTCCTGCCAGGCCCTGGCCTGAGGCCTACACCGCCTGAGCGAGCCGGGGACTCGCGTACTCCTCCTAGCCGGATAGTGCTCGCAGGGGGCTGCCGCCCCCCCGGGGGAAATACACCGGCCCAATGATCACCTGCTTCCCTGTATAGCGATGTGGAGTATGTCCATGGACAGACACTGAGATACCGGGCACTCTGCTGCCAGCAATGCCCTGTGTGTATCCAGGGACAGTGAGTGTACATAGATCACACTGTGTGTGTGTGTATCCAGGGACAGTGAATGTACATAGATCACACTGTGCGTGTGTATCCAGGGACAGTGAGTGTACATAGATCACACTGTGTGTGTGTGTGTGTGTGTGTGTGTGTGTGTATCCAGGGATAGTGAGTGTACATAGATCACACTGTGTGTGTGTGTATCCAGGGACAGTGAGTGTACATAGATCACACTGTGTGTGTGTGTATCCAGGGACAGTGAGTGTACATAGATCACACTGTGTGTGTGTGTATCCAGGGACAGTGAGTGTACATAGATCACACTGTGTGTGTGTGTGTATCCAGGGATAGTGAGTGTACATAGATCACACTGTGTGTGTGTGTGTGTATCCAGGGACAGTGAATGTACATAGATCACACTGTGTGTGTGTGTATCCAGGGACAGTGAGTGTACATAGATCACACTGTGTGTGTGTGTGTATCCAGGGACAGTGAGTGTACATAGATCACACTGTGTGTGTGTATCCAGGGACAGTGAGTGTACATAGATCACACTGTGTGTGTGTATCCAGGGACAGTGAGTGTACATAGATCACACTGTGTGTGTGTGTGTGTATCCAGGGACAGTGAATGTACATAGATCACACTGTGTGTGTGTGTATCCAGGGACAGTGAGTGTACATAGATCACACTGTGTGTGTGTGTGTATCCAGGGACAGTGAGTGTACATAGATCACACTGTGTGTGTGTATCCAGGGACAGTGAGTGTACATAGATCACACTGTGTGTGTGTATCCAGGGACAGTGAATGTACATAGATCACACTGTGTGTGTGTGTATCCAGGGACAGTGAATGTACATAGATCACACTGTGTGTGTGTGTGTATCCAGGGACAGTGAATGTACATAGATCACACTGTGTGTGTGTGTGTATCCAGGGACAGTGAATGTACATAGATCACACTGTGTGTGTGTGTATCCAGGGACAGTGAATGTACATAGATCACACTGTGTGTGTGTGTATCCAGGGACAGTGAGTGTACATAGATCACACTGTGTGTGTGTGTATCCAGGGACAGTGAGTGTACATAGATCACACTGTGTGTGTATCCAGGGATAGTGAGTGTACAGACACACTGTATGTGTGTATCCAGGTATAGTGAATGTACATAGATCACAGTGTGTGTGTGTGTGTATCCAGGGACAGTGAGTGTACAGGCACACTGTGTGTGTGTGTATCCAGGGACAGTGAGTGTACAGGCACACTGTTTACATAGATCACACTGTGTGTGTGTATCCAGTCATAGTGAGTGTACAGGCACACTGTTTACATAGATCATACTGTGTGTGTGTATCCAGGCTCACTGTTTACATAGATCACACTGTGTGTGTTGTGGTTATGGTTGTGTGGCTGCACTGATTACCAGTGATACTGATTGTGCTGCACTCTGTGTGTGTGTGAGAGACTGACTTATAAACAACTTTCTTTTTGTATTACAATGATTTAGCCACCACCAGCTCTGAGACACCAGCTATTCTTTCAATGCATCTCTGGTAGCTGGCACTACTGTTGTGTTTATGGGCCCACCTGTGCGTTCTGTGTGTTCATGTGCCCATCTGTGTTTTTCCATCTGTCCATATGCATAGCCATCTTATCCCAGTCTCTGTGCCAGAGATGCATCTGTCTGCTAATATTTCCTGGTACACTGTTAGTGTGTGTTACCAATTACCCGCTTGTTGATCATGTTTTCTCAGTTTGTATCAAAGCCTCTGCCTATACCTATATATTGTTGCTTTTGATGATTAGGTGAAATAAATGATTGACAATGTGAAATTTATAGGAAGTCAGCTTCTGTGTAGATGTGTTATTTTAGCAACACAGATATAATAATATTATTATTATTATATTTGTAAGCATAGCGTGAGGTTTTGCAATATGTGTATAATGTTGGAATTACCTGTGTATTTACACGTTCGTGAGCAATTTGATCTGTCTGCCCTACTGTGATGTTGGTGCTCGGTTTTATCTCTGTGTAGTACTCACCTGTTACTGTACACTCCACATGTCTAAACTTCAGCATTTGATAGTGTAGGTCTTACATGAAGTACATGTGCACCCCCCTCTCTACTTGACAACTGAGGGCTGGACAAATAAATATAGCATTTTAATCTGTTTTGCTAATGGGGTCTGTTTGCTAAGCACAGAATTCTAGTGACTTGAAAAACAAACTAAAACATTTAGGCCAAAATATCTGATATGAAAAAATACTTAAGTTGGGTTGTTTAAGCCTCAGCTATGTTATTTGGTGTTAAGTGAATAAACCCATGTATTTATGTACACTTTTTTTTTTTTTTTTCACTTAATGCTCATAGTTAGTGTTATCACTTGACTTCCAGTCTATGCAGAACTGTATGTGGTGTAACAAAAAAAATTCATTTTCATCTACTGTAGCCATAGTCTTAAGTTAAAATATCACATTTTCATCAGTTTTCAGTTGTGCAGAATAATGCGTAGTCCACATTTTAGTGATAACTAGTAATGCTTTTTTTCTTTGGTTCTGATTTCCTTGTACTAGATGTTTTGTCTTTGCTATATTTTTCCCAAGTATGATCTTTTTTTCTTTATCTTCCCTTCAGGTTTGAACCTTTCTCCCTTGGCACCATTGTACAACTGTATCCAGCAGATACAAGCGAATATCAACTGCATCCCATCTTCTTTTCTTGTCTATGTATCAGTGCCCTTGGACTTTGGTGAGACTGGTGTGACTGTGGGCTAGCATATGCTATGTTGAGCAGGCTTCTGGTCAGTGCCAGCCTCCTTTCCTCCTTCCAGGACCAGGGCTAAACCTCTATGGATATACAGTCATCATGGTGAAGTTGGCAAATCCTCTGTACACGCAATGGATTCTGGAGGCAATCAGAAAGGTGAAGAAGCAGAAACAGCGTCCATCAGAGGAGCGTCTTTGCAATGCCGTGTCCACATCCCATGGTCTAGACCGCCACACAGTCTTGGAGCAGCTGGAGCTGAGTGTCAAGGATGGGACCGTCCTTAAGGTCACTAATAAGGGTCAAAACTCTTACAAAGACCCTGATAATCCAGGCCGTTTAGCCCTACCCAAAACTACTCGGAATCCAGGGCGGCCAGAGGGCGTAGACTGGCACAGACTCTTAAGGCGGGCACTGGAAGGATTATCTGAACCAGGGGGTTCCTCACTGAAGAATATTGAGCGTTTCCTGCGGAATCAGCGGGATGTAGTTGCAGTGTATGGTGGCAACACAGGGGCAGCATCAGCATTTCATCAGCAGCTGCGCCTTGCTGTTAAAAGGGCATTGGGCCATGGTAGAATTATGAAGGAAGGTTCACTCTATAAGTTGAATGCAAAGGTGACAGAAGGCAGGCATGGGTATGAGTCTCTGGCCTCATTGCCACCTGTGTGTCTGCTGCCCCATGAAAAGGACAAGGTAAGAAGACACACATTTAACTTTGCAGATTTATACCATTTTATTAAGTAAGCTTAGTCACCTGGTACAAGATGTATACAGTAAGCACAACTGATTTTTTTCTTTTTCCTTTACCTAGACCTTTACCACTGTTTGTATTGTGTATCAGTTTCATTTCCTTGCTATGTGAACTGTTGAACCATGTGGTGACTGTTTTTACTAATAATCGAGTTGAAGGGCACCTGTCGTGCCCCAAACAACTTCTGCTCATTGGACTGAGCATAAGATTTTATCTATAGATTGTGCTAGCAGTTTTGCTCCTGGCTGTCAGTCAATGTCTCAGCATGTCAAGGCATCGACTGACCAGGGAGAACAGAAAAGACCTCCACAGGATGTTCCTCTTCTCTGCTCCCTCAGCACATGCGCTGCGGTTGCTATTGAAATTCTCTAGCCTGCACTTCTAGCGCTGGCTAGAGAGCTTGGGAAAGGAGTCATCTGACGTCACTCCATTCCGACACTGACAATGAAGCCGACGTTGCTGAAGAGATTTGTCTTACTCGGGGATGCATCCCAAGTAGGGCAAAACAAAGAAGAACAGAGGTGGAATGGAGGACAGCCAGGAGGTTTGTGTTAGAGTAACACCCGTGATGCAGCGCTGGAACAGAGGAAAAGTGAGTAGATCTTTATATTTTACTTTGAAGACACCATGTGTATTATTTGTATATAAAAATGATTTAAGGTAAGTCTATTTTTTCTATTACAGGTTCACTTTAAAGGGACACTATAGTCACCCAGGTTTTAACCCTTTAGATGTAAACCTAGCAGTTTCAGAGAAACTGCTATGTTTACATTGCAGGGTTACTCCAGCCTCTAGTGGCTGTCTTTCTGACAGCTGCTAGAGGCGCTTCTGCAACAGTGCATGTGAAAATCGCATTCATCGTGCAGAACTGTTTGAATGCGCGCGCGGCTCTTGCCGCACATGCGCATTCCGCTCCACTCGGGAGCCAACGTCTGAGTGGGAGGAGAGGTCACCAGCGACGAGGGAGCCTGGCGCTGGATTAAAGTAACTGAAGGGGTTTTAACCCCTCCAGCGCCGAGGGAGGGCATAGGGGTTTTATAGTCTCAGGAAAACGAGTTTGTTTTCCTGACACTATAGTGATCCTTTAAGGGTATATTTTGTGTTTTTTAGTTGATTTACTTTGTAGATGTTTTATAATCGTTTAATAGTTTGGAACCTTGGCGCACTCAAAGTACCATAACAAACAGTTGATTATTATGGTGCCAGTAGTGAAACTGTTTAAGTTATAGCCAGTGAGTCTGTGCAGCAGGACTTACTTTGCAGGAGACAGTGGAGCTATTGGTTGTTCCTTCAAGAGCTTCTGGCTCCAGATGAGGCAGTGATGGGTGCCTCACATACGCCAGGTGAATTTTTAAAGGAACGCTCCAAGCATGATAACTACGACCGTGCACTGTAGTGGCTATAGTGCCAGAAATTTCCTGGAACCCCCTAGAGTAAATAGTCACAATGTTTTAGAATGCTATGACTTCTTACCTGAAGTTCTTCAGGCACTGCTTCATGCAATTCTGCATCCTTACAAAGCGCTATAAGCACGGTTGTGCGAGACTTAGCTCATTGTCCCCCTTTTGAATGTGCCATGAACTCTCAAGGCTTAATGTGACAAGCAACCTTTAGACCTAGGTAGTAGTTTAGGACTTGAGGATTTGAGTCCTGCTTCTAAATAAGCCCATTGCATGTGTGTAGCTCTATGCCATCATAACTCATTCAGATATGCAGTGACAATTTGCACACACTTTCATATATACCATGGCATTTAACAGTACACTTGTCCTGTACACATTTGCAGTCACTGGTGCCTCATGCATAAACCTTTCCATTCACGTGTACACTGGCGCAAAGTGATTTAAAAACAAAACAAAACAAAACAAAACAAAAAACCCTCTTGGTCAAAAACAAAATAATGCTTTAGCGTAGGGGTCCTTGAACTTTTTATACAGGGGGCCAGTTCACAGTCCCTCAGACACTGCTGAGGGCCGGACTATGAAAATTATGAACGAATTCCTATGCACACTGCACACACGCGCATAAGGACATAAATGCACACACACATACTGACATACATACAGATACGTACACATATTGGCAGATACATACATACATACATACATACACACATACATACTTTTTTTGTAGGAGGGTGGCTGTGGCTCACGGGAGTCGGCGTGGCTCCCGTGGCCTGGCGCGGAGGGAGCTGGGAGGAAGTGACCACCGGCCGTTTAGGTGACTAGGGCTTTATAGTGCTAGGTGTCACCGTTTAGGTAACTAGGGCCCTATCTCGCGGCGAATAAATGGTTAATTAAGCATTTCTTTGCTTACCTTAATAAAGCGCCAGGCTCCCTCGGCACTGGTGACCTCTCCACCTCCATTGACGTCAGCTCCCGAGTGGAGCCGAGTGCACATGCGCGGCCAGAGGCTCCCGCATTCAAACCCGCCCATAGGGATCTTTTTTGACGCTGGACTCTGTGAGGACGTCCTGCGTCAAATAAGTGCGATTTACTCTGTGTAAATCGCGGAAGCAGCCTCTAGTGGCTGTCAGGACGACAGCCACTAGAGGCTGGATTAACCTTGCAGTGTAAACATAGCAGTTTCTCTGAAATTGCTATGTTTTCAGCTGCAAGGTGAAAACTAGGGGGACCTGGCACGCAGACCACTTCATTGAGCTGAAGTGTTCTGGGTGCCTATAGTGGTGCTTGAAGTCCCAATGACTGCTTTTACATTTTTATTTTATGATCAGCTTGTTAGAGCAGGATGCTTAAAGGAACACTATAGTGTCAGGAATATAAACATTTTATTCCTTGAGACTATAGTGCTGGTATGCCGGCCGCCCTCTGTCTGGAGATAAAAGGTAGTGTTACTCACCTTTTCTCACACGCCGCTCCTTTCTTGCAGGGCTGGCTCTGCTTCTGTGGCTGGGATCATCAATCTTGATGATCTCCGCCAATCCAATGTTTTCCCATAGCAAAGCATTAGGAGGCTATTGTGCATGCCCATGCTGCGCCTACCAGCATTTTCTCCTTGAATCAGTCTCAGGGGAAAAGTTCAGCATTAACATGCAAAGTGTGGAGACTCTAAACGCAAGGACTGCACGTTGTGCAGCAGTGGACAAGGAAGCACCTCTAGTGGCTATCTGAGTTATTGCCACTAGAGGTGTTACTCGGCAGCAATGTAAACACTCTCTTTTCTCTGAAAAGGCAGTGTTTACAGTGCCTGGCCTGCAGGAACATGCTTTAAACATTAGAACCACTATTTTGAGCTTTAGTGGTTCTGGTGACTATAGTATCCTTTTTAATAAACCCTGTTTTTTGTTTACAAGAATGCCAGTAATGTGTATTTTTTTGGGGGGGGGTTATATCCCTACATTAGAATTGTGCTGTGGAATTTTTTTGCACTATGTAAATGTCAATAAAAAAAGCTTATTCATGTACCTTTTCTTATTCTAAAATGCACACATGTGAATTAGAAAACTCATTAAAGGGAAACTCCAGGCAACATAACAACTGAAATGAAAATGTTATGGTAGAAGGAAGTCCCTGTCGTCAGCTGACACAAAGCTCCTACCAGTGGTGCCCGTTTCAGTGTTTACTGATTTAAAGCTTCGGATTGGAATTGAAGTGAAGGGACAGAGCTGGCGGGTACCAGAATGAAGAATTTTTAGTTAACCTGTTCATTAATAGTTTAAAGGGACACTATAGTCACCAAAACAACAACAGCTTATTGAATTTGTTCTGGTGAGTAGAATCATTACCTTCAGGCTTTTTGCTGTAAACACTGTCTTTTCAGAAAAAATGCAGTGTTTACATTACAGCCGAGTGAAAACTTTACTGTCCACTCCTCAGATAGCTGTTCGAGATTCTTCCTGGGTCATGGTTACCTAAAATGCATCCAAACATTCAGTATCTCCTCCCTCTGCATGCAGACACTGAACTTTCCTCATAGAGATTCATTGATTCAGTTCATCTCTATGAGGAGATGCTGAATGGCCAGGGCTGTGTTTGAATCATGCTGGCTCTGCCACTGATCTGCCTCCTTGTCAGTCTCAGCCAATCCTATGGGAAAGCACTGTGATTGGATCAGACTACCTCTTCTGATGATGTCAGCAGACTGTTTGTTTTTCTGAGTCTAACAGCATGCAGAGTTACAGCTTCAGGCTTGCATACAGTAAGATTTTTACTATATTTATGGAGGCATGATGGGCCATAGGGGCTAGATGGTGGTTTTAACACTATAGGGCCAGGAATACATGTTTGTGTTCCTGACCCAATAGTGATCCTTTAACCACTTGAGGTAAGCTGGCACAAACAGCAGACATCATGGACAGAGGAGAGCAAAATGGCTGCTCACAAATATTGAGATCCAGCACAAGAAAAGAAAATATAGATAAAGGCAAGTGGAGGGAGTATAATCATTGAGATATAAGGAAAGAATACCAAAAGGGGGAAAAAAAAGACATAGCTTCTTCATACACACTGGCAGGATAATGGCATTTAAGAATATGGAATTACTCTTAAAGGGACACTATAGTCACCCAGACCACTTCAGCTCAATGAAGTGGTCTGGGTGCCAGGTCCCTCAGGTTTTAACCCTTCAGATGCAAACATAGCCGTTTCAGAGAAACGGCTATGTTTACATTTGGGGTTAAGCCAGCCTCTAGTGGCTGTCTTCCGGACAGCCACTAGAGGCGCATCTGCGACACTGAAGGCATATTATGCCTCCATGGCGCAGAGCGTCCATAGGAAAGCATTGAGAAATGCTTTCCTATGGACACTTTGAATGCGCACGCAGCACTTGCCGCGCATGCGCATTCAACTCCACTGACGTCGGATGGGGAGGAGAGGTCACCAGCGCTGAGGGAGCCTGGCGCTGGAATAAAGTAATGTGTCTGATTAATGTGGCGCTGCTAATAATTTGTGTCTGAACGCTGTTCTAATGAAAGTAAACAAATAGTGTATTTGTTTACTTCCATTATAATAGTGTAATTCTCTCTGAAAAGTATTTTAATTGCTGCTGTTGTGTAATACCTGTTGCAGGTTTTAACAAGGGTTGAACGCTAGAAGTTGTACTACAATAATTTCATGCTTTAGAAGTGTCCCAGACTTACGGAATTGGTTCTCAGGTGTCAAATGGAAATTACAATAGGAAAGAAAGACACCAAACACTGACCTGGATGTAAAGAGTATCTTTCCTGGTACTGTGTACCCATTGCCATGGTAACTGTTACCAGGGCTGCCAGAAGATTAACATTATTTACAGCTGACGAAAGTAGACACTACTGCAATGTGGACAAAAAAACCCAAAAAACAGGATGTGTCTGAGGATTGTTCAAGGTGGACAATCAATGTGTGAAACACTGTTCAGTGTCATAAGATAGGTCTCCGGCAAAGAGCAGCAACCACCAGAATCCTATTTGTTGTTATAATGAATGACATGGCCTGCGTTCAATAGTACTGGAAATCTAGGACTTTAGGTTATTGTTACACTTGTATTGAATTACAGTGCATTGTACATGTCATTATTTATTAATCATGGTAAAAGGGACAAATTGTAAAAATATAATTATAAACTGCGATGCATGTCCTATCACTAGCCTTTTAGATATGCATTATATTGATTTTGGTATAAATCAGCAAGGATATGCAGTGCATAAGCCTAACATAGATGAATAATAGGTAGAGAGGTGGAAAAATATAGGTTGTACATCACTGATAAATGTGACTATTTTTACATATGTATGTGACAAGCTATCTTAGGTCTAGGCACAACTGTAGGATACATGGCTTGTGGCGGGTTAATGGGTGTGTAGTGTACCCACATTGATCCCAGGAGCCGATACCATTATATACTGATGGGATAGTTAGGGAGTTGTGTAGCTGAAGTCTCGGCATATATGCCCATGTTAGTTTAAGGTGAAGATGCAGTGATTTGCATAGAAGTGTTTAATCCCATAGACATAATGTCTAGTGGTTTTAGATTGATTGGATGTAACTGGTCGCTAGTGAAGCTACTTGAGCTAGTGGTAGTACTCTATGCTTTGAATGCCGTTACCCCTGACCTAGGGAGTATCGGAGGGGTGAGGACAAAAAGGTTCTAAACGTTGGTAGAACTATCTGTTCCGGATATGGCTACACTGATCTAGTGTGAGTAACTCCAAACTGGGACAATCTTATATTGTCCTGAAAAAAACTGAGCATAAAGTGCTGACATGATCTGGATTTTGTCATGGACCGTTAGACATCTGAGCATAACGACTTTGGGTGGAACCTTAGTGGACCTGGGTAGTCGATATATCCCATCAATAGCCAGTTTCTTTACTATTGTGTGAGGCAGAATGGTGGCCAATAAACACCTGATGTAGTGTGGCAACTTGTTCCATTGAGATTTCCGCAGGGATGCACCTTATTTTTATATTGGTGAGACAACGTTCTTCTATAGCTGTTATGGCTCTCTGGTGGTACCAGACCCGCTGAACCGAATGTGGGTCTGTAGATCAGCAATGTCCCTCTCGAAAGCCTGCACTCGGTTTGTAATGGCTTTCAAATCCGTTTTGATGGGTGCATATTCCGCTGCCAGTATTTTATGGATATCTGACCGCAAAATCTTCAGACCGTGCCTGGAGGATGATGTTGAGTCGTTGATGGCTTCAGGCAACAGTGGTTGGTTGTGGTGCTCGAGTGTCCAATGGGTTTGCTGGCCTCAGATGGGTGAGTGATTGTAGTGGCGCGCGGGACTTCCACGGGAGTGGTATTCAGCTGCGTGGGCCTCTGTAGCATGGCCCTGATATCCCTGCTGTCTGCTGCTGTATGTGGTTTCTGTGAGCGACCGTTCATAACTGGCATGTGGGCTGTAGGAACAGGTGTTGTAGGGGAAGATTGTTCTCTCACTCCCTTTACCGCTGTTCCACCAAAGAGTTCCTCCAGGCCCGAGAGTGTCAACGTGGTGCGCACCCCTGTTTTTCGCCTCTGCTTAGGCTGGTTGGGTGCAAGAAAGAATGACATCTATTGCCTTAGAAAGTGCTGTAGAGTTCAGCTGGCAACTTTAGAAGGCTGGATGGGCTATCCATATCTAGATATTTGGTGAGCCTTAGGTGTGTGTGTGTGTGTGTGTATGTATGTGTGTGTATATGTGTGTGCGAGCATTCATGCCCGCATTGGAAAGATAGTGTCCAAGAGATCAGGTTGAACGGAGGGAAGGCATAGTGACTAGAAGGTGGCCACATCGGTAGGAAAGCATCTACTCCCAGCACTGCAGGGTCCGGCTGCCAACTGTAATATCTGGGTAGTTGGGTGTTCAGTCTGGACTCACACATGATTCAAACAGTGGAAGATTGAACAGATGCCAACCCTCCGCATCCTGTAGGTATCTGGAGTTCCAATCCGCCCACGCGTTGTCCAAGCCCGGAACGTGCTCGGCCATCACAGATTGAAGTTTGGATTAGTCCGTGGACCATCTGCCACCTGTGGAAAGGTTCCCACAAGGCGCTCCCCAGCCGTGTAAGCTGGCATCCGATTCTTTGATTACGTCCTGAGCGGTCCCGAATATCGCCCAACCGGTCCATGCGGTCGAGCCACCACTTCAGTTCCTCCCTCGATTCCACGTTTAAAACCAGTTGGCATTTGTAATAATGATACGATTGAAGATTGCTTGGATCGACGAGGTAAGCAAACCTTTTAGTCGTGCCAACTGACGTGTGGAGAGGGATGAAGCCCGAAGGGTATGTCTGATCTTCTTCTTGATGGCCTTCAACTTCGCTTCCGGGAGGAATTGGAACTGGGAAACGAGTCCACTTCAAATCCCAGAAATTCTGTCGAGCAGTCTCAAGGCCCATTGCAAGGGACATAAGAGTTGGTCGGGAGAAGTGGACATAAGCAGGATGTCGTCCAGGTAAATTATCAACCGAAACTCCACGCACCCGGAGGAAAGCCACCACCGGCTTCATGATTTTTGTGAGGCACCAGGGAGCCGAAGACAGTCTGAAGGATAGACCGGTCCATCGCCGTCCTTGCCACGTGAAAGGCAACCTATCCCTGTGCTTCTCAGCTATTGGGACTGTCAAATAAGCGTCCTTGAGGTCCACTGTGACCATCCAATCTCCTGGATGTAGTAGATCCTGGAAGCAGTGAATACCCTGCATCTTAAAATGTTGGTAATGGAGGAAAGCGTTGAGGTGTTGCAGATTTATCACTGGGCGAACACCTCTGCCCTTTAAGGCTTCCAGGAACAAATTGCTTTTGAATCCTGGGGTCTCGTATGGGACCTCTTGAATTGTCCATTTGGCAATCTCCAAAGAAATAAGGTCAGCTTGATCCATCAGCATTGACCGTTCCCGGGGGAGGGGAGGCTGTGCCTGGAAAGGGGTAGAAATCCGGTCGAGGCGAAAGCCCCTGACAGTGCGTAACACCCATGAATCTGTGGTGATCAAACCCCATGCGTTTGTAATCAAAGCCAGTCTGCCCCCCACACTTAATAGGGAAGAAAGTGGAGTCTTTGTACTCACAATAAGGGCGTCTGTTGGTAGGTTGTCCCCAATCCCCACGACTTGACCAGGGGCGTCTCCGAGACGGGAAGAAGGGCGCTGGCGTATAATCACATTAGGGTCGCGGAGCAGCGTAGGAACGTCTGTGGGCCTGTGATGGACCTCGAAATCCCCGGCAGGGTGGACGGCTTCTAGATCTCCCAGCCCCAGTGAAAACCTTACGGCCAAAAACCTGTTTAAGGTTTGATTGCGCCTTATCCAAGGCCATAAAGGTCTTGGCAAAAAACCAGAGGTCCTTCACAAAGGAATCCCCAAACAACATGCCCTTCACTGCGGGACTGGTTCAATACCTGCTAAATTAACTAGTTTTGGCTCAATTTAAGCAAAATTGCCTTATGGCATACTGCTGACAGCGTGGTGTTCGCGTTGCCCAAGAGACCTATCGGTCTCTGGACCCAGCCAATGACCTCCTTAAAGTCAAGAGGGGCCTACCCCACCTTAGTAGTTCAAAATGCTTGGAAGCTGGCCCCAGAGTTTCCAGGATCTTATTGTGACAATTGTGCAGGGAGGTCTCCAACCCCTTTTTGGACTTCCACCCTGTGTAGGTCAGAAATTGAAAGATTCGAGGATCAACCTCCGGTGTCTTACATGCCGCTTCAAGGACAGAAGGCATGGGGCATTCAGCCCGCTATTTGCTGCGGCTCTCTTTGGAGAGGGGGTAAGCATACGCAAGGCCAGATATTTAGCAATATGTTCCGGTGTCTCCCATTCTGCCGAACGAGGATGACGGAGGTCGTCCAGGTCCTGGATACCATCCCCCATCCCAGCTGACAGATCGGTAGGACCACCAGACACAACCACAGGTGGCTGGGAGGGTGATATACCAGAACCCATCCCTGGGTTGGAGTCATCCTCCCCATAGGAGGCATAATCATGGTCAACCGACCCCGTATTCCCACTCTGGTCGGAATATGACCCATCATCATCTAGGGCATAGCCTGTTTCTGGACGATTTCACCTGGCCAGTGGCTCTCTTGCGCGGTGACAACGCGCCATCTTGGACTGCCAGAGGCGAGTCAGTCATATCAGATAAAACCTGCGTCAGTGGTAGAGGAGGCTGGTCTTTGCCCACGCCTTATGGCTCACTTGGGCCGCTAGATCAGGGCTGGTGGGGAGCGCAGGCAATGAACCCTATGTATGTAATAGGGCCTGTGCAAAGGATTGTGAAATGGAAGAGGACATAGTCCCCATCACAGAAGCCAGAGCCCTTTGACCGGAGCACAGGAGGGCCTGGAATTCCTGGGAGTTCGTTTAAAAAGGGCTCATGGTTGGGATAATTCGGGCCTGAAACCCAATCACCACGGGATTGCATCCTGGAGTAGGGATTAGGACAGGATAGAGGGTTAAGAAGGCCACAGGGACACAATCAGTATAATCTTCAGGTCTGCAGAGCAGTGTGGGCTCAATCTGCAGCCCGCAATCAATACTATAGGCCCAAGCCTAAACTCAAGACTCCCAGGTATAAAGTGTATGTCACATATCCTACCCAGCAACACACCACAGGTAGAACAATATGCCTAAAAGAAAACAACAAAGCCACAGGGTTGAGTAACACCAACAGAATACATATAATCAGGACAGAGGAGAAATAGGGGCCGTGCCGCCGGAAACCCTGTCAGCCACAAGGTAGGCCGCCGGGATCCGCTTTTGCAGTTTCCGACACAGCGCGCCAAAGGTGAGCAGGCTCTCCTCTCGCGACGGCTGACAGGCTGGGAGACAGCCCAAACCACGAAAAACAAAGCAGTGGGAACACACCTACTGCTATACACAAATAGTAACCCAAGAAAAACAAGTAATAATCAATAGAAGTATATACAGTACATTTAAAAATGCTAAACAATGCATTAAAGTACAGAATGAAAAAGTATACTTAGCTGGTTTGAGGGAGCAGCAAAGAAAGAAAGTGGATGGCTAGTTCAAGACCTTTTTATAGACTGTTCCTGTATCCTTATTGGCTGCCCCGTTTCTAGGCCGAGTTGTTATATTTATTATTTTATTCATTTTTCATTCAAGTTTACATATTTTCTCTTTGCTGCTGAGGGAACATAACGAAAGTGAAAGCAGAATAGGAGCCACAGTGTCATTAATAAAATTCATTGTAGCAGTAATTTGCTTCCTTTTAAGGAGACTGTGGTTGAGAAGGTATTTAATTACAGAAATTAAATGGTTAATCTCTTTTCTGATAAACTGTCTAGTATAAAGTTATGAAAACAGAGTCTTAAGATGTTTTGGTGATATGGTTTCTATGTTAAATTTTGAACCAAATTTTTGAATTGTATTACTAGTATTATTAAAAAAAAAAAAAAAAAGTGTTGCCACAAAAGAACCTCTGTAAATAATCCCTTATCCTAAACTTAGATTTTTGTTGTTTACTTTTTTTAAAATCCTTGATAGTATTCCAAAAACCTGAAATAAAAACCTAATAAAAACAACCATTTATAAGCAGGATCTAACACCTCTTACAACCCTGAAACTACACGTGACGTGCTCTACGCTAGTGGCGACTTATGGGTATCTACATTAATGTGTAACAATCTCTCAAACACTTGATGCACTCTGATTACCCATTTAATATTACATCAACCAGGTACACAAATCATGCAACACTCACATGATGACAATCATACAGAACTCCCAAACTTTATATTTTATGTGCCACCATTCTGCAGCCTATTACAGTCTTTGAAGTAAATGAATAATTAGAATTGTAAAATGTGCTCTTTGTGTTTTCCATATGTCTTTGTCTTCTTAAGCAGGACTTTAATAAGGTATTTTTCAAAATCATCTTTGTCTTGATATATCTATTAAGCATTTATGTTGACCCAAATACATTTAGTTTGAGAATAAGGTGCAATGTACATTTGCAGTATGTTGGTGCACTTTATAGAAAACACGACAGGTTGTCCTGGTTACTGATATTTTATTTATTTTTTTAATCTTTTTACATTTTTGTTACATGCTGTAAGCTTAGTGACACATTTTCAAATATACTGAACCGCCTTGAATCTGCTCATCTTATAGTGGTATTTCTTATACCACTATGATGGCAAACTGTTTTCACATTTTATAGCCCCAACATGACTTGCTATTAAAGGACCACTCTAGGCACCCACACCACTTCAGCTTAATGAAGTGGTTTGGGTGCCAGGTCCCTCTAGGATTAACACCCTTTATTTTTTTTTTTTTTTTAATGGGTTAATCCAGCCTCCAATTCCTCTAGTGGCTCTCTCATTGACAGCCGCTAGAGGCGCTTGCGTGATTCTAACTGTGAAAATCGCAATGAGAACACGTTGTAAATGCTTTCCTATGAGACCGGCTGAATGCGCGCGCAGCTCCTCCCGCGCATTCAGCCGAAAGGGAGGATCGGAGAGGAGGAGGAGACCTCCCCGCCCGGCGCTGGAAAAAAGGTAAGATTTTAACCCCTTCCTGTCCCCAGAGCCGGGTGGGAGGGGGTCCCTGGGGGTGGGGGCACTTTCAGGGCACGATAGTGCCAGGAAAACGAGTGTTTTCCTGGCACTATAGTGGTCCTTTAAACCCAATTAAGTTGTTATGCAGCGAATTCATTAACAAAACCATCTTACTTTAACGGGTTAAACCATTAATGGACTGTCTTGATTATAGAAACAGTTTGACTTTATTTTGGTTATGAAATAGGAAAGGAATTAAATCTACAACAAAATGCGAACACTACGGCCCCCAGCATCACTAAACAGTGCGCGAGAGGGAGCAGAGCTGGAAGATGACAGCAGCCATCCTATACCACAGGAAAAGCAGATCCACGCCAGATCTCCCATATAGGGAGGTCAGGTGGATTTAAATTAAAATAATAAAAAAAATATTTCTGTCTTGAGTATTGTATACATTACACTGTAGTAGTTCTGGTGAGTATAGTGTCTTTTTAAGAATTGTATTTTGTTGCTGAAAATGATGCTTTGTAGGTTACAAAAAAAAAATACCTGATTCCTAACTTTTCCAAGCAATATAGCCCTGCTATAATGTTCCTTTAAAAGGTCTCAAGGAGAGTGCTTATATTCTATATGTGAACTACAGGAGAGGAGAAATGAGTGGCATGTGTTTTGACATCAAGCGTTCAAGCCTGACCCTGATCTTGAGCTTGGCCTATACTTCTTAACCCCTGAGTGTCCATAGGGCATTATCTGATGTTCTAGAAAGTGCTTTAATTTGGGCATGCATGACAACTGTCTGAGGGACTTCTAAAGTCATGTAACAAAGGTACACATTTTATATTCTTGTACACTGGGACATTCGAAGAATACAAATATTGACTTCTTTAGAGTAGTGGGAAGCACATGGTCTGTAAAACGCCCCTTGTGAATGAAATGAATAAAAAAAAAAATGGATATAAGCTGCAAATTTGGCAGCAGTTACATAGTTACATACCTGAAAAGAGACTTGCGTCCATCAAGTTCAGCCTTCCTCACATTCGTTTTTTGCGGTTGATCCAAAAGCAGGCAAAAAACCCCAGTTTGAGGCACTTCCAATTTTGCAACAAACTAGAAACAAAAAAAATCCTTTTTGACCCCAGAATGGCAGTCAAATCTATCCTTGCATCAAGCAGTTATTACCCTACATTGAAAAGTTATATCCTTGAATATTCTGTTTTTGCAAGTATGCATCTAGTTGCTGTTTGAACATCTGTATGACTATGATAAAACCATTTCAGGCAGAGAATTCCACATCCTTTTATTTGCCTTAGACGAAATATTATTTCTTCCAGTCTAAACGCATGACCTCGTGTCCTATGTAAAGGCCGTTTTATGAATAGATTTCCACACAATGGTTTGTATTGGCCCCAAATATATTTGTATAATGTTATCATATCCCCTCTCAGGCAACATTTTTCTAAACTAAAGAGGTTTAAATTTAACCTTTATAGCTGATATGTTCCATTCCTTTTATTAATTTTGTAGCCCACATGTGCACGTTTTCTATTGCCATAATATCCTTCTTTAGAACAAGTGCTGAAAATTGCACAGCATATTCAATATGTGGTCTTACCATTGATTTATAAAGATGCAAAATTTTATATTCTCATCCCGAGAATGAATGCCCTTTTTCATGCATGACAATACTTTACTGGCCTTAGCCACTGCTGATTGACATTGAACATTGTTGCATAGTTTGTTGTCTATAACAATTCCAAAGTCCTTTTTTGTGTGTTGTTATCCCTAATTTGCTTCCATTAAGGGTATACGTTGCTTGTGCAATCTTTACGCTGAAGTGCTTAAAGGACCACTATAGTGCCAGGAAAACATACTCGTTTTCCTGGCACTATAGTGCCCCCACCCTCAGGGTCCCCCTCCCGCCCGGCTCTGGGGAGAGGAAGGGGTTAAAACGTACCTTTTTTTCCCGGCGCTGGGCGGGGAGCTCTTCTCCTCCTCTCCTCCCTTTTGGCTGAATGCGCATGCGTGGCCAGAGCTGCGCGCGCATTCAGCCGGTCTCATAGGAGAGCATTCCTAATGCTTTCCTATGGACGCTTGCGTGTTCTCACTGTGATTTTTCACAATGAGAATCACACAAGCGCCTCTAGCGGCTGTCAATGAGACAGCCACTAGACTCAGGGTTCTCAACCCAGTCCTCAGGACACCCTACCAGTCCAGGATTTGGGGATTACCTGGGTGTGTCTAAGGTGTTTAGAAAGAAAAAAAACACCTTAGAGTCTAAGGTGTTTTTTTTCTTTTTCTAAACACCTTAGACACACCCAGGTAATCCCTAAACCCTGGACTGGTAGGGGGTCCTTGAGGGCAAGGTTGAGAACCCCTGCACTAGAGGATTTGGAGGCTGGATTAACCCTAACATAAACATAGCAGTTTCTCTGAAACTGCTATGTTTATTAAAAAAAAAAAAAAGGGTTAAAGGACCACTATAGTGCCAGGAAAACACTCATTTTCCTGGCACTATAGTGCCATGAGGGTGCCCCCACCCCCAGGGACCCTCTCCCGCCCGGCTCTGGAAGGGGAAAAGGGGTAAAAACTTACCTTTTTCCAGCGCTGGGCGGGGAGCTCTCCTCCTCCGATCCTCCTCCTCTCCTCCCCGGCGGCTGAATGCACACGCGCGGCAAGAGCTGCGTGCGCATTCAGCCGGTCGCATAGGAAAGCATTATCAATGCTTTCCTATGGACGCTTGCGTGCTCTCACTGTGATTCTCACAGTGAGAAGCACGCAAGCGGCTGTCAATGAGACAGCCACTAGAGGCTTTGGGGGAAGTCTTAACCCATTCATAAACATAGCAGTTTCTCTGAAACTGCTATGTTTATAAAAAAATGGGTTAACCCTAGCTGGACCTGGCACCCAGACCACTTCATTAAGCTGAAGTGGTCTGGGTGCCTAGAGTGGTCCTTTAACTTTGCATTTTTTAACATTAAATTTCATCTGCCATTTGAGTGCCCAGTCTATCTAAATCCTTCTGCAGCAAAGTAATATCTTGCTAATGTTGTATTACTTTAGAGTTTTGTGTCGTCTGCAAACACTGAAACATGACTTTCAATGATCATTAATAAATATGTTTAAATAGAAGAGGTCCCAGAACAGAACCCTGAGGGACACCACTTGCCACCTCTTTCCATCTTGAAAATTTACCATTAATGACAACTCTTTGTACTCTGTTTTTAAGCCAATGTTCTACCCAAGAACAAGCATTGTCATCTAGACAGATTTCCTTGAGTTTGAACACTAATCTATTATGTTGAACTGTATCAAATGCCTTGGCAAAATCCAAATAGATCACATCCATTGTAACACCCTGATCTATACTTCTGCTTACTTCTTCGTAGAACGCAATCAACTTAGTTTGAAATGACCTGTGCTTTATAAAACCGTACTGATTTTTGTTGATAACCATGTTCTTCTCAAGGAATTCTTGAATGTTATCCCTTAATAACCTTTCAAATACTTTTCCGGCCACAGGAGTTAAGCTCACAGGTCTATAATTCCCAGGTAAGGATTTTAAACCACATCTGCCTTCCTCCAATCCTCCGGAACACTCCCTGAAAGAAAAGAAAAGTTGCGGGTTAATTACTGGGTGTCTTATTTCTATAAATATCTACTTTTGTATAGCCTTTTAAAGGGACACTATAGTCACCTGAACAACTTTAGCTTAATGAAGCAGTTTTGGTGTATAGAACATGCCCCTGCAGCCTCACTGCTCAATCCTCTGCCATTTAGGAGTTAAATCCCTTTGTTTATGAACCCTAGTCACACCTCCCTGCATGTGACTTGCACAGCCTTCCATAAACACTTATCGTAAAGAGAGCCCCATTTAGGCTTTCTTTATTGCAAGTTCTGTTTAATGAAGATTTTCTTATCCCCTACTATGTTAATAGCTTGCTAGACCCTGCAAGAGCCTCCTGTATGTGATTAAAGTTCAATTTATGATTGAGATACAATTATTTAAGGTAAATTACATATGTTTGAAAGTAAAAAAAACAGTTGTTTTTTTTCCATGCAGGCTCTGTCAATCATAGCCAGGGGAGGTGTGGCTAGGGCTGCATAAACAGAGACAAAGTGATTTAACTCCTAAATGACAGTGAATTGAGCAGTGAAATTGCAGGGGAATGATCTATACACTAAAACTGCTTTATTTAGCTAAAGTAATTTAGGTGACTATAGTGTTCCTTTAAGATTCTGTAACTGCTTAAAGTTGTAGTCTTAGCATACCGTTTGTCAGTTTACTATAGTAATATTTTTCAGTATGCGCCTTGAACATTACAATATGGATATCTAGTCCTAGTAGAAAATTTACACCAGATCACTTAAAACTGAAAATGGCATTTGATATGCTATTTAATAACTGGACTGTGAGGCACAACAGCCATGACTTATTTAAATTTCTGTTTCTTACGTTATATATTTTTATAATGGGAAATTCTGAGGGAACATGCGTAGGGTCCTGCTTCTCTTTTCAAGCTTTACCTTATAATTGCTATTAAATAATAACCCACTAAGCACACACATTGTTTTATGCCTGTCATTTATGCAGCAACATATAGTCATGGGGAAAAGAATGTACACCCTCTTTGAATTCTGTTGTTTTACATATCCGTATATAATAATCTGTTCCTTAGCAGGTCTTAAAATTAGGTAAATACAACCTCAGATGAACAACAGCACATGACATATTACACCGTGTCATGATTTATTTAACAAAAATAAAGCCAAAATGGAGAAGCCATGTCTGAAAAACTAAGTACACCTTACAATTTGATAGCTTGTAGAACCACCTTTAGCAGAAATTACTTAAAGCATTCGTTTTCTGTATGACTTTCAGTCTATCACGGCGTTGTGGTGGAATGTTGACCCACTCTTTAATCCCTTAAGGGTGGCGGGTGTTCTATGCCTTCCTTTTTTAGGTGGTCCTAAACGCCGGCGGGCGGCATAGAATGTCCTCATGATCACATGGCGGGGTCCTCGTAAACACATGGCCGGAATAGCCGGCTTGTGCAGTGCCTGCAGAGGGCCTGTCTGAACTATCAGACAGTCCCCCTTTTGCCTGTAAAAAAGTTATAAAACTGTTTTAAAATTAAATTGTAAGTACTTAGATCATATATATATATTTGTGTGTATGTAATTTAATATTAATGTATATAATTATTAAAATACACTTAGAATGACGTGCGTGTGTGTGTGTGTGTGTATGTATGTATGTATATATATATATATATATATATATATATATATAAAATATAAAAAAAATCAATACAATGAAAAATTTATAAAAAAATTAAAAAAATGTATATACCGGTTTAACTATTTTGATATTAATATACATATATATTAAATTCAAAATACATTTAGAATGACGTATTTTTTTATATATATATGTGTAAATTCTACAAATATTTTTATAGAATATTTTTACATAAGTAAGTCATTTTATTAATTGCAATCTGAATTGAATGTTGTTCATTCGAGGTTGTATTTGCCTTAAGACCTGCTAAGGAACAGATGACTGTCATTATGTCCTGATATGTAGATACATAGAATACAAAGAGGGGGTACTTTCTTTTCTCTATGACTGAATGCTCAAACTCTTTGTATTAAGCAAAACATTTTTATAAAAAATTATACAACAGAGCACACAACTTACTTTGCTGGTTATATAATCTTTGCCCCCCTCCAAGTTATCTCTCTCTGGTGTTTGTGTGTAGTTTGTAGAACATTACAGAGATGGAAATACTTCTTCCTTCCAGCCTTCTGTATACATCAGTTTATTAGGCTTTTTTTCTTCTTCAAGGCTGCCAGAGTCAAACAGGGTCTGGCCTATCAGGAGTCCCAGTGAAAATTTAAATATCTGCATATACGAAAAGGTGGTGAAGGTCAAATCTCAATTTATGCATTGAAGCACGTAAAGAAGTGATCTCAGATCACTTCTTCCCAGCACTTGAGAATGGAAATCCACACTGTAGTAGATCAGCCTGCAGCTGATTTTGCAGCTTCTGTCCTTGACCTGTACCTGGCCAGCCTGATCCCCACTGGACCCCAGGGAAGCCACCCACACGGCTAGATATACACAGAAATGCATAACAACCCTCTCCTCCTACAAATAATATGAACAGCCCACACACAAACATACACACAATCCGCACAAACGCAACACCACTAACAATCCATATAGATGCACACAACCCCACATGCAGCCTCTCACATACAATACCCCAAACAGCCCCACACATACACACCCCACCATTATTTATTAATGCAGAAGGAAGAAAACACTGCTGCATAGACTATGGAAGAATTTCATTTACAGTATGTTTGATTTTGTTTGTTGTGTATTTGTTCACTATTATGACCTACTTAGCTTTGTTCAATATTATGACCTACTTAGCTCGGTTAAAGGAACACTATAGTGACCTAAATTACTTTAGCTGAATAAAGCAGTTTTAGTGTATAGATCATTCCCCTGCAATTTCACGGCTCAATTCACTGTCATTTAGGAGTTAAATCACTGTTTCTGTTTATGCAGCCCTAGCCACACCTCCCCTGGCTATGATTGACAGAGCCTGCATGAAAAAAAAAAAACTGGTTTCACTTTCAAACAGATGTAATTTACCTTAAATAATTGTATCTCAATCTCTAAATTTAACTTTAATCACATACAGGAGGCTCTTGCAGGGTCTAGCAAGCTATTAACATAGCAGGGGATAAGAAAATCTTCATTAAACAGAACTTGCAATAAAGAAAACCTAAATAGGGCTCTCTTTACAGGAAGTGTTTATGGAAGGCTGTGCAAGTCACATGCAGGGAGGTGTGACTAGGGTTCATAAACAAAGGGATTTAACTCCTAAATGGCAGAGGATTGAGCAGTGAGGCTGCAGGGGCATGTTCTATATACCAAAACTGCTTCATTAAGCTAAAGTTGTTCAGGTGACCAAATTTAATATTTAAAATATTAAGCTTTTGAAATTTTAGTAAATATTCAAAATATCAAGTGTGCGTGTGTGTGTATTGTATATTTATAAATACAAATATGAAAATATTTGAACCCCTTAAGATTGCATGGCGTTCTATGCCGTCCCTATTTGGATGGCTCTAAACGCTGCAGGGCGGCATAGAACGCCCTGGGCGGTCTTGCCTCCCACGTGGCCGGCGGCACATGGTCGCTGCAGATCGCGGTCTGCAGCTTTCGATCGTAGTGACAGGCTGTCACTGCGATCGGTATTTTAAAATCGGCTGACACATGGAGCCGCGGCATTTTCACTCTGCAGATCGCGGTTGGGACACATGCTTGGCCCCCCAGGCAGTCCCCCTGCGGTCAGTGACCGCGATCTGCAGAGTCTGATTGCAGAGACAGTCTCTCACTGTGATCTGATCGCACTGACAGCATGTCACTGTGATCAGAGTTACTATGTGTCAGCCTATTGGCTGACACATAGTAACTGCAGGCAGGATCCCCCTGCAGATCGTGGTGGGGGGCATGCCTGCCCACCCAGGCACTCCCCCTGTGGCCAATTACCGCGATCTGCAGGAGGTGATCACAGTGACAGCCAGTCACTGTGATCACTGATCCTGTGTGTCAGCCAGTGATGTGACATCACTGGCTGACACTGTCTCTGCCCCTCTCCTGTGAAAAATAAAATATTAGTTAAAAATAAAATATATTACAGTTACAAATAAAATATACTTAGATTATATATATATATATATATATATATATATACACATACACACACACACACATACACTGTCATACACATAATTATATATATATAATCAAAATACACATAGAAGGATATTGATTAAATATATATATTTATATATAATAAAATATGTAAAGACGTTAAATAAAAAATGTGTGTAATTTCATTCTAACTGTATTTTGATATTATATAGATATCAAAACACACGTAGAACAAAATATATATATCTATATACATAACTATATTCGTATATATTTCACTATATGTATACCTATATATAAATAAAAATTAATTTAAAATTTTATAGATACATATATACACGTGTGTGTGTGTGTGTATGTATGTGTATATATATAATTTTACATATATATTTATGTAATAATTTTACATAATTAGGTCCTTTTATTAATTACAATTTGCGGGACCTGCCTGACAACCCATGCCGAAAGTAAAGGGAATTTAATTTGCTAGCACTATATTTAACCCTATAACTTTCCAAGACACCATAAAACCTGTACATGGGGGGTACTGTTTTACCTGGGAAACATTGCTGAACACAAATATTTGTGTTTCAAAACCGTAAAATGTATTACAACGATGATATCGTCAGTGAAAGTGACGTTTTGCATTTTTCACACACAAACTGCACTTACACTGACGATATTATTGCTGTAATACTTTTTACTGTTTTGAAACACAAATATTTGTGTTCAGCAAAGTCTCCTGAGTATAACAGTACCCCTCATGTACAGGTTTTATGGTGTTTTTAACAGTTAGAGAGTCAAATATAAGGCTTGCGTTTCAGTTTTTTCACATTGAAATTCGCCAGATTGGTTAAGTTGCCTTTGAGACCGTATGGTAGCCCAGGAATAAGAATTACCCCCATGATGGCATACCATTTGCAAAAGTAGACAACCCAAGGTATTGCAAATGGGGTATGTCCAGTCTTTTTTAGTAGCCACTTGGTCACAAACACTGGCCAAAATTGGCGTTCAAATGAGTTTTTTGCATTTTTCACACACAAACAAATATTAACGTTAACTTTGGCTAGTGTTTGTGACCAAGTGGCTACTAAAAAAGACGGGACATACCCCATTTGCAATACCTTGGGTTGCCTACTATTGCGAATGGTATGCCATAATGGGGGTAATTCTCATTCCTGGGCTACCATACAGTCTCAAAGGCAACGTAACCAAACTGGCGAATTTCAATGTGAAAAACTGAAAAGTGTAAAATGCTATATTTGACCCTGTAACTTCCCAAAACACCATAAAATCTGTACATAGGGGGTACTGTTTTACATGTGAGACATCGCTGAATACAAATATGTGTATTTTATTGCAGTAAAAGCAAATGGTATTTTGACATTCACAGTTAAAATGTCACATAGAACTAAGACATTTAAAAAAAAAAAAAAAAAATCTTATTTTCTCCCATTCTTTTTCTATTTTAGTCATATTAAATTATGTTCCATACCTAAATATTTGATATTAAATGAAAGCCCTGTTTCCCCTGAATAAAATTATATATCATAAGTGTGGGTGCATTTAATATGAAAGAGGTGAATTACTGTTGGACAGACATATAGCGCAAATGCCAGGTTTTATTTACGTTTTGTTTTGATCACAACTTGTACATTTGGCTGCGGTCTTAAGGGGTAAATATAATATTTTTCAAGATGTTAAATCATATATATAAAAGTTCATCCAAAATGATTAAAGGGACACTCCAGGCACCCAGACCACCTCTGCCCATTAGAGTGGTCTGGGTGCCAACTCCCACTACCCTTAACCTTGCAACTGTAAATATTGCAGTTTTCATAAACTGCAATATTTACATTGCAGGGTTAATGCCTTCTCTTGTGTCTGCCTACTAGACAGCCACTAGAGGGCACTTCTGGTTTCTAGCACAGGAAACCTGTGCTAGAGCGTCGCTGGACGTCCTCACGCTGTGTGAGGACCTCCAGCGTCCCTGAAATCCCCATAGGAAAGCATTAAAAGCATTAGTTCTCCCCTGTCGCCGGCCGTGCATGCGCAATAGGTCTCCCCCGCTGGATGACGTCGGTGGGGGAGGAGCGTGGGCGGACCCTGGATACAGGTAAGTCACTGTAGGCAAGGATTTTTTATTTTCCTGAATGTTCTCTACATATTGGCGCAGATACTCCAATCACAATAAACACAATAGGAGAGGACTAGGGCCTGTCTAAAGTAAAAAAAAATTAGTAAAAGTGCACAATCTGTATAGAATTACATTTTGTGTTTATTCTTAATAATGTGTATATTAAACTTTATACGGAGTTGAATTAGAAACACATATGATTCTCTGTATAGGGCATATATATCTCTGGCCTTTGGGTCTCTCAGATGGTAAACAAACGGCTCATATTCCTCAATTCTGGCTCTTGTTCCCAGCTCCCCTCTCTCTGCAGATGGAGGACATCTGCTGTGAGCAGCGACACTTAACCATTTAAGTTGAGGGTTGCTGGGAGCCTGGCCAGACCTTTTAAAGGGAAATTTTTCCCTAAACATAAGTTTGACATATTTACCTCTTTAAATATATGATTTTACCCTTTTCAACTGTGATCCTCCCAGTTGAGAATTACAGGAGTTTGCTAAAAGAATTGCACAGACGTGTGTGTGTGTGTGTGTGTGTGTGTGTGTGTGTGTGTGTGTGTGTGTGTGTGTGTGTGTGTGTAATGTTAAACACAAATACACACACCAGGCAAACCATAAGACTTGCTTTTCCCACAGAAATCTATTTATTAGGGATCGACCGATTTTTATTTTTAAGCTTACTGATATTCTGTACATTTACAGTTTTGTGTTTGTGGTTTTTTGTTTTTTTTTGCAAATTTATTTTTTTTATGAAGTGGTAAATACACAAAATATACATGCCATTAAAGGGATACTCCAGGCACCCAGACCACTTCTGCCCATTGGAGTGGTCTTGGTGCCAACTCCCACTACTCTTAACCCTGCAAGTGTAATTATTGCAGTTTTAACTCCACCACTAGAGGGCACTTCCTGGTTTCTAGCACAGGAAACCTGTGCTAGAGCGTCGTTGGACGTCCTCACGCTGTGTGAGGACCCCCAGCGTCGCTCATTTCCCCATAGGAAAGCATTTTAAATGCTTTCCTATGGGGAGCGCTAATGCGCATGAGCGGCATTGCTGCGCATGCACATTAGGTCTCCACGGCCGGTGGGCGGGATCAGTCTTGCCCCCCGGCCGACGCAATCAGACGGATGAGCGGCGCGGAGGAAGAAGCAGCGACCGGGATTAGGGGGTGGGAGGGAGAGGGGACCTGCAGTGCCAGGAAAACGGATTGTTTTCCTGGCAATAGGGTTTCCCGTTAAGATTTTTTTTTTTAGTTTTCTAGAATATTTGTGTGTTTAGTGGATGCAGTGAGAGTATTTGATTAGTAAATGCAGTGTGTGTGTAGTGGATGCAGTCTGTCTCTTAGTGCCCCCCCAAATTCCCCTTAATGTTCTTCTCCCTTCTCTTTTAGTGGTGTTCCCCCTACCCCAGTGTTCATTTTCCCATCCCTCCCCTGTATCTTAGTGTCTTCCCTCAATGTTCCTCTCTCCCCCGTAGTGTTCCGCCCCCCCCTCCCCTGTCCCATAGTGACCTTCACCCCCCCATCCCATAGTGTGTCCTTTAGTGCCTCTCTCTCTCTTTCCCTCTACCCTTCTTGGTCCCCACTCTTCAGTGTGTCTCCTAAACTCGGCCGCACTGACAGGAAGTGTGTGTGTATGTGTGTGTACATGTATATACATGTATATATTGGAAGGCTTGGCCTGAAGTTGTGGGAGGGGCTTATGGACCTTTAAAAGGGACTTCCCCCTTCTCTACACGACCATGATTGGTCTATACGTACTGCTGCTGACCGCCATATTCTGCCGCAGGAAACACTCTGCTCTCCAGTATCAGTGTCATCACAGTACCTAGCCACGTCACAGAGGGTCTGGTTACCGCAGCTTACTCTTGGACAGTTGCCTGATAGCTGACGCAGAAGCCACGACTGAAGGCCGTCTCGTACAGGCGCCTTCCAGTAACCGTAAGCTAACCTCTTTGCTAGCCACAGCTCCCGGCCAATGCTGGCACGGGTACTTCCCCTTCGGCTTCCTACACGAAGGTCAGGTTCTGGGGGCATGGTCGCACGAAGGCAGTCTAATTACGGTTAATATTGTATACTTTATTGTTTAGCTTGGGCAATATTCTATGTACCTTGTCTGAGAGAGCGGCAGGCCTCCGGCTCGGAAGCATCCTTCTACCTGGCAGGGCTAACCTGCCCTTACTCCTGAACGCATACCTTACGATATATATACACTACACAACACTGTATACATTACTTATCTCGGGGTTAGGCGAAGCAGGCACCGAGAATCTATTGTCGTATAGAGCCTCGGTATCCCTTGCTCGTGATTCACAGGCAGCAGAAAGGGGGTGGTTTCGGTCGGTCATCTAGATAACCTGAGGGTCCGGCGGAGAGATATATATAGATATATAGATATATATATACATACACACACACACACACACACACACACACCTTGTGTGTCTTACACAACTTCATTTTTATCTGTTGGCTCTTTTATCTTATACATCTCTCCCACTGATCCTTGGAAACTTGACCTTATAAATCCTGGAGATGCAATATTGGGAATGAGTACTAAAAGCAAGGCAATCACCACTGAAACTTTGCTAACCGCTCCATTTTGGTACTCGTCTCGCACCGTGGTTCCCACGGTCACGTGTCACCAGGGCACATACGGAAGTTGCCACGAATGGCTTGTGGCCCTCTAGGTCCTGTACCTGGTATTGCAGGTGCTAGGTACAGGGGCAGGGTTATAAGCCAGATGCTTATGTTACGGTTTAATTCTATAACTGATTATCATATATTGTATATAACTGCAGCTGCTCAGTTAAAGGTCTGTTTCTCAAATCAATCAATTTGGCAAGTTACGTTAACCCTTTTACTATGCACTTAATCTCAGTATTCATGCAAGGTTCAGACTGTACTGTTTATGCTCTTACTGAACCTCGGACTCACGCTATGTGTCATGTTTTACAGATTACAAGGTACCCAAGCTAAGACAAGCTTGGCTCTTCAAACCTCAGTCCTAAAGTCATAGGTGGGTAGGCCGTAGCGGTTTTAGGTCAATATACGCTAGGTTTTCTTTCAGTATGACATTTTATTTCATACACATATATATTTATCTCCTTTCCTCTATTGTATTGTTCACCATTTGGTTTAGGGATCCCTCCTTAGTAGGGAACTCAGACTACCGCTGGGCAGATATTCAAGCATACACTTGACCAACAGGTACGTTGCTCCCGGGTCCACTCCATTACCCATGGTTAACAAGGTTGCTGGCTTACAGGGTATTAGGTAGCCATCTAGGAATTTTATTCGGGCACTCTCCGCTGTAGATGCAGTGGTCCAGCGAGGCCAACACCCATCCTCCATGCAAGAGGTAATACGCCCCATGGGCCAAACCATAGCTAGCCATCTCACTTGTCACGCACTTACCATCTTTTGGCTCTAATGTTCACCGAGAGGCCAACACCCTGCCACAATGTTAGGTGGCGCCTACTCTTGGGTCGAGCCTCTCAAACCGCTTGGCAACTAGTAGGGTCTCACTTGTCACTACCCTAGTAAATTTTTTCGCCACTTGGCACTAGCTAGCCTGCCAGTATACATCCCCGCTTCTAAGCAATATTATTACTATATTTCAGCATGTCCCAGGTTCCCGATAACGCTTTCGGCCAAGGGCATACTGAATTTTCGGTTTCGGCCCAGAATTTTAATTTCGGTGCATCCCTAGTTGCTATAGTTACATTTTTCGTCTCGGCACTAGTCAGCAAGCCAGTCCTGTGAAGGACTTGATCTTCCTCCCCACCCCCTACTATATTAATCATTATTCCTTTCTTTGGGATGTCACAAGAATCCATCCCTATCGATGACCTGCCCTTGGAAGATGTACCCAGCACTCCACCCAGGCCTGGGTCCCCAGAAGTATACCTCACCCCCTCTACCCTCAGGTCCATGAGATCATGGACTATTCCAAAAATATCAGCAGAACTAAGACTCGGGGGCATACCTTTTCCAGCCACAGCCAGGAAGGCCGAGCTTTATAGACTGTTGACAGCTCAAGCCAGTGACCCCCGCTTACCAGCACCTCTGACGCTACTCAGGAAACCCGACAGCCATACTGGCTAACCTCCAGACCCTGAATAATAGGCTGTCTACGGTGGAATCAGCCATTGCCACTCCAGGTGACCTACCAGGCCCTTCAGGTCCTCCCCTGGTAATCCCTGACCTGCCGAGTAGCACCCCCCTTCCTCCCCTCCACCCCTACCCCGTATGTTTCACCGGCTCACTCTGTACCAGCATCCATTAAAATAGAAATACTGGATGGGAAGGATGTTAATTTAGTTTCCCTCCTCATCGCCTCAGAATATCTTAGAAAACAGAGCCTATAACTACAGGGACGTTTCTGTGGTGTTAAAAACGAGACCGACGTCTCAACAAAAAACTATCCATCCCGCAATTTGTCATCGCCTTCGGGATCTATAGAGACATCTGTTCAGTGTATCCGCATTGAAGGGAGGAACTAGATCTATACATGCACAAAGTGGTGGATCTAAGCATCAAGTAAGGGGGCGTCCTCATTCTATGATTACCACAAGTCTGTCGGCTAAGGCAGCTACTCATCTCGCCCAATTTAACATCAGAATTGACTGGTGCCAGATGGACACGGAGTTGTTCTGCCGACACTTTGCCGTATTGAGGACCCCGTCCTGTGCTGTTTGTAGTTCTACGTCCCATTCCACAGATTTGTGCCCCTGTAAGGCAGACCCTTCCTCTTCTCACCACTCCTTCAGCTCACACACTAGGCAAGAAGGTGGGCAGAGGGACAAGCTGGGCAGACCCATTGCATTTCTGGGCAAGACGCAGGTGTGCCACATTTTTAATGCTGGTGCATGCAGCTTCAGCACACACTCAGGCCATGTGCCCAGCCAGACTTTCTCCCAAAAAATGACTGACAGAGGTTACTATCGATGTCATGGCCTACTATCTCTGTTTCCACCCAGCCAGGCATTTAGTGAATTGTTTTGGTGACAGGGTTTTTACAAAGGTTCCACACGGCCTCATTGCCATCCTCACAGGCACACTAGAATGCCCAAATCTACGGTCAGCATTTACTGACCCTCTCACAGTGGACCACCTCCTGTCCACAGAAACCCAGGCAGGTTTCATGATTGGGCCTTTTGCATTACCCCCCTTCTCGTCCTGACGTACAAACCCCATTGGGGTAGCTGTACATAAATACACTAATAAAGGCTTGATAATTGACCTGTAAGTGCCTCATTCTTCGCACACCCCCAGCATAAACTCTCTCATACTCGCTAAAGAATTTTCGTTACAGCATGCCAAAATTGACGATGCTATGCAAACCATTATCTTAGCAGGTAGCAAGGCATGGCTGAGTAAAACTACCCATTCACCCATCACTATGGCACTTACACGGTGTTAAATGGCAGGACAGGTACTTTTTTTTTTTTTTTGGCTCACTTTTGGGTCTAGGAGCAGCCCTAAGTTATTTGACATATATGCGGAAACCCTCTGCTGGCTGCTCCTGAATATAGTGAGGTGTCCGTCAGTGATACACTACTTGATGATTTTTTGTTGGTAGAACCTGGCTCCCATGCACCAAGCAGCATTCACAGCATCACAGCCCTATTCACAGCACTAGGGGTGCCCCTGTCCCCAAGTAAAAACACTCGGGCCCTCCACGAAACTAGTCTTTCTGGGCATCGCTCTTGACACAGTAATTTCAAGTTACCCAACCACCATAAAAATTGGCCCGCATTAGAGACAAAATCAGTCTGCTCCTGCGGAGTGATACGTGCACTAGAAAGGGACTCCAGTCTTTATTGGGGTCCCTTAACTTCGCTATGCGGATCATTCTTCAGGCAGATCATTTGTCTCTAGGCTGCTGTGTCTACTACATGGGGTGCCTGACTCCGGTACAATTACCATAAACGACCCTGCCAGGGCAGACTTGCTTATGTTGAGGAACTTCTTGGCCAAGTGGAATGGTGTTTCCCTGTTCATCACCCCCCCTTTCCCCCCCATTCATCTCCAACAATCTACACCGATGCAGCAGCGCACACTGGGTTTGCCGCAATATTTGGCAACCACTGGTTTAGGGATAACTGGCCCACTGAGACAAATGCCTTGTCGGTCTTTTAGAGAGACATCCGCCTTGTTTGAGGTTTACCCCATTTTGACGGCTGCTCATACATGGTCATCTATGGACTGGCATGGCAGTCAAATGCTGCTCTGACAGTTCTGCAGCCTGAGGGGTGGTCCTACTCTATAACCATCATGAGATTGGTTCGCAAGCTGACTTGGCTAGCAGCAACTGCTCAGTTTCACCTTGTCTGCGAACACATACCTGGTATTCGTAACACAGCTGCTGATGCTCTTTCCCGCTCTCATTTTCATGTGTTCTTCCAGGCACTCCCTACTGCCCACCACCTACCATCTAGGATACCACCATTCTACGAGTTACTAATAGACTGTCTGAACTACTACGTCACGCACAATCACTCACGCACCACGCACTCTCAACCAACACCACTACCACTTACGCCAGGGCATTGATCATTTTCCAGAAGTTCTCTGCCGAATTTCACTTACAAGGTGATTTCTCCATTAAAACCATGGTGGCTTTTGCCTCCTTCTGTCACTTACACCTCAAATTATCTCACAACACCATTAAGCTTTATCTCACCGGAGTACAGCACCACGTTCTCACCAACTTTCCCAATCACACACCTTTCCTAGCATCATACCCAATTAAGAATATCTTAAAAGGTATTCATAAAGTCACAGGCCCACGTGCAACTAGCAGACTGCCCATTGATGGGCCTATATTTAGACAACTCAGCGACCTCCTAGACAAATCCCCTTTCCATTCTTGAACAAACTCAGTTATCAAAGCCGCCATATTCATTGCTTTCTATGGCTTTCAAAGACCTAAGGAGTTTACTGTCGTACGCCAGTTAAAGCTTTCTCACCTAACGAAAGTCAATGACCACTACGTCCTTTCGTTACTTTCGACCAAAACAAACCACACCAATCATCCCACTACCATTCCTCTCTTCCTTACCGGGCATGCCTGGTGCCCAGTTAAAGTACTCAACACTTTCCTAAATTCTCACCTCATGCACTCACCTGACACTCCACTACTACTACTCCAAGGGCACCCTCTCACCACGGCTAAGTTCACGTCTCACGTCAGAACTCTGCTGTTAAGGTTAGGATTCAACCCTGCTTCAACCCTGGTCACTCCTCCCGTATATGTGCAGCATCAGCAGCATTTAGCACACCAGTCCACATCATCAAGAGACTGGGTCACTGGAAATCTTCAATTTACAATATTTATATACCAGGACCGGAGTAAGAACTAAGACAAGCATTTAAATGTCTAGCATTATAACAAGCAATAAGGGCAAAAAGGAGGATGCAAAAAAAAAAAAAGAAAACCACACACTTTATTACAGGCAATAAAGTGTGTTGTTTTTTTTTTTGCATCCTCCTTTTTGCCCTCTTTTATTACAAGCCTACTTGTTTGGTTTCGGCACACCTCAACCAACTATGCATCTACTTATACATTCCAGTATATGTGTGTGTCAGGGCCGTCTTTAACGCGGGGCAAACGGGGCAGCTGCCCCGGGCCCAGTTTCTCTTGGGGGGCCCGAGGCACCTGCCCCGTGGGCCCCGCTGACCCCGGCGGGCGGGTGGCCGGTCTGGCAGGAAGGCGGGCGCGCGAGGGAGCACTCACTGCTTCCTCTTCAGCTCCCTCGCGCACCGCACTGATGCCGGAGCCGGAAGATGACGTCAGCGGCGCGCGAGGGAGCTGAAGAGGAAGCAGCGAGTGCTCCCTCGCGCGCCTGCCTTCCTGCCCGACCGGCCACCCGCCCAGGAGCCCAGCAGCACCACTGGACCCCAGGGAATCCCCCCAGCACTCCAAAAGGTAAGGAGGCTGGGCGGATTACATTTAAAAAAAAAAAAAAATGTGTTTGTGTGTGTGTATGTGTGTGTTAGTGTATGTGTATGTGTTTGTGTGTTAGTGTATGTGTTTGTGTGTTAGTGTATGTGTTTGTGTGTTAGTGTATGTGTGTTAGTGTGTGTGTTAGTGTGTGTGTTAGTGTGTGTGTTAGTGTGTGTTTGTTTGTGTTAGTGTTTGTGTGTTAGTGTTTGTGTGTTAGTGTATGTGTGTGTTAGTGTGTGTGTTTGTGTGTTTGTGTGTTAGTGTATGTGTGTTAGTGTATGTGTGTTAGTGTATGTGTGTTAGTGTATGTAAGTTAGTGTTAGTGTATGTGTGTTTGTGTTAGTGTGTGTGTGTGTGTGTTTGTGTATGTGTGTTATGTGTGTGTGTGTTTGTGTATGTGTGTTAGTGTGTGTGTGTGTGTTTGTGTATGTGTGTTAGTGTGTGTGTGTGCTGTAGTGTGTATGTGTATAGTGTGTGTTTGTGTATGTGTGTTTGTGTGTGTATGTGTGTGTTAGTGTATGTGTGCAGCATAGTTCTGTCTGTCTGTGTGCAGTATATATCTGTGTGTGTCAGTATGTCTGTCAGTGCGTCAGTATGTCTGTTAGTGCATGTGTATGCATGTGTCAGTATATCTGTCTGTGTGCCAGTATGTCTGTGTGTGTGTCAGTGTATGTGACTGTGTGTGTGTGTGTCAGTATTTCTGTCAGTGTATGTGTGTCAATATGTTGATCAGTGTATGTGTCTGTGTGTGTGTCAGTATGTCGGTATATGTGTCTGTGTGTCAGTATGTCTGTATATGTGCCTGTGTCAGTATGTCTGTCAGTACGTCTACCAGTGTATGTGTCTGTGTGTGTGTCAATATATGTACCTGTGTCAGTGTGTCTGTCAGTGTATGTGCCTGTTTATCTGTATGTAGTCAGTGTATGTATCTGTGTATCTGCTTGTGCGTCAGAGTGTGTACCTGTGCATCTGAGCCGCAACTTTAAATACAAATACACCCCTCCATTCAAACTTCAACACTACATATAAAACACACTCCTGCATTGAAACGTCAACACTACATACAAGCACACTCCTACATTCAAAAACAAACACTACACATAAATGCACACTTGCATTCAAACTCCAGTACCACATACAAACACATTCACACAAACATACTCCATACAAACACATGCTTACATTCAAACATACTAACATGGCTCAGTGCTAAATACAACCCTGCAAGCATGGGAAATTGGTAGAGTCCCAGCTGTCAAAGCATTGTTGGAGTTGCACGACAGATGGAGTTCTACCTTTAGTCCAACCTTGCAATTGGGGGTCCCAATAAAATTCATTCTACTTTAGTACCGCCACTGCGTTGGGATGGATGCCGTGATTGCATACCAGGGAGTGAGGGGCGAGAGCGGCAGGGCACAGGGGGCCCAAGCAAACACTTGCCCAGGGTCCATTCGTTATTAAAGACGGCCCTGGTGTGTGTGTGTGTATATATATATATATATATGTGTATATATATATATATATATATATATATATATATATATAATATATCTCAATGCATCTCTATGAGGAAAATTCAGCGTCCCCATTTAGAGGGTGGAGATGCTGAACGGCAGTGCTGCCTACTGTGCAGTAATGCTTCAGGAAGCACCTCCAGTGGCCATCTGAGGAGTGGCCACTTGGAGGTGTCGATAGGGGCAATGATTATACTCACCAGAACAGCTACGTTAAGCTATAGTTCTGATGACCATAGTCTCCCTTTAAGTAATGGCACAAGGGAGTTTAAACTCCTATGAAATCCAAATGGTGGCAAGCTAAAGAGATTTTGGCCATTTTAATCTATTTTACATTTAGCTTCCCTTGGTACTAACAGTTCCTTCCTTTCTATAGTTTACAACTTAACAAAGTGTGTGTGTGTTTTCTCCAAATACTTACTGTATTTCCCATATGTACAATTAGAACTCTTGTGCTATGTATCTCCAGTTTGTTAAATGTTGGATCCCACTTATATAATAGGAATGTATTTTTTTTTTTGTGTTCATTTAAAAAAAAACAAAAAAAAAACCTTTTATAATGTGTGTACATTTGAGTATGTGATGCATAATCTACAAAGGTTTGGAGAATTGTACCTTTTTACAAATTATTTTTGTACCTCAGAGCTCATGTCCCTCTTTGTCTCTGCAGCCTGTAGCTGATCCCATACCCATATGCAGCTTCTGTTTGGGAACGAAGGAGCATAACAGAGAGAAGAAGCCAGAAGAGCTGATATCATGTGCAGACTGTGGAAACAGTGGTAAGTAGACCAGTGACACAAAACAATAGACCTTCCCACAGCCATATTCTGCAGAGCGATCCCAGTGAGTCATTCATTGCAGGGCAGCATGCCAAATTTGAGAGTTGAGGCCTGCCGCCTGTCCATCCCTGACATTAGATTGCCCTCAATCCTCTATACCTTCTACATAGGCCCTCTGCATCTCTGTACAACGACTGAAAACACTATCAAAGGCTACTCTATAGCACTACAAATTTATTTTGACCATCCTTTCCTATGAGGATCACATATTTGGAGTCTCAAAGGTTATCCATTGCTGAAATAGATCATAGAAGTCCACATGGTATCACATACCTTGATTAGAAATTAACAAAGTCATTTAATACCTATTTGCATACAGGACTTAACTTTACCTAATTATTTTTTTTTCTTCTTTGTGCAATTGCATTTCAATTCCTCTAATCACATTGTGCACATTTTGTATATATGTTCTGTTTTGATGGATGTTGGTGTATGTATATATACATATACACATGTAGCTGTACAACCTGTAAAAAAATATATTTTTAATTGCCTTTATTTTTTGGTGGGAGAACATCAGAAACTTTTTCTTGCCTTGTCTTCTTAATATATAAATCACTCTACACTGGGTAAAAAAAAAAAAAATGATACAAGTGTTTGATAACAAAAATATGTATGTACTGGAACAGGAGATAATGAGTCACACATACTTAAAGGACCACTATAGTGCCAGGAAAACATACTCGTTTTCCTGGCACTATAGTGCCCTAAGGGTGCCCCCACCCTCAGGGTCCCCCTCCCGCCCGGCTCTGGAAGGGGGAAAGGGGTTAAAACTTACCTTTTTCCAGCGCTGGGCAGGGAGCTCTCTGCCTCCGATCCTCCTCCTCTCCTCCCTGTCGGCTGAATGCGCACACGCGGCAAGAGCTGCGCGCGCATTCAGCCAGTCACATAGGAAAGCATTATCAATGCTTTCCTATGGACGCTTGCGTACTCTCACTGTGATTTTCACAGTGAGAATCACGCAAGTGCCTCTAGCGGCTGTCAATGAGACAGCCACTAGAGGATTTGGGGGAAGGCTTAACCCATTGATAAACATAGCAGTTTCTCTGAAACTGCTATGTTTATAAAAGAATGGGTTAACCCTAGCTGGACCTGGCACCCAGACCACTTCATTAAGCTGAAGTGGTCTGGGTGCCTAGAGTGGTCCTTTAAAGGGGAATGTGGGTGTTATTACAAAAGAGTTAGTAGTGTAATCCGGAAGGTAAATGCCAACCATATCTATTTATGTTACTGGAAAATGTGTCATATATGTAAGTAATATGTTTTAATTTAATTATTTTATACGTACACATTTTAACATACAATTTTATCTACAAAATCACATATGCAAATTTTAAAAGTTTTTATATATATATATATATATATATATATATATATATATATATATATATATATATATATATATTTTTTTATAATTTTTTTAAAAATCTTAACATGGACCTATGATTAACTCAAAATCAACATGGTTGAAATGTTTACTACATGCTAACAAGTATTTTCTTTGTAATGTGGATGTTTTTATGTGTGTTTGTTGAAGGGGAGAGGTGGATGGGAGAATCTGTTTTGGCATAGACTGACAAGTGCCTTGCATCGCTGATATTGGCAGTGGGTGCAGAGTTATATACTGTCTACGAGAAAGGAGACCCTGCTTCCACACTGCTTAAAACATTGGTCTATGGTAACCTGGACTCCTTTCCTCCCCATGGTGCCAACAAACATGAGCTGCACAGGGAAGGAGAGCAGTAGGGTATTCAATAAAAAAAAACAAAAAAAAACGTATTTCATTATGTTTGTGTATTACTGTGTCTGTGTATGCATTTGGATAGAGTGCCTCTTGATATGTGACTATGCATGTTTGACCAGTATATACTGGGGGAGAGAAACTTATAGCCTTGACTGGTCTATTGCATCAAAAGACCTACATACGTTGCTTGCTAAAAAAAAAACAACAAAAAAAACCAGGTGTAATAACTTACTATCTCCACATGGTGTCATAACAAGTACAGTGGTGCCCCAGTGAGTCAATTCCCTGCATAGACTCAAGGCTTTTAGCATCCTGGCCTGTTAGTAGATATATTTAATTATTCGATTGTGCTGATCTGTTCTTGATCTGCTGTGATAAATATTTATCATAAAAAAGTGAGCTGTGTCTTTAAATCATATTCAGTATTTGTGACAAAAATACAATAATATTTTCTAGATATGAAAATCTATATAAGTGCTTTTCAACCAAAGTGCACAGTGTAAAAGATTTTGTTGCAATAAAGTATTTTTCAACAAATGTGCATTGTATAAAAATATATATATGTAATAAAGACCTTTTTAACAAAGGTGCACTGTGCACTTTAGATACTTATGGAAAATTGTGTATCCGTTCAAATGATATATAAAAAAGGGGAGGTACAAAATATTTAGTGTTAGTGTTTGATATTAATACAAAGAAATATAAATGGACTGAATGACCCTCAAACATCGAGCAGATAGAGACTGCTCAGGCTATGAAGCTCTGAACATTCAGCTCTACGCGATGTAATAGTATAGAATGCCAGATGGCACATAACCGATGGGCATCAATAATACCCAGGCTCTTGAATCCAGCTGTCAGCAATGCTGACTTCCGGAGTAGACTTCATTACTTCCTTCTGGAGGTAATTGCCCTGCCTTCAGGAACTATCGAAACTGTGCTCCAAAAGAGTGTCTGTCTGTCGGCCGAAGTAAACAGATTACATGAACATGATCTATATACCAAAACTGGTTTGTTAAGCTGAAGTTGTTTTGGTGCCTACAGTGTCCTTTTAAAGGAGCACTATAGTCACAATTGTAAAACTCTAGTTTTATGTTCCCAAGACTTATTCCTATTGTTTAGTATTTATTATCCCCCCAAATTTTTCATTTATAATGCTGATTAATTAAAAAAACTTACCTGAGTTCCAGCGCCGAGATTTTTTTGTCATAATGACTGTTTTTAAGGGCTCAACCAAACACTTCTCTCATTGAAGCGTCATCGTCCTTATTTGCACATGCGCGGCATAGAGCTCCACAAATCATCAGCGTCATCAGAGAGCAGAGTTCACTCTGAATTAGAATTGAGCGCTTCACTGCACATGTTCGAGGCGTTTGCGGTCTATGCCCTCCGCTGCTATACCCAGCCCAGATCCCCGAAGGCAGCATCCACTACACTACAGAAAATATAGCGTATTTACACAATGTATATAAAGTTTGTGTGTTGTATAGACACACTTTATGTAAAGATCTCTACCTAACTCACTCACTAACTCTCATTCACACACTCACTCATCAACACTCTCATTCTCACACACTTTCATTCACACTCTCACTCACTAATTCTCTCGCTCACTAACTCTCTTGCTCACTTACTCATTTATTTACTAACTCTCGCTTACTCTCACTAACTCACTCTCACTTTCTCTCTCTCACTATCACTCATATTTTCTCTCTCTCACTTTCACTCTCTCACTCACCCTCATTCACTTACTCTTTATCTTCCACACTGTCAGCTGCTGACAGCCTTTCGGGGTTTCTACAGGACACAGGAGGCGCGTTCACACTTGAGGTGTTCCTAGGTTCTATGGTAAACCATGTTTACATGAAAAAGCCTGCAAAGAGCTATTGTACTCACCTGAACAACCCCATTAAGTTGAAGTTGTTCAGGTGACTATAGTATCCCTTTAAGACTTTGCTCTCAGCTAATATGTTAAAAACTGCAACAAAGAAGATGTCTTCTTTGTAACAAACTGCATATATATTATTCATTCTTCCTAATACGTATTCCAGCACAGAGCCTTAAATACATGGAAAGGCATTATGAATAGAGTGAGAAATACTTTTCTGTACATCTTTTCATCTAGAACTTCTATTGCCTATTAGATGTGAAAACAATGCTTACAAATTGAAGGAACACTATAGTGTCAGGAACAAAATCCTCATTCCTGACATTGTAGTGTTTAACTATTTAGGTCCCCTGCCCCCTTAGATCACAGTAAAAAGGTGATTTTACTCACCTTTTCTCCCACCTTTCCATGCCGTGGCTTGACACGCCTGGCCCCCATGGATGAGACCATCAGTCTTGATAATCTCAGCCAATCCAATGTTTTCCCATAGGAAAGCATTGAGATACTGTTGGGCATTGTGCCAAAACTCTGCCCTGCGTCAACCAGCATATATTCATAGAGATGCATTGAAATTGTACTAGAGGTGTTACTAGGCAGCAATGTAAACACTGCCTTTTCTCTGAAAGCCTGCAGGCACAGGCTATAAACATAAGAACTGCATTAAGCTGTAGTGGTTCTAGTGAATATCGTGTTTTTTTTTTTTTTTTTTATACATAGGGTCTGACTAAGCAATTTATTTATTTTAATACTACTTATTCTATTGCATGTTTGTGTGTATTATTCCACTCTCGCCCTTCTTAAAATTTAAAGTCATATTTTACTAGTCAGTCTTTAATAGTTACTTGCCATAGCATTCTCACCAGGGGTTAATTTCTAGTGGAAATTGTGAGCCCTGTATATATAAAGTGTAAAAAATGTTGCTTCAAGTTTTCTGTTTATCGCATATCATAAATTTTGTCCACTCTTTCGTAGGTCACCCATCCTGTCTCAAGTTCTCCCCAGAGCTAACGGTTCGAGTGAAAGCCCTCCGCTGGCAATGCATCGAGTGCAAGACCTGCAGCTCATGCCGTGACCAGGGCAAAAATGCTGTGAGTATACACAGTAAAATATTTCCTTAATCAATTTGAAAAGATCTGTCACCTGCTTTGCTCTTTTTAAAAAAAATTTTTTTATTTAAAATTCTGCTTTTCTAGTTTGTATTATTAATATGCAACTTTTTATTCGTTCAGTGTATCACAATCCCGTGATGCCTACTGCATAATGTATAAGTAAAAAATACAGCCTGTATAAAAGAACACTTATTCGTTTTTGAATAAAAGTTAATTTGCTTTACAAGTTTTTAAAATTGTTTAATTATTTTATTTTATTTTTTTTAAATCTCCTGCTCTGTAAATTGAACTTTAATCCCATACAAAAGGCTCCTGCAGAGTGATCATGGTGCCTGGACTCTGTATGTAAAACCTTTCACTGTGAAATGCTACACATACCATGTTTAACACCTTAACTGCTGAGATGAAACTCCACCTTCAGCAGCGTCATGGGCAGTCATCTGGCATCCCGGGGACAAGACTTCTGGCCGGCTAATGGAATTATTCCTATGCACAAATTTGCATTCACTGGCTGATAGCGGTTAGCTGATTCTCTCCACCAAAGAATGAGAGGCGGGATGTCCTAAATCTACCTACATTGGAGGTGCCAGGCAGGACTAGGTAACAGGACAGACCGTTTTAAAACAGTTTGTCCAGTTACAACCTTTATAACTAGTACAGCCGGCTGTATTAGATAATATGGTTGGCGTAACCCTTTAAAGAGTCATCAAAAGCATTCTGTCACTCAAATTGTAAAGTTACTTGGAGGTAGCTGAGTGGAGATATCCCATTTTCCATTTATTTTAATTCATAATCCTTTGTATCCATATATCGAGCCATATGAAGTAAAATCCCACAATTTAGTAGATAATAAATTTAATACAGTACATATTAAATAAAGAACAATATATACTTCCCCCTCATAGAGAGGGACCATGACCAATATATGTGAGTGTTTCCCAAGGCAAATCTAGTTGCCATTTTGGAGTCCAGGTGAAATCTTTCCATGTTGTGATACAATTAGAAATTTCGTAAAATCTGGTTTATCTTTCGTTCTTTCTTTGTCAAAGCTTGAGTTGGGTTTTTCTTTTACCTGTAATTTGTGGTCAATACTTCACTTAGTCTTGCAGAAACAAGAAATGCACTGAAATTTATTTTTGTATTTTTCTCAGGACAATATGCTGTTCTGTGATTCATGCGACCGCGGGTTTCACATGGAATGCTGTGAGCCTCCTCTTACCAGAATGCCGAAAGGTAAGTGTTTGGGATTGGAATCTAAATCTACTTAATACCCCAAAAATTTAAGTTAAAAATAAAATGACTTGGTGAAACAGTTTGAAATTTGGAACTTCCAGTGTCAATAAACTATAGTCGTTTTAATGAAACATAGGACATGTAATGTATGATTTGTAAGTCTCTCTCTTTAGGTTTGTTTCACATCCAACATTTCCTAATCTTACATATGACTTTCCCTTCTTCCTCCACCCACCCTTCTTCTCCCTGTTTGTTTCTCAATTTTTCAAGTGACTCCAGTTATTAACCATGCATTTATTTTCAGGCATGTGGATATGTCAGATCTGTCGACCTCGGAAAAAAGGTCGAAAGCTACTTCATAAGAAAGCCGCACAGATTCGGAGACGTTACACTAACCCCATTGGGCGTCCCAAGAATCGCTTAAAGAAGCAGAGTGCAACGTGAGTGTCTTCCTCTATTCTATTTAAAAAAAATAAACTTCTCCAAGGGTGAGCAGAGCTTGGGGACCTGAGGAGAGCCAATGTTTGGTTTTATTTGCATAGTGGACCTTTTATCACTAAAAGGTAATGGAGTGCATAACTCCACAATATTCTTCTACCTAAAATCAAAGTAATTTTTTGACTGTTTCTTTGAATTCTTACAGGACTAAAGGCCCATTTGGGAAAGGTCGGGGTAATCCAGGTCGAGGGAGAAGACGTAAGCTCTCATCTTGCACATCATCATCATCATCATCATCATCAGAAGAAGATGGCAGGAGCACTGACCCTTCTGCTGGCTCTGGTACAACAGTTCCTTTTAACAAAAAAACTAAGGGTCTTATTGATGGCTTGACAAAGTTCTTCACTCCCTCACCTGATGGACGCAAGGCACGAGCGGAGGCACTTGATTACTCCCTACAGCGGTCCCGCAAGAGAGGACCACGAAAGTCTGGACAGTCAGACTGGGGTGAGCAGAGCCTCGGGATGTGAGGAGAAAGGGCTATAGATAGCAAAGAGCTGTTCTTGTGATTACACACTTTAAATGTGAAGTCAAGATGTTCACACATTCTTGCACAAACATTATGCGCTATAATTATACGGCATTTGTATGTTATGTAAACCCTTTCCTTTTCATGCCCAGACAATCACGATGGTTGGGACAGCAAGCTGGATAGTGAGGATCGAATTGGTGTGGTATCAGAGAAAGAAATTGAGCTCTTCCAAGATATCCAGGAGCAGGCACTGCAGGTAAAAATATCTCCACCCTCCCACAGAAAGCTATGTGTATTTTCAGTTTCATTTTATTTTTATGCCATTTATATTTGCGGATGGTTGGCAGACTTGAAGGGGACACTAGTCACAAAAACAACCTTATCTTAATAAAGCAGTTTTTGGTGTATAGTTCGTGCCCCTGCAGTGTCACTGCTCAATTCTCAACAATTCAGTAGTTAAATTTTTTTTCTACATATGCAGCCCTAGTCACATCTCCATCACAGCCAGCGTAAAAAATGTTTTCACTTTTAATCAGAAGTCAACTTGCTTTTAAAGTTTTTATCTCCTGCACTGCAAATATAACTTTAATCACACACAGCAGGGTCCAAAAGACTATTAACAGAGCAGAGGATAAACAAAGGATGTTTAAATATTAGATGTAATTTTACAGGAAGTGTTTAGGAAGGCTCTGCAAGTCACATACAGGGAGGTGTGACTAGGGCTGTATAAACAAAGTGACTTAACTCCTAAATGGTAGAGAATTAAGCAGTGAAACTGCAGGGGCATGATCTATACACAAAAACTGTTTTGGCGACTATAGTGTCTCTTTAAAGTAGACATTAAGTGCATAAGGTGTTAGGATCTAACTTTGGTGCTTCTCTATGGAAAATAAAGTATGTTAATATATTTTTAGCAGCCAGAAAATAGACAGAGTAACGGTTTTCTGGGATTAATCAGTTTGCACTGTTCTTTTTATTATTATTATTTTTTTTTTTATTCAACTATTTTTGTGTGTCTAATAGCTACTAACCTGGTAAAATGATCACAAGTGGAGTTAAAGCTTAAGATGCTGCGGACCTAGTATCATTGTCTGTGTGGTTACTAATGCATTACATTTCTCACTAGCACTCTTAAAGTTAATGTATATTGCGCTGTAAAGCATTTAGTGGCATCGGGCTCTAGTATACACTCCTTAGGGTTTATTTAATGTTTCACTTCCTAGTTCAGTTTTATTCAATCTTTTACTATACACAGCGTGATCACACATCCTAGCGCCCATGGTGTATGTATTTTAAAGCAGTCAATAACACCTGGTTCATGTGTTTGTTTTTCTTCTGCATCACTCTCTTCTATAAGCAGTGGCAAGTTTACATTTGACAGCCACCTTGGACCAAGATGTAAACGATTGTTCCCACAGCATTACTTTTTATGCTCTCTATAGGGTGCATTCGTAACATGGACACAGGGCTGACACCTGTTGGCCACCGTGGTTTAAATAAAATATTTTAGTACAAGAAAACCTCACTGTTAATATTAATAAGCAATTAATCTTATTCCCGTAGATATTTTTAATGTATCAGGATAGCCTCTTGTTTATCTTTTCCCTATGTGTATGTTTTATTTTGGTCACTTCCCCAGCACTCTGCTAGTTAATTGCCATGTACCCAGAAGACGTTTACAGCCGTGCATATACCCACAGGAGAATTCCCTGCTTCTGTCACCTAGGCACAGGGTGGAGGGGGAGGGATAGAGGAGGGGAGAGCCCAGGGGAGGTCAGATAAAGAGACACAAACAAGAGTGGAGAACATAAGAAACAAGGGAGGGAAAAAAAGAGCACCTTATGTGCACCCCAACTCAGTTCAGGTGTTCACACAATGTGCAAACAGCTGTATTGGAGTCCTGGGACCAGCCTGACACTTGGCATTCAACTGGAGGAAAGTTTGGGAAAGGAAGCCCACAATCAACTGCAATTCTCTCAGGTCAGTTACCCTTACATGCTTAGGTGTAAGACCTCTTACAGGACTTAACACCACTCCAGAATCAGGTGAACAAGTAGTTTTGGAGTCCCACTGGGCACTGTGATGTTCGTTTTATATAACATGTAAATATACTACAATTGTAAGTGTGTAATTGCAGGTGACCATCACTACTAACTTGTTAGTGTAAAGAATCGTTTGACACTTAAATACTGTTGTTATAGATTGTGCTATAGCTACTCTTAAAAAAAAAAAAAAAAAAATTGTGATGGAGAATCAAATTTGCTGTATATTTAAAAACGCAATCTGCTAATCTTTACATACTTATGACCAGATATTTAATTGCCCTGGTTCATGCTCATGTAAACCTCACATTTAAAACAGATCAGTCTTAAAAATTTCAAATTAAAGGTCCTCTACCAAGAGCAGTCTTTATGCAAAAGTCTAGAAGTGGAGTTTATGCCATTGAAACCAGTGCAATATACTGCTAATTGCTTGTGAAAAGTGATAAGCTTGTTATATTTTCTCATCTTTAAGTTGAATTTCTGTCAGCGTGTCACTCTTAATACCCATAGTATTTAAAGAGACACTAGTAGCTTGAAATAGGTGTTTGAGGATTAGTAGAATGGCCCTGACAACTTACTGTTTAGAGTCCTTTTTTTTTTTTGTGCATGAGATAACAGAAGCATGCTTGCAATGCCACGACCGCAGTTACAGGCGATTTGAAAACAAGCATTAGTTAACATTTGCACGGCATTCAGAGAAAACCACAATTTTCTAAAATTTATAAGACAAGCTAAATACAGGCTAACTATGTATGTCTATTGTGGTGGGTCACGTTGGGATCGTCAAACTTGAGACCGTAAACATACAGTGATTCTAAAGTGTAATAGTGATTAGAGGCAGTTAAATATTGCCTAACTAGCTAGACTTTAGCTTAAGTTGCTTGAACTAGACTTTATCAAGATTATCAGACAGGGTATTGAGGGAGTAGTTAGAGGCTTGTTAGGTATAGATATCCCCTGCTGCCTTAATTCAAAAAGTGTTGCACTGCTGGAAATCATAAGTAATAAAGGCAAACAAAAGGTGCATGGGGAGCACAGTGTCATATAGATAGATATATTGCAGTGTCATGAGTATTCTGAGAAGGTACGCTTGCATGTCAGGCTGGCTGCTCCGATCCACCTGGAAGGCAGTCATCCAATACCCTGGCTGGATTCAGAACGTTCGCTTGGGTATAATGTGTAAGGGTGGGCAGCCTTATTGGACAAGTGTGAGGCGACTCTCTTGCCTTTCAGCCTGAGATGGGACCAGCATCACGCTGCTGCAAGCTTGGTATCTGCAGGAGGACGCGGTTATTCACATCCATTTATGTAAAATATATCTAGCTTTTAGAGATCTGGAGTTCTCAAAACTTTTTCTCATTTGCTATAACATATGCAATTGCATGTAAGCTAGAGATTGACTTAGTATTCCCAGTGGTGGGTAAGCTCTTTAAATATGTGGCATTTCTGGAGTCAGACTTTGTGATATTACTGTTTTTTACAGTCCGTTCCATTATCTACTTCTCTCACTGTCTCTGATCCAGTCAGTTTCATGTATAACTTCTGTTCGCTTCTTGTTTATCTTGCAGAAAGTTGGGGTTAATGGCCCCCCTGACCCACAGGTACGCTGCCCTTCAGTCATAGAGTTTGGGAAGTATGAGATACAGACGTGGTACTCTTCTCCATATCCACAGGAGTACACAAGGTAAGGGCAGAGATTACACAAGTAAAGGTTTTAGCGTTTTCCTTCTTGTTCAGTGGCTCCATGACAGGAGTTATATGAAGAGCAAGTTTTGGAATCCTGATGTTGAAAACAAATTACAATAAAGTTACAGCTGATATAGGATATGTTCAAAATTATTTATTTTCATTACTTCAGTGCAGCATAAAAACAAAACAAAAAATGATGTGCTTCTGCTCTAGAGATAATTGTTAAGAAGGAATGGCCAGGTCCTTGCCTCTGACCTTCTCCCTGTAAGTCCGCATGGAACTTGCCCATAACTTGTCTGTCTCACTTACTGCAGCCTCCAAGCACCATAACTCCCTGTAGTGATCAAACATCTGTCTCTCTTTCTCTTTCAAACCAATGTCATGCAGTTTGACACTAACCAAGGGTATCCAAGTGGCTTAGTTAAAGGATTGGTTTATTTCTAATGGAATTTTACACTTCTTTGTTGGAAATATCCGTATGTCGGCATGTCTGTATTTTAACTTATATCGTTTTCTGGCAGGCTTCCTAAATTGTACCTTTGTGAATTCTGTCTCCGTTACATGAAAAGTCGTGCTATGCTACAGCAACATACAAAAAAATGCAGCTGGTACCACCCACCTGCCAATGAAATTTATCGCAAGGACAACCTTTCAGTTTTTGAGGTAAGTGTCGTAATACTCCAAATTGGCATTCTTCTTCAACAAAGGGTGACACACAGTTGTGCATTGGCTTATGTAGTTATTGTAGTTTCATCTTCACGTTTGTGAATCTATAAAGTAGAGCAACTTTTCTTCCTCTTCATCTCATGCTCTCTCTTGCTCTTTTTTATGCATCTGCTTTATTGAGCAGATGAATACTTCATGCCATTGTACAAAACCAGTTATTATTATTATTATTTATAAACCGCCAACAAGTTCTGTAGCGCTGTACAATAGAGTGGACTAACAGACAAGTATTGGTAACCAGACGAGTTGGACACACAGGGACAGAGGGATTGAGGGCCCTGCTCAGTGAGCTTACATGCTAGAGTTAGGACTGTATGCAGTCAATATAACATAGCAAGCTGAGTGCTTTAAGGGACTGAAGTGGTGTTTTAAGATTTGAGGGGCAATGAGAAGAGGAGCTGCAGTCTTATCAATATTCACCTTCTATCCTGAGACCCATTAGACTATTTCCAAGATATTTATTAAAGTAGCTAGCGAATCAAATCACATGACTTATTAGAGAATAGCAAGGTGTTAGTAATATAGACTGACGCTTTACTGACTTACCAGCAACTAAACAGCCATTGATGTCCCTTAACCGCCAAATTAAATAGAGGAGGGTATCTAAGGATACAGTAAACACAGGTCTAAAGCACACTACCAGGACCATTCATTATAGAGAAACATTTTGGTAAGAAGCCTGTTAAGACCACACAATTCTCAGGAGTCAAAATGAGCAAACTGCTCCTATGAATCTTTTGAGGAAACAGAACATTTTTAGCAAATAATGCAAATAAGGCTATTCTGACATGTTAAATTACTTCTTCTCAGTCCAGAGTTGGGAGCAAGAAAGTGCCTGAGAGAGATTAACTAAAGTCTCTGCTCTCTAACATGCTCCTTACACAGTGAGATCTATACTGATGATCTTAGTCCAAGATCTCAGTCTCATAGAGAAGCTTTGGGGCCATACAGCACATGTGAAGCAATCACCATACTCTGTCAATATGATGCTTCTCACTGAAGCACTCACTTCTACTTTGAACAATAGCTAAAAGCTAGGGGGTCAAGAAACCCTTTTGGCTGTCAGGTTTACCAAGATTTAGATGTGTTGCTAAAATCAATAAAAAATGTGCCAGTTTTCCGTTACAATTGGCACATTTATACCCTTTAGTGGACATGCAGTTGATTCTTAAAGTACCTAAGCAAGCTGAAGTGCTTTAATATTAGTCTTCCTTTAAGTATGCCAACTTTGAGCATATGATGGGCTTGCCAACATTTGGTATTCTTTATACTAGGCACTAAACTTCAGTTATCCGTTTCATATAAACTGTAATTCAGGCAGATGGCTGAAATTTTTTATCTCCCAAGCACCATGTAGAATTAAACTGCGCAAACGAGAAGGCGATGCGTGTGTTCAAATTCTTCCGGATTAGGGATTCCATCCATAACACCAAGAGAAAAAAACTAAGCATGATTGATGGGGGGAATGTGAATGCCACTACACCTTTTTTACAGTACACTGGCACATTTTTGTACACTTTTTGGTCTCTCAGAATGTTTTCCCGAATAGTTTTTCACCATTCCACCGAATCATCACACGAAAAAGCGTTTAACGTCACAAAATAAGTTACATTTTTGGAAAAATTATTTGTCCGAATTGAAACCTTCCCCTCCACGCACTCCAAGTCTACTATGCCCTACATTTCCCTGTAGGGTCTTCCTGAGGAACATGTATAGTCACGAATAAAAATGTTGGTGTGGCTGGTCAATGTGCCTTAATGAGTTTTATTTATCATTTCTTATTTTAGGTGGATGGAAAGGTGAGCACCATTTACTGCCAAAATCTTTGCCTTCTGGCTAAGCTCTTCCTTGACCACAAAACTCTCTATTACGACGTGGAACCTTTCCTCTTCTATGTTCTGACACAAAATGACCAGAAAGGCTGTCACCTGGTTGGATATTTCTCCAAGGTAAGCTAGAATGGTCTGCTGTGCCACACGTCTTTTCTCTTTTAGAATAAGGCTGTCCTCTGATTCAGCTGCTTTTCTAAGTAGGTTACTCAGGATCCATTCTTTCTCCATGAGCTAATTCCAGATGGCAAGTTGACTGGGAAGAGTAATGAGCACTCGTGACTGTGTGGTTGTGTCTCTGTGCTATCATTGTAGGTCACGTTACAACTTGAGATCTTTTATGCTCCTCAAACACATTTATTTATTTATTATTTTTTCTCTTCACATACGCTGAAAATGTGGAATGTGGTAATCTTGTTACTTTTTCCCTTTTATTTATTTAAAAAATATATATTTTTAATTTTTTTTTTTAAGTACTACTACTCTGGTAGTGGGTTGTGAGTCTTTCTTCTATAGTTACTGTTCATGAAGTAATGTGGGATCAAACATGGAGACAAATGAGGAGACAAATATATTAAATGCAAGTTTATATCACTAAGGTAATGAAATGCTTTCCATAAAAAAGCATTGAAAACTTAAACACCCTGAAATGTTAAATATAAGGTTTGGCATTTCTGAAATCATCTTATTATATTGGAGACAGGGTAGTATATGACTGAGATCATTACATGTGTGTAGTATATATTTTTGCAATATTGCAAAATATCAGCAAATCCAACATTATAATTCTGAAATATTAGTAAGAATATTACTTCCCGTCCAGATCCCTGCTTGAAACTTGATATGGGTACTCTTCTGAAGGAACACAATTTTTTATATTCCTATATATTTACCATGTCATATTATTTTTTACTATATTATATATAGTCTTGTAGCATATCAAACAAAACTTGTTAACACAATTATGCTTGTTTTATTGAACTATCTCAATCCTGGCCTTTTTAAAATTCCTATGAAACTTCCTGTCTTGTATTAAAATTTGTATTGGATTACTCAACATGGAATGACCAGTTTAGACAGTCAATTTAACTCTTTCAGGTAAAAGTTTGGCCAAATCCTTTATGCTGGATAGTTATGACATTGTTTTGAAATGGGTATTCTTTTATACTTCTTTTATTCTTATACTTTAGATTTTTCTAATTGAAAATTAATTTCAAATTTAGTTTTAAATATGTTTTTCACAGTTTTTTTTTTTTTTTGGGTTGTCTAAAATTTGTAATTCACTTTGAATTAAAAACAATTCATAATTTGGTGAATTATCCCCATCGATATTCTCCTTGGAAGGTTGTTCCTTTTCAGCTTTGGTTTATCCTCTGGTTATTAACTATATGCGACTTTATTTTGGATACTGATAAGTGTGTATGTGGAATTTTGTCAAAATGGTGAAAGAGAAAAAAAAAAAAGATACTAGAAAACTTGGATCACCTGGTAGTGTTAATAACGGAGTACACATTCAATTTAGTGTTCATAGCGATGAGGCTTTCTATAATCTGTATTCAGTTTGAAATTAACAGGAAAATGTTAATTACACAATTGTAACCTTTCAGAGAATTAGTAATTGCCATTACTACGGCTAGTAATTTTATTTTTCAATTTACTACGATCTGCTGTTTTGAAGGAAATGCTAGTTTTGGTCAGTAGACATATTCGGCAGCAAGGAGCATTGGTTTATCAGAAGGTCAGTTATGTGTTTTAGTTCAGTAGCTGCACACCAGAATGATGTGCCAACTGTTTGTAGCACTGTGACATTCAGCGTGATGTCACCTCTTGTTACATAGGGCAATGCAGATTTTTAGAGTGCTAAAGAGAGTTGGTGAAGTGTTTTTTTTTTTTTTGAGGAAAGCTTTGTTTTACATGAGTGGCTGTGATTAACATGTGCTACTGTAATATTTTAACTATAATTTGCTTTGCTCACATAAGCTTTAACGAGATGCACATGCTGCAGGAAACCTGGTTGATTATTATGTTCACTTCAGTATGCTCCCTTTGAGACCCAGGAAGGAGTTTGTGCAAGTGCTGATGACACAGACTTGAAATCTGCTGTCTAAAATAAAGGTGGACGCTTGCCATAAAAATCTACACCCCCAAGCATGTTGTATAGTGGTAGTATCCTTGGCACCCCCACCATTGTAGGTAGTGAAAAATTTTGCTGCTAGGAGCATCAGTGGCCCTTCAGGGATAGCGTTAGTTTATGACTCTCAACCAATGAGCCATGTCTTGTGTCCTACTGGGGCTTAGGTCTGATAGAGAATTACTGGAAGGGACAAAGACTGGGGCACCAAAACCACTACAGTGCTTTTAAACAACATTTCCACCAGTTAATTCTTCTTTGTGTTTTGAGAGAAGATTGTTGCATCACGAAGGTCCACAAATACAAAAAGCAGCTGTAAACCTGTATGGCAATAAAGACATAGGAAATCACACACATGATTTTGAGCTGCTCACTGTAGGATATTTACCTTTCAACACTTTATGATAGGAAGCTCCGTACTCATTGCTCTGTGTTTCATAAGAATCCTGGACATTATTATTAGTAGTATTTATATGGTGCCAGCTTATTCTGCAGCGCTTTACAATAAAAGGGGAATTTACCAAATGAGACCACAAAACGTAACAAAATGTAATAGGAACAATAGGTTATTCAAAACCCTGCTCAAACGAGCTTACAGTCTAAAAGAGGTGGGATATAAAAACACAATTGGAAGGGTATTGAGATAGACGGCAAATAGACATGGTGGGAAAGTAGCAGAACTGGAAGTGAGAGTGGAGTGTGGCCCTTTAGGAGAGAGCAAGAGGAAGGTTTGAGAGATAGACGTTACTCTTGGAGGCCATAAGCAATCCTGAAAAGATGGGTTTTGAGGGACTTCTTAAAGGATTGAAGACAAGGGGAGAGTCTGACAGGGGTAGGCAGGCTGTTCCAAACGAAAGGAGCCGCCAGTGAGAAGTCTTGCAGGCGTTTATTTGCAGTAAGGGTGCGAGCAGCAGAAAGGAGAAGGTCACCAGTACAGCGGAGAGACAGAGAGGGGGCATACCTATGAATCAGTGAAGAAATGAAAGTGGGGCTAGAGTTAGCTAGAACGTTATAGGTAATGGTTAGTATTTTAAATTGACACCTGTAGGGGACATGAAGCCAGTGTGAGAAGCGACAGGAGAGAAAGATCAGCCTTGCAGCAGCATTCACCACAGATTGTAGGGGGGCTTTACAGCTTCTGTGGAGACCAATTAGGAGAGAATAACAGTAATCGAAGAGATTATTAGAGCATGGACAAGCTCCTTGGCAGTATCTTGCGTAAGAAAGGGGCGTATGTGGGCAATGTTTTTAGCAACAGACTGGGCCTGAGGCGCAAAGGTGAGGCCAGGATCAAAAGTGACACCAAGACAGCGAGCTTGAAAGGATGGTGTGAGGCAGGTACCATCAACCTGCAGGGAGAGTGAAGGAGGATGATCAGTGTTATGAGGAGGAAAAATAAGAAACTCAGTTTTAGAGATTGAGTTTCAGAAAGCAGGAGGACATCCAGTCAGAGATAGAAGAAAGGGAATTGGTGACACGTTGTAGGACAGTGGGGGAGAGGTCAGGGGAGGAGATATATATGGGTGTCCACAGGTGATAGTGGAGAGGCAGTATAGAGAGAACAAAAGGGGACATAATATTTTTTTTTTTTTTTAAGTAAGCTATAACATTTACCTAAAGGATTTCAGCCACTATAGCTCACTGTACTAGTGATGGCGGTAGGTAGGAGTATCTGGCGCCTGTCTCTTACATGGTCCTGTCAGGTCTCGGTTGTAGGTTCTGCAAAGATGCAGGAGCTGGATGTCAATCCTGCCGCTTATTATTTGCTGAGATCATCCGCTGAACCTTCTCCGCCTACAAATGAGTGTCTGTGCTTTTGAAATTTGCTTTTAGTGGGAGTTACACCTCATGCAACAAAGGGTTTATACTCTGTATGTGCAACATTTCACGATAACATAAAATAGATGTGCTGTTCTTACATTTGTGTGCTTTTTGTTGCCTCTTCTTCCTTCACTACTTTAGGTGGAAATTGGTCTGAGAGATCAGGGAAGAATGAGAAAGCTTCTTAAAATGGGGGATCTTACTGCTCAAAACAATTTAATTTGAGCATTAGAAGGCTCAAGGCCATGTTGGTGGCTTTCTCCCATTTTTATATATATATATATATATATATATATATATATATATATATATTTTTTTTTTTTTTTTACTGTGTTGCAGGTCCCCCCATTCTTCTACTTAAACTAAAGGAGCACTATATGGTCAGGAACACAAACATGTATTCCTTAACCCTATAGGGTTAAAACCACCATCTAGCCACCCTGATCCACTTATGCCTCCCTAAATATAGTAAAATCTTACTAGTATTCAAGTCTGGAGCTGCTTGCTTTGTCAATGTTTCCTTTTGACCTGCCCACTACCTGCTGACATCATCAGAAGTGGTAGCCTGATCCAATCACAATGCTTCCCCATAGGATTAGCTGAGACTGACAGAGCCAGAGCCAGCATGATTCAAACACAGCCCTGGTCAATCAACATCTGTCATATAGATGAATTGAAACAATGCATCTCTATGAGGAAAGTTCAGTGTCTGCATGCAGAGGGAGGAAATACTGAATGCTTGGATGCATTTTAGGCAGCCATGGCCCAGGAAGGATCTCTTACAGCCATCTGAGGAGTGACCAGTGAAGTTATCACTAGGCTGTAATGTAAACACTGCATTTTCTCTGAAAAGACAGTGTTTACAGCAAAAAGCCTGAAGGTAATGATTCTACCAGAACAAATTCAATAAGCTGTAGTTCTGGTGACTATAGTGTCCCTTTAAGTCAGCACATATGTTTCCTGCTCACTGTTCTGACCAAGCTCATTTTGGAAATTTTAACAGTGATAATAGAATACTGTACTTTTAAAAGCCTAGATGTATTAGCAATGTCTGTGACATTTTGTTTGCAGTCTGTTCCACCTATTACTGGCATTAGATAGTCGATTTGAGAACATGTCCACAAGGTGGCAGAACAGACTTGCTCTTGACCTTCCTGCTCTGGGTTTGTACTGAAGGAACAATACTATATGTTAACCACTATCATGGACTGAAGGCCATTTGTATGCAATCTTTTGGTGGGGTCATTATTGGGAGTCAAAAAGCAGTCAAATCTGAATGCTTAATATAGCATAGCATTGTTATACCAGCACATAGTGCCCACATCTTCTTATGCAGGGAAGAATTGCTTGCTGGTTATAAATGCTCATTGCATATTTTGTTTTCTCTTTTGCAACACATAACATTTTCACTGTCTTGTATCTTTAGGAAAAGCACTGTCAGCAGAAATACAACGTGTCCTGCATAATGATCCTCCCCCAGTACCAGAGGAAGGGTTATGGCCGCTTTCTCATAGATTTTAGTAAGTGAAAAAATATGCATTCAATGTCTCTAGATTAAACCCTTGATGTTTCTTTAATCTACATCTGTTAACCAAAATGTCTGCATTGTGGCTTACTCTGACTGGATTTGTACAAAAACGTAAAAAATAAAAAAATGGCAAGAGCATTAGCTACCCATACACTCGACAAACCACTTTATTTTCCTATTGCTAATTTATTTTTTCCTTTTTCAAAGGTTACCTCCTGTCTAAGCGTGAGGGACAGGCTGGGTCTCCAGAAAAGCCACTCTCTGATCTGGGCCGTCTCTCTTACATGGCATATTGGAAGAGTGTGTTACTTGAGTGTCTGCACCAAAATCAGGAGCGGCAACTGAGTATTAAAAGACTTACCAAGCTAACTGGTATTTGCCCTCAGGATATTGCAGCCACCTTGCAACAGCTGCATATGCTAGAGCTACGAGGAGACTGGTAAATCTTATCTGATTTTCTCTACTCACTATACTTTTATATTTTCTTACTTCCCGCCTTTTTTCCCCCTTCAATCCTCTTGTAGTTCTCAATGTTTTAGAGGTTGTTTTTTTTTTTTTTTCTCTTACGTTCCCTCCGTTTTTATTTAGCATTGTGTTGGTGCGCCGAGAACAGCTAATCCAGGCTCACATGAACCGCCTGCATGCCCGACCAAGGGAGGTGGACGTTGATCCTGAAGCTTTAAGGTGGACACCAGTGATTGTCACAAATTCTGTAGTATCAGATGATGATGAATCAGAGGATGAAGAGGATGAAGAACAAAGGCACCAATTGAAAGACAGCAGTGTAAGTTTTTATTGAAGATATATCATTATAGCTAATTTTGATCTGTCATGATAGACCTTAAATGATCCCAGCCTAACACAAACCCTTCCTCGGTATGTTTTTGGAGCTGAAAATGAACATATACATCTAGTGTATCTACATCCACAGCTAGTGGTTGCAATTTGCTTTTCTTCCTATGAGGTTATGGAAGATTAGTTGCATTAGTAGTATAGCATGCTACAATGTTCAAGCTCTAGGGAGTTACCACACCTGTAAAAAGTATTGGGAAATATTTAGTTAAAAAGAAAATTAATTGTCTTGAGACCAATTGTATGTCAGTCTGATTGACTTTGACCTCACTAGTTGGTAAAACATTCTAAACCATTTTAACTATTCTTTCTGAAAGAAACAAAAATCACTGGCTAAGATTTATTTATTTTTATTATAGCCGTTTGGCCTCATTATGTTCTGACTCCAATATTTTTATTTTCTGTTTTGCTTTTCCTTTCTATTTCTTTGATTTAATACAATTCTGTTGTATTAAACGGTTGTGCTGAATTAAACCGTGACTGTGTAAAAAGCCTTGTTTCTGTTAGGATTGGTTTAAATACATAATAAATAAGAAAAGAGCAGGTATTTAGGAACATGCCCCAGTATGTGTAAACAAAATTAGTGACATTGTTATTTCACTCTTGGCCACAGATGCTGAGAAGTATGGATTTTAAGGAGCGAGACAAATGTCCCATCTTGGAGAAAGAGAAAAGCCCGCCTCCTATTCCAAATCGTTCCTCATCACCACCATCTCGATATCCACACCCTCAGTTTCAAGACCTGTTCCGGGATAGCTTGCCAGCCAACAGCCAACCTCCAGGGAGAGGGCGGCGAGGAAGGCGTGCTCGACGGGGCAGAGGTCTTCGTGCTTCTTCCAACCGAGCAGCTGACCTTCTGAGGCTGTTGGCTAGGGAACCTCCAGGTCCTCCTAGGCGTAATGGAGAACGGGGCCGTTCTGGATCAAGGAGGGGAAGGCTGAAGAGAATTGGAGCCCCTATTTTACGAAGAGATTTTTTGGAACACCAGGAGAGGCTTTCACAACATTATAAAAGTGATCATCAACAGCTGAGAAGATTTAGCGAGAGCAGTGAGGAGGAAGATGATGATGATGATGATGACGACGAAGAGACCCACAGTCGTCGATCAGAATCACCACCTATTCTGACTAAGCCTACACTCAAACGCAAGGTGAAGTTTTATGCATATTAAGAATGCATACGCATAACTTGTGCAAAATGCATGTTTGTCAAAGAATGATATATTCTACAATATTGCATTAACTTAGTGGCCATCAGTGTTCGCATAATTTTATTTATTATATTCATAATGCAAATGTATTGATTTTAGTGTATTTCTAGCTTTCTGTTTCAGTTATTTACGATGGTGAAATGACTAGGTATAGTGCAAATGTAGGTGTTGAGGTACTTTTTAGGGTAACCCCTTTTAAAACAGATGTCTCATTACAAGTCTCTTCTATCTAGAGTCTAATATCTAGACTTTAGTTATTCTAGCCTCATTACTATTAAAGTATAGCTTACTCACTCTGTCTTGTATCCCATGTATGTTTCTCTCTTATGTGTAGGGGGCATTAATCATAACATTCGGTTATAATCTTGAAGATGAAAGTAGTGTATTACTTGCGTGGGACACTAAAGTATATTCCTCACTTTTCTCTCCTATTTTTATTTCAGAAGCCAGGAGTTTATAGAAAGCGTCGTGTGCGGCGACGCAAGCACCACCATAACAGTAGTGTAGTGACTGAGACCATATCGGAAACCACCCAAGTACTAGATGAACCTTTTGATGACTCTGACTCTGAGCGGCCAATGCCAAGATTGGAGCCTGAAGAGGAGGGCAATGGTCGTGGTGCCTCCTTTCCCCCTGGCTATTTCCCCTACCTCACCAAACATACTTTACTTAGACGTAATCGCCCATTAAGCAAGAGGAGAATTTGTACAGAGCCATCCCAAGGTAAGCTGCCACAGCTCAAAAGTAGAGTGTAGAGCACAATTATGTATGCATGATCACTGTGCCTTTTATTTTGAACTTGTGTTTCTCAAGTTACAATGTGTGTTTTTTTTAGATCAAATAATCTTTAGCATGTTTCCACACTACACCTACATAAACTTTGTTTATGTATTTTTTTTTATTTTTTATTTTAGGATCAACAATACAGCCTCCTGCCTCAACTATACGTTCCTCAGAAGAGAATGTATCCACACCTGATGCCTGCACCCCTGCCCCTGTAAAGAAGAAAGGCTGGCCAAAGGGTAAGAGCCGGAAACCAATCCACTGGAAGAAGCGTCCAGGGCGGAAACCTGGTTTCAAACTGAACCGTGAGCCTCCACCAGCTGCACCTATCCAGCCTCCACCTCCCAGGCCCATCCGGAAATCAAGGACAAGGGAAGAAGAGGAGCCTCCTAGAGAAGAGCCACTTGAGACAAAAGAGCAGCAAGAAGAAGAGGTGGCTCCAGTTGTGGTGGTGAAAACTAGAGATGAGGAAGATAATATCACTGATGCTCTGCAACCATTATCCCCTTCTGAAAGCAGCAGTAGCAGTAGCTGTGATGGCTCATCCAGGGAAACTGAACAAAATCCCCCATCCCCAGAAAGACTACCAGAAACTGTAGATGAGCCACAGCTCGTGGTGGAAGAGATTGAGCAAGAAGAAGAGGAGGAGGAGGAAAGAGTTGAAGAAAACAAGGAGGTTACTGTGACTTTTGTGCCCAACCAGCAGGAAGACCATGATGCAGATGATGAAGATGATGGTGCAAAAGAGATTGAAGAAGTTGAGGAGCTAGAGCAAGGACCTGCCCTTGAAGATCCTGTTCAGCAGGAGCCATCTGTAGTAAGTGGAAGTGAAGAGGAGGAAAAAGGAGAGATTGTGCATGAGGCCACAACAGAAGTGCCTGATCCGCCTTGTTTGGAGGTGGAAGAGGAGGAGGAAGAGAGTCCACAGAAAGTAGATGAAGAGCAGAAAGATGATGAAGAAGGGGAAGAGGAAATTCCACATACAGAGCTTGACTTGGAGACTGTGCAAGCTGTTCAGTCACTAACACAGGAAGAGGGCAGTGAACGTGATGATGGCGCATATGGAGACTGTGAAGATGAGACTCTAACAGCCTGTCAGACTTTGCAGAGTTTTACACAGGCAGAAGAGGACCCTCAGATAGGCTTGTCCGAGGAGTGCCACCCCTCTGCCCATGACAGCCCAATTTCTTCTGTTCATTCTCATCCCAGCCAGTCAGTTCGATCAGCCAGCAGTCCGAGCATTCCATCTGCTTTGGAAAATAATGGAAATAGCGGCTACCCACAAATTAGCCCTGATGCAGGTTCCCTTTCTGCTCCTTCTATGCAGAACCTCGAGACGACTAGTCCCATGATGGATGTACCCTCTGTTTCGGATCATTCACAACAGGTTGTGGATAGTGGTTTCAGTGACTTGGGCAGCATTGAGAGCACGACAGAAAACTATGAGAACCCCAGCAGTTATGACTCGAGCATGGGAGGTGGTAGCATCTCCTCACAGAGCAGTTGTTCTTATGCCAGTGGTGGAAATAACAGTGGAGCTGGGGGATTGCCCTCTTCAGCTAGTATGGCACAGAATGGTTGTGCAGTGAGCCAGCAAATGGCTGGCATGGCAAGCATGATGCAGACAACACAAGCGTGTGGGATTAAGTCACCTCAGAGCTGTGCCTCAGAGCGACCTCCTAGTAGCAACAATCAGCAGCCCCCACCTCCACCTCCTCCACCCCCATTGCCACCACAGCAGCCCCAACCACCCCCACAGCAACAGACCCCTATGTCCCAATGCAGCATGAACAACAACTTTGGCCCCTCACCTATGATAATGGAGATACCAGACCAGAATAATGGCAGCAATCTCAGCATCTACCCGGGGGATTTTGGGGCTGGGAGTTACTCCCAGCCTTCAGCTACCTTCAGCTTAGCCAAGTTGCAGCAACTTACCAACACTATCATGGACCCTCATGCTATGCCTTACAGCCATGCTCAGGCTGTCACCTCCTATGCAAATAGCGTGTCCCTTTCCAATTCAGGCCTTTCCCAGCTCACCTCTTCCCACCCCCTGGCGGGACCACCCCAAGCACAAGCCACCATGACCAGTCCTTCAATGAACCTCCTTCAGTGCAACATGTCAGCTGGCAACCTGGGCATCCCCCACAGCCAGCGTATTCAGAGCCAGATGCCTGTCAAAGGGCACATATCCATTCGCTCCAAATCTGCACCACTTCCTGCTGCCCCATCTCCTCACCAGCAGCAGCTATATGGGCGTAGCACACCAGGCATGCAGCCAGCCGCCCGGTCACTTACCGTCCAGCGGAGCATGAACATGGGTGTCAACCTTATGTCCACTTCACCGTACAATGTCAACACCATGAACCCACTCAATGCCATGGGCGGGTACCGCATGTCCCAGCCTATGGTCAACAGTTCTTATCACAGCAACGCAGCCTATATGAACCAGACAACACAGTATCCCATGCAGGTTGGCATGGGCATGATGGGTGCCCAGGCCTATACCCAACAACCTATGCAGCCGAATCCCCATGGAAATATGATGTACACACCACCCCCACACCATTCCTATATGAATTCCCCTCCTGTCCCCAAACAAACTCTTAACTCCCCTTACATGCGAAGATGAGAGGGGGGGGGCACCGGTGCCACCCCAGAAAGTACCCACCTGACCTTCAAAGTTCTCTTGCAGACTATAAATATGGCCTTTTATACTGACAGGACTTTTATTCCCTATCCCTTATATCCCGTTGCTGTAGATTTAATATTCTATGTTTTTTATTGTTATTTTATTTCCCCTTACAAAAAAATGTAATTTTGTGGGGGTTTTCCTGTTTTTCTTTTCTGTAGAAAGATTTATTATTATTATTATTATTATTATTTTTTTTGTAACTTTTTTTTTTCCCTCTTCATTTTGTCTTTCACTCTGGTTTATACAAAAGTGTTGGCGGAAAACAAATTCCACCCTTCCCTTCCAATTTTTAAAATAAATAAATATATATATATATATATATACATACATACATACATACATACATACAACAGAGGCAAAAAATTATATAAAATATAAGATTGGTTTTAGTGGAGAATCGCACGAAAATAGGAAATCAATTTTTAGAAAACAAGTTTAAAAGAAAAAAATGTAAGAAAGACAAAAAAAAAAATCTAACCCTGTAGCCTTATTCGGTCGTGGTCTACAACACAGCTGCGACAACTGTATATTTTTTTCAGCGTGCGACTGCTCTTTTATTTAGGGATTTTTAAATTAAAAAAATAAATTTCGTCTTCGTTTTCATGGCTGGGGTGTTGAAGGGAAGAGAGTTTTAATTACCTAAGGGGCCGTACACCTACACTATTATGATGATTTCCAAAACATTCAAATTTCCATATGGGGTCGGTCAATCCTCCCTGTGATTTGGACTGCAATCTCCATTATCCTCAAAGCACAGTTTAGTTTAAACATCAAAGTCCCTAGGATGTCAAATAACTCATTGCTGAGGAATAAGCCATGATCTAGATCATTACATAGTGCAACTGCATCTTAGGAGAGCATGACCCATTGTTACATTTTTTTCCAGTAATTGGTTTGGTGTGAGATACACCTTCACGGTCACAATCATACATTTTTCACATTTGGATACTTATTTTTCTTAATGCTTCTCAACTCTGTCGTCAAGGACCACCAGCAATTCAAATTTTGTTGGGTACTCCTTAATTCTTGAATCATTGCTTTTTCTATGAGCAGGTTTGAGAAATAATGCTATAGAGTTTAACACATATATATTCCTTATTGCTGTTCTGTCAATGGTTAGTTTATCATTCTCCCATACCGATAAGAAGCACTTATTTTCCACCAATAAAGCAGAGTATTTACATAGGGGGGTGAATACATGTATATAAATATTAACCTCCTTTTAATGTTTCTGTTTTATGCAGTTGAGAAAAAAAAAAAAGTAAACTGCATACCAGGCAGCTGCACCAGTAAGTTGTGATGTGTATATTTAAATGCACATACATAAAACTTTAGGGCACTCTCACTGAATTGAGATTTTACCTTTTGAGTGCGTGGATGAGTTGGCTATAAGTTATAGCTTATGCTTTTGCCTGGCACAAACGATTTATAATGTTCTCAATGTTTAAAGCTCACATCAAAGCCCAAACCTACACCCACCATGTTGTATAAACTGTATATTCTTCCGAAATGGTTTCTTTCATGTTTTGTATATTTGTACACTTTGGATGACAGGCATCGATTTTAATATCTCGTATTCTTGTACATATGTTTTGTTCTTGATGTTGGTGTTTCCCCTCCCCTCTTATATTTTGTTTCTGGCATACATTGTGGTTCAATCATTTTTGCATATATATATATACACACAAGGTAAGGCATTGTCAAGGCATGTATTTTACGGTTTTAATTTGTGTCAGAGCATTATGGTTGTCATCTGAAGTGATTTTGCAGCTGGTCGTCAGCGGGTCTACATGCTTATTGTTACCAAAATTATACACAACCAACACAGCACTCAGCAGATTTGGTTTTACACACTGTCTGGAACATCTACTCATTGTAAATTTTGAATGGGACAAACACAACTTTCACTGCTGTATATGAAGATACATCCTTATCTTTTCTCCAGTATTCAAAAATATGGTAGACACATCAGGGCAAAGCCATCTTGTTAGTGGGAGAAGAGAGGTTGGTTCGGTAAATGAAGAAATGTGCCTATACATAAAGATATGTAAAAATGCGTGTCCACCTTTTGTGTTTTATATATGCATAAATATATTTTTGTGTAAAAAACAGTATCAGTCCAGGAAAAATAGAAATTGGATACTCCAACTTTGTAACTTAAAATATTAATAATTCTTGCCACTTATGTCCAACAATTGTGTTTGTTTATTATACTAGAGTAAAAATGATACAAACAGCCCTAGGAGTGCTTATAAAAGTGTGGCTAACTGAAAATTGGTGCAGAGTTCTAAAGGTGTGGCAACCATGGAAGGCAATGGAATCAACAGGGGCATTAAAGTGGTTATCACGGTGATTTCCGCAATATCCAAACATTGTGACACTTTTATGAATGACTCAGCAATTTTCAATAAATCTCACTCAGTTTATATAATGTATACACAGCTGACCAATACAGCCACATTAGGTAAAGTGTGCTTGTTTACATGTGCAATAACAGTACAAAATTATGTGTATACGTGCAATGTAAAAGGCATGAAAGGTATTGTGTTGGGATATGTCTAATATGGGCACTCGGTTATGTTACTATTTACTCCTATACAACAGACAGTAACACCCCCCCCCCACACACACACACACACACAATCTTCCTGGTGCAGCTGTCTAAGGGGGGAGATGAAACAAATATTCATGAAATACTTGTCTTTTATAAGGAATACGTTGGTTATGATATAGTCCGACATTGTGCTGATTCTTGAAAATGAGTAGGAAGAATAATTAATTGGTAACTGACATTTCTCTGCCCTAATGCATCAAAACCCACTGGTGCCTTTTTATGTATATCTGTATATGTATATATATATTAGTGTGTGTGTATATTATGAATATACACTTACACACAAGGTTGTTTTACCCATAGAATTCCTCTGCATATATATATATTTTAAAACCCAAGTCTAATATTGTTTAACATTTGGAAAACTGCAGTTTGCTAGCTTCTGTACTAGATTACAATTCCCTTAATTCTCTGCTAGTTAATAGGCAAACAAGCCCCAGTTTGCCTACCAATGAGGTATTAGGGCCTACTAGCAGTGAATGGGTTAAGCAGTATGCACTTCCACAAGTACCCAATTATGGCTATATTGCAATGTGCTTTCCAGAAACTGCTTTTTTTTTTTTTTTTTTTTAAATTTAAAAAAATAATAAAAACATATTTTAAGGACAAATTCTCATTGAATGAGGGTTTTATGGAACATGTTTAAGGGTCCATAGTATATGTATGCAATATTACTTCTCTTCCCTTCCATCCCAACTTTTTTTTTTTTTTTGTAACAGTGGCCATTTACATTTTCATATGGTTGTAATGCCCATCCCATTCATTTTCTTTTCTCCTTCTCCCTCCGGCCTTTTTTTGAAGCTGTGGGTCCTAACTGCCCCAGTCTGGTTTGTATGTAATAAGACTCTTACCCCCTAGTGTCCTCTGTACCCTTCTCCTCCTTTCTAGTAAGTGCTTTCAGAAATAAAACTGTACATTTTAACGTTAAAAAAATAAATTATGTTGAGACATTTTGGACATGTGTTGCAATGTGTTCTTGGTGTTTAGCGCGTGCTGCTGTCACTGGTCATATATTATCAGAAAGTTGCTAAATCCCATTTCCATGTACAAAATCACCAAAATTAAAGGAACACTATAGGGTCAGGAACACAAACATGTAATCCTGCCCCTATAGTGTTAAACACACCATCTAGCCCAACCATGCCACACTAAAAATAAAAGCTTACTTTTATTCCAGTCTGCTGCTGCTGGCTCTGCCCTAATCTGCCTGCTTGGCTGTCATCAGAAGTGTTGATCAAAAGCCAATTACAATGCTTTCTAACAGGAACACACAGCCCTGGCTAATCAGCATCTCCTCATAGAGAAGATTGAATCAATGCATCTCTATGAGGAAATTCAGTGTCTCCATGCAGAGGGTGGAGACTCGGAATGGTGCAGCACAGCCCCAGGAAGCACCTCTAGTATCCATCTGAGGAATGGCCAGTGGAGGTATCCCTAAACTGTAATGTAAACACTGCATTTTCTCTGAACAGTGAATGATTCTACTCACCAGAACAAATACAATAAGCTGTAGTTGTTCTGGTGAGTTGTTTAAGTAGAGGGAATTTGTGTATTATAGTGGCTCTGTCTCCTGCTTATGACCACACCACTAGGTATTCGATGGCCTTTGTGTGCATGCGTGGGTAAATTTTACTTACATTAACCTGTCCCTCCTGGCCGTTTCACAATACACGAGAGCTCTGGTTTTTGTCAAGTGTAGGGAATATACCAAGACAAAATGGTCCCTACTTTGTCTTAGTATATCTTTTGACTGCATTGTAATTTCAGTGAAATTCCAACAGTTTATATTTCATACAGCTTTGTATCTTTATGAAACACTTGAGGGAGAGGGTGACAAATGTTAACCTACCAAAGAAATGTTTGTACACATGCTCACTTCACACTGGCATGCTAGTAATTATAGTAGAAGGGATATACAATAAGTTCCATAGTTGTAAAACATAAAATTTGGCATAAGTGGTTCCAACACAGTAGATCTGTGTAGGAATGGATGTCTCATGTTAAGAAATGTTAATGCTATTTACTAAACTGGTTAAATAGCCATGTTGGAGAATTGTTTTTGGTTTTGGCTATTTTTGCTTAAACTTTACAATTCTCTACAAATTTATGGTTGAGTTAACACCATAAGTGTAGGAGTTGTGGCTTCTGAAAGTTAACACATTAAACATACCATATTAAATCAATACAGTGTTGATTTTTGTGTGTTGTTTACAAGTTAAACATATCTCTTTATCCTGGTGATCAAAAAATATCTCTCTAGCCTGGTGATCACAAAACTCAATTTGAAGCAATTGATACAAAAAAAGGGCGTGGGTCAATTTCACAAGGCAATCAGATTACCCAACTAACCGTGGTTAAATATAGGTATAACCCATCACAATTGTATGGACTTTATAACACCCAAAATAGTCTTCTGCTGTAGGCAGTGATTTGAATTCTTTTCTCTGTACATTATGGTTTAAAAAAAAAAAAAAAAGTTTGTAAGTCCTGTGTAATTTTTCGTGTACCTGAAAGAAAAACAAGCAACAAATATTTTTATTTTTTATATTCTTTATTTATTAATCTTGGACAGTGGGCTGTACATATGCAACGGCAGCCGACAACAAAAAGTTTAAAGAGCAGATGACATTAGATATTCGAACATTTGTTTACAACAAAGAAAAACAAAATGTTGAGTAGTAATTGCCTTTGGAAAGATAATGTAAGCTAAGGATACATGTACGTCCGCAATGTTAGATCAAGGTGACAAAATATACTTCAATCTGCGATACTTGTAGGTACAAAGCAAGTAATACACATTATCAACCAAAGGCAAAAGTGGGAGTACAACAACAACAACTGCTAAGCGATAACATCAAGCTGAGGAGTGTCCCAGTCTCCAAAGATTTTTAGTCACATTTAGAGGAGGTCTCTGTTTGCAGGAGACCGAGGAAGAAAACAAAAGACAACAGGAGGAAGTTTGAGAGAGAGGAAAGCGAAGAGAGATATCTGGTTGATATATGCATATATATATTTTTTTGCCTTCCTTTAGACCAAAACATTTTCATTCCCATTATCACTTCTGTAGCCTGGTTCTGCATTCTCTTCCCCCCATTTCTTAAAAATCCAAGATGTTGACCATGTTTTAAAGGGCACCCAGACAGCCACTAGAGGCCTTTCCAGCTGTTTCACAGAGTTTGACTGAAATAATGCTAGACGTACTCGCGCTCTGCATGAGGGCATCCAGAGTCGTCAAATACCCTATAGAAAAGTATTGACTCAATGCTTTCCTATGGTAAAGGCCTAATGTTGGCGCTTGCTGCTGATATTGGAGAAGCCAGTGAGAAAAAGGATGTTACCCTTTAACTGTGGGGTGGGGGTGCAGAAGAACATTATAATGTTAGGAACACAGCTTTGTATTCCTAATACTGTAGTGTTCCTTTAAAGGAACACTGCACTGCCCAAGTACCAAAAAATAAAAATCACTGTTCAGCAGATGTATTACCAATGAAAACATGCATGCTTTTCATTGGGGTATATCTAAATACAGCATTCAGAAGCTGCATATCTCGTCTGAAGCCTTTCTAACCCCTCCCAGACTTTGTGGCTGTACAATCACAGACTTCCCAATGCAGATTTTCCAACTTAAAGGACTACTATAGTGCCAGGAAAACATACTTGTTTTCCTGGCACTATAGTGCCCTGAGGGTGCCCCCACCCTCAGGGTCCCCCTCCCGCCCGGCTCTGGAAGGGGGAAAGGGGTAAAAACTTACCTTTTTCCAGCGCTGGGAGGGGAGCTCTCTGCCTCCTCTACTCCTCCGTTCCGCCCCGTCGGCTGAATGCGCACGCGCGGCAAGAGCTGCACGCGCATTCAGCCGGTCGCATAGGAAAACATTCATAATGCTTTCCTATGGACGCTGGCGTGGTCTCGCTGTGAAAATCACAGTGAGAAGCACGCAAGCGCCTCTAGCGGCTGTCACTGAGACAGCCACTAGAGGATTTGGGGGAAGGCTTAACCCATTGATAAACATAGCAGTTTCTCTGAAACTGCTATGTTTATAAAACAATGGGTTAACCCTAGCTGGACCTGGCACCCAGACCACTTCATTAAGCTGAAGTGGTCTGGGTGCCTAGAGTGGTCCTTTAAGGTTTCTGGAGAGTCTCTTTAAGTGTGGATATGCAGTTGAGGGCTAATACCTGTGTTTAGGGCAGGGGTCCTCAAACTCCGGCCCCACAGATGTTGCTGAACTACAACTCCCAAGATTCTCTGGCTATCAATGTAATTCAAAGAATCATGGGAGTTGTAGTTCAGCAACATCTGGAGGGCCACAGTTTGAGGACCCCTGGTTTAGGGTGTTCCAAAGAGAGGAAAAGCTTCCCCACTAGCCACTAACTACAACAGTGGGAGTTAACAAAACGTATTGACATTTGTTATGGGCACAGAGTTGGGTATATGGTGCATTGTCCCAAATAAAATATATCATGGCAATTAGCGTTTAGAGTTGGAAAAACATTGAAAGTATGAATAATTTTGAAAGGTATCTTATTTCACTTTAGGACACCACAATTGTGATGTTAGTAGTACATGAATACTTCTATCTGTCTGAGCCCCAACAACTGAACACATAAGATTGCTCACAGGACTCAAAGCTACTAATTCTTGCAGCTCAAAGACTTATGCTGAGGTAACATCTCTGGAAAATGTTTATTTTTTTCAAACACATGCACTGTATCCAATCTCTGTAATACTCCATTTCCTCTATCTGACCACCACCTACTATCATTTGTTCTGCTGAATGAAGTCTTGCACCTTGTCAGACTTTCTACATTATAAATTTGTTTTGCGTTCATACAGCATAGCCCTCACCCTTGCTAAACAGTCCTACGTTTCCTCTCTCATTAGTTCATGCTTCCACAATCCTAGCTGTCTCTTTAAAGCCTTTAACGCTCTTCTTCATCCTGCTGTGGCCAGCCTCCAAACTAATCTTTCAGCTGATAGCTTTGCATGTTACTTTACTGACAAAAGTAAACAGTTATGGAATTAATTTGCCTCTCTTCACTCCTCTTTATCTCAAACATGGACCGTACCATCTCTAACCTCCAAGGCTTTTCTCCAGCTACTGAACAGGTGGTGACTTCCCTTCTCCTTGCCTCGCGTCCCACCACATGTCTGCTTGATCCCATCCCGTCTCACCTCATCAGATCTCACCCCTTGTCTTGTGCCATACTTAATGCACATCTTCAACTGCTCTCTTTCCTCTGGTGTTGTCCTTGCTCTTTTTAACCCCTTCCTGAGTGCGGACATATCGGGTACATCTGACAAAAAAAAAAGGTCCTTAGAGGATCACTATAGGCACCCAGACCACTTCAGCTCAATTAAGTGGTCTGGGTGCCAGGTCCCTCTAGTTTTAACCCTGCAGCTGTAAACATAGCAGTTTCATAGAAACTGCTATGTGTATACTGTTTGTTAATCCAGCTTCTAGTGGCTGTCTCACTGACAGCCACTAGAGGCCGCTTCTGCGATTCTCACTGTGAAAACCACAGTGAGAAGATGCTGACGTCCATAGGAAAGCATTGAGTATGGGCGGTTTGAATGCACGTGCGACTCTTGCCACGCATGCGCATTTGGCGCTGACGTCAGCAGGAGGAGGAGAGTTCCCCAGTGCTGAGGGAGCCCAATGCTGGAGAAAGGTAAGTGGCTGAAGGGGGGGTATGACCCTATAACCCTAAACGAGTTTGTTTTCCTGGCACTATAGTGCTCCTTTAAGGACCTGATACGTCTGTGGCTAATTAGAGCGCTCTAAAGGTATTGCAGCGATGCCTCGACAACGAGACATAGTGCAATACCTCTCCTTACTGCCGGGTGATCGCTCCCCCCACCGGAGCGATCACTTCTGGGTTGCTCCACGTGGTGCCTGGCACTTAAGCAAAGCATCTGAAGCCTGTGCTGGGTAGAGGTACTTAGTGAAGAATTTTTTATTTTTTTTTAAAAAACAGGAAAATATATATTAACCCCCCAGCCATGTGGCTCCCAAGATGGCACTGCCTTTCTAAAGGCAGTGCATCATGGGGCTTCTGGGGGTGTCCCTAGCCTGCCTCATCATCCAATCAGAGCTTGCCCCTAACACAATTTTATTCTAACTATGATCCCCATTTCTCTGATCAGGTTGGTTCTCCATCCCACTCTTCATGTGTGTTTTAGTGGGAGAGGGAGAGAAATCTGTGTTTTAGTTAAGGGATTTATAAAATTGTGAGACCCAAAGGCTCTTTTCAGAGCCATTAAAGGAGCACTATAGTGCCAGGAAAACAAACTTGTTTTCCTGGCACTGTAAAGGTCATTAGGTCTTTATCTGGCCTCTGGCGATGAGGCGCCACTCTAACACTTCTCTGAAACTATGTTTTCAGCTGCAGGGTTAAAACTAGAGGGACCTGGCACCCAGACCACTTCATTGATCTGAAATGGTCTGGGTGCCTATAGTGGTCCTTTAACCCCTATCTTGCCAGTGATCACTATAATCACTGGCTCTTTTTGCTGTCTGTGCATTTTTTTTTTTTGTGAGACTCAAAAGCTCTTTTCAGAGCGCTTACCACTCCCACTTTTCAAATATATGCATGCTTATGGCAAGAAAAAGAAATTGAGATATCTAAAAATCCCACCAAAAAGAATATAGGCAAAGAAGATATGTCAGATTTGAAAAACACATGTCAGAAGTTTGGCATTGCACCCCCCAAACAACCAAACAAACCTATGCATAGGTGGTATCATGGTACTCAGGAGATGTTGCTGAACACATATGGGGGTGTTCTTTGGCAGTAACACATAACAGGAGCCGAGAATCCATGCCTAAAGTAGAATGTGTGTGAAAAATAACACAAACAAATGACTACCCAAACGTTTGACAAGGACTGAAGAGAAATAGTGCATGGAAAGTGTTAAAATACCACCATTTGAAATACCCTAGGGCAGTGATGGCGAACCTTTTTGAGCCCAAGTGCCCAAACCGCAATACATGCCAGCTTTTTTTCCCTCAAAGTGCCAACACGGCAATTAAACCTGAATACTGAAGTTTAAGTTTAGAAAAAACAACTCGTACAGTTGTCCGAACTAATTAACAACTTTAGTTTTAAAAGAAGAACACAACAGAGAGTTCAATGATACAAATTTTAAATAATGATATAAATCGATTAAATTAAGCTTATATTTATTAGTATCTCCAACAAATGCAATACATACACACAAACACAGTCCGCTGAATACATACACACAGTCCGCTGAATACATACACACACACAGACTGCTGAGTACACACACACAGACTGCTGAATACATACATACACAACAAGAAAGAAATGCACCTTTAGCTGAACAAATTCCAGCCAAAAGGATACACAGAAAATGGATTAATGGGGTACTAAAAAGGGCCTAACCCTTATATTAACCAATAAACAAAAACAAAGAGAGGAGACAGTATCCCTGAGACACAGGAAACAAATCCCCTCAATCCTAATACCCCTTCTGGAGCAATATATTTGCCCACTACCGTGTATTACAAAAAATAATAAAGTTTTATTGAAGATCATTAAAATCTCATATATAAATTCTATAATACATCAAACTGTTATTGACTAAGAGTGAGGGAACATAGAAAAAAGCAACTTGAAAGATGTATATATCTAAATAGTGTAACTTGACACTAAGTTGCAAAAATTCCAATAGAGAAGTAGTAAGAAAAAGCTACTTCAGGTTACAATAGATTAGCAACAGTATCCAAAAAGTAATAAGGGCAGACTAAAAGTTCATTCAAGTTCCCTCAGGCTAGTCTACAGTGAACCAAAAAGTTAACTCTTCACTATTAGATAACTATTTATAAAGATATAAATATATGGTCCTAGTCATGTACTACAAGTGTAAATTAGTATAAGCCATAATGGCTCCATATATCGTATCAAAGTGGGTAAATCGAAAGGATAGTGAGATGTCAGTGAAGAGAATAGAAAATAAAGTGAGGAGGCAGTAAAGAGAGTTCAGTAGGTCAAAAAAACCCTGGGCTAATTTCAAAAAGTAAAAAGAGTGCAAAGTTAATTGCCCATATCCTCTCCCCCCTACACACACACAGAAAAAAAGAAACCCAACGCGCGTTTCGGCGGTAATGTCCGCCTTTATCGAGGGTGTAGTAGTGTGCAAACGATCCCCCTTCCTCCCCTCCCTTATATACACATTTCCGTTTATAATTGGCGCCAAAAAAGGAGACTCGTCACCAGTGGGCTGAGCTCCAGTTTTGTTACGCCTGCATAGTTTGCCGGTGGGAGGTCCCGTATTCATGTATGTAAGTCAGGACGAAAATGCGCATGCGTCAGGTGCCGGCATTCAGCCGGAGAAGAACGCGAGCGCATATTATACCGGCATCAGAAAACCCCCCAGTATTGGCAACAAGCAACCACGATATATACTGTGTGTATGTTGTTTCACATTCGCAAAGGTTGGCATTTAGCCAAAAAACGCGAGTGTGTACAGTTAAAGCACTCACACAGCAGGATACAACGTATCACACTATGTTGCCTTTCAAGCATATAAATTCCTTATAGTAAGAAATGAGATAACAACATATAAAAAGGTAAATAGAGGGTAATAAAATGTAGTATTCCCATAGTCAAAAGACAGACAAGGGAGTATAGTGCATATATATGGTGGAAACAGAGAAGATGAGATTATGGAGGGAAAGGGAAAAGAGGGATCAGTTGAAAAAACCAAACAATAATACAAAAGTAAGAAAAACATTTATATAGGTCAAAAAGCATATGTAAGTAAATAAATCCTGAAATGGCAGGTCCAAATAGTGACAATACCCAAAGGAACTGAGCAGAGTCTTAGAATCAACTCCCAGACAGAATCAGTCAGTACAAATGAGATAAGTCCTTATGGGTCAGTAATTCAATAAAGTGCTATGCTCCCGATACAATATGTAAAGCATGCATATATATATATAGAGACGTGCCTATATCTCAAAAAAGTATATATATATATATAAAGGGTCAAATAAATGGAGCAAAAGAGAAGCCCTCATTTAAACCCAAGGGTTGTAGTGTCTTAAGTCTATAGATCCACCTAGACTCTCTCTGTCTCAAAAGACGATCATAGTTCCCTCGCCTCACATGTCTCTTAACCCATTCAAGACCACAAAATTTCAGATTACTAGAGTCACTCCCATGACATTCTCTAAGATGTCTTGAAATTGGTGTTTCGAGGCGATTCCTAGGGGACCTTACATGTTCCATGATCCTTTCTTTAAACGCTCTAAAGGTCTTGCCTACATATTTTTGTCCACATGAGCAGGACAGGAGATACACCAGACCCTTCGTATTACAATTGAAAAAGTTTTTAATCTTGATAGAGACTTTACCAGTACTATCATTGACTACCTTAGATTCCTTCAAGATATATTTACAAGCTACACATCTACCGCAGCCATAGGAACCACATGGAGGATTACCCAACCATGTGTCCCTTGGCTGCGGTTTAGTGGATAGATGACTTGGTACTAATAAGTCACGAATATTGCGGCCTCTTCTGGCCGTGATATTAATACAAGGACCTAGAATTTCCTTCAAATGTGAGTCATTCAAAAGGATCGGCCAGAATCTATTCAAACTATTTTTTACTTCGGACCATCCCGTATCGTATGCGGCAATCATACGAATATCGCCTGTGTTTTTCAGAGTTTTATTCCTGGGATGATCACTAAGAAGATCTTTTCTATCAATTTCAAGTGCTCTCTTATAAGCTTTTTTGAGACAGCGATTTGGGTAGCCTTTCTCCTTAAAATATAAACGAAGTTGATTTGCCTTTATTTTGAAGTCCAATACATCGCTACAATTTCTCCGGAGGCGAAGATATTGGCCAACCGGGATTCCCGCCTTAAGGGGCCTTGGATGATAACTCTTCCAATGGAGCAGGGAGTTTGTAGCGGTTGGTTTTCTATATAAAGTGGACTGGAATGTCCCATCCTCATTGATGGAAATCGTGATGTCTAAAAAATTGATTGAGCGTCCACCAAATTCCGAAGTGAATCTGAGATTCTCATTATTCTGGTTTAGACATTCCACTAAGGCTGCAAATTCCTGTGTGGACCCCTGCCATACCAATAGAATATCATCGATATAGCGTCCCCACCATAGAATCTTAGGGAGGTAATCTCTCAAGGTCTCTGAGGAAAAGATGTATTTTTCCCACCACCCCAGGTGAAGGTTTGCATATGAGGGGGCACAAGCTGTCCCCATCGCAGTACCCCTCACCTGGTGATAAAACTTGGTGTTAAACAAAAAGTAGTTATGTGATAGGATAAATTCTAAAAGGCGTACCACAAAATCTGCATGAAGATCATCTCTACACATCCTTTGGTTTAGGAAGAATCTTACATGTTCCAAACCCCTATTGTGAGGAATGGATGAATAGAGTGATTCAACGTCCAAACTACAAAGGTTTGCACTTGGAGATAGCTTAAGATTAGAGAGTAGATTCAAAGCTTGCTTAGTGTCCCTTATGTATGATGGCAAAGTCTCTACCAAGGGTCTCAAAATTCTATCCACGTACAGACTAATATTTTGCGTAAGATTATCTATCCCAGAGACGATAGGTCGCCCTGGGGGGTCCTGTAGATTTTTGTGGATTTTCGGCAAGCAGTAGAAGGTTGCTATTTTAGGTTGACGATTAAGAATAAATTCGTACTCGTCACCTGATAGCAACCCTCCACTGCGGCCTTCGTCCAGAATATCCTTATATTTTCCCAAATAATCATTGGTAGGATCAGATTTCAAGATCCTATACGTCTTTTCATCACTTAGGACACATTCTACCATCCCTATATATTTGCTTGTATCGAGGATTACTATGTTGCCCCCCTTATCGGCTGGTTTAATAGTAATGTTAGCATTAGTCCTAAGTGATTCTAGAGCGAGCCTCTCCTTTTTATTTAGGTTGTTGTTTGAATGATAGTCAAAAGGTTTAATCTTAATTTTTTCAATCTCACTTTTTGCTGCCTCCAAAAATAGTTCAATATTTCGGAAGTCGGCAAAATTTGGTGTATATCTACTTTTTGGTTTCAAATCCGTACGATTTAAAACAGTAGTTGTATCATTTTCCTCTAAGAGGGACAAGAGTGTCGTAAGGCATTGATAATCTTTAGATGTAAGGCCTAAATCCCTCGCTTTTTTTCTCATTTTGTATAGAATGAAATTTGGATAGAGCAAGTTTTCGGACAAAAAGATTCAGATCTTTGATCCACTCAAATCTATCAAAAGAAGGGGTTGGGACAAAAGAGAGACCCCGTTCTAAAACATCAATTTGATCCTGAGATAGTATACACAGGGATAGGTTAACAACCTGGGATTTAGAATGGGTCAAACCTAAAGTCTCCTTCAGTACCGTACTTTAAATCGTACACACAGACTGCTAAGTACATACACACAGTCCACTAAATACACACAGACAGCTGAATACATACACACACACACACACACACAGACTGCATTGAGGGGTGCAGTGTGTGTCTGTGTGTGTGCGGGGAGGTAGAGGTGTTGTGTGTGTGTTGGGGGTAGGGGTGCCGTGTGTGTGTTGGGGGGCAGGGGTAATGTGTGTGGGGTGGTGCTGTGTGTGTGTGGGGGGTAGGGGTACTGTGTGTGTGGGGGGGCAGGGGTACTGTGTGTGGGAGGGGGATAGGGGTGCTGTGCTGGAGGTGGTGGTAAAAAAAAAAAAAAGTATTAAGTCTGTATTCCCCCCCTCCCCCCTTCCTCCCTCCTTCTTACCTTTGATGAAGAAGGGGGGACACAGGCTTTCCTGGTGGTCCAGTGGTGGTAAGGATTGTAGGGAGCAACTATCCTGTCCTCCTGCGCGATGCTGTGTGGAGCGTTGCCATTGTAACGTGCAGCAACGCTCCACACAGATTGCTCGTGGGAGGACAGGAGAGCTGCTTCCTAGAGCCCTCCCGCGTCCTCCCGACACAGAAGCAGAGTACGCGCCTGCCGTTTTGGGAAGGCAGGCGCCTACTCTGCATGGATGGCGAACCTATGGCCGCATGCCCACATTGCCCTAGGGTGTCTACTTTTCAAAAATATATTGTTTGATTGGGGTAAATTACATTGGCCGGATTCAAAAATGTCTTAAATGGGACATGGGAGCATGATGACCAGCTGTAAAAATTCCAAGTTGGAAAACAGGAATGCGCACCCTCCAAATAAGGTTTAGTAGCCCCCAGAAAACCCAACACACCTGTACATGGATGGTATCACTGTACTCAAGAGATGATGCTGAACACATATTGGGGTGTTATTTGGCAGTAACCCTTAAAGTTCTTAGTACATGCATTCTTAAAATGCTATGTGTGTCAAAATAAATCACCAATTATTTAATTTTTTTTTAAATTTGGCACAGATTGGTGGCAAAATGGTTGCATGAAAAGAGTCAATATACCCGAAGTTTAATACCTTAGGTTGTCTTCTTTAAAAAAATATATATACATGTAAAGGGTTATACAGGGATTCTGGACATATATCAGTGTTACAATGTAGTGTTACAATGTAATGTTAACTTTGAAAAAAAAATGGTTTGGAAATGGCAAAGTGCTACTTGTACTTATTGCCCTATAACTTGCAAAAACAAAGCTAAGAACATGTTAACATTGGCTATTTCTAAAATCAAACGATGTAGCACAGGTGTTTTTTTGGCAGTTGTAAATGCGCAACATATTTTGAGGGGCCACAGTTCGAAAAAGTGTGTTTTTAAAAAAAATAAATTTTTTTATAGTAAATTATATGATATGATGGATATAATGGTATCTTTAGAAAGACAATGTAATGGCGGGAAAAACAGTATATAATATGTGTGGGTATAGTAAATGAATAAAAGGAAAATTACACCTAAACACAAACACCACAATGTAAGCCCTGGTCCTTAATGGTAAGAAAATTGAAAAACGGTCTGGTCACTAAGGGGTTAAGCATGCTACTGTTGTACCCATCTTCCCCTTCCAACAGTCGTCACATATTCCTGCTCCCTTTTTCCGCAAAGTTTCTGGAAAAACATGCCTTTACCCATCTGACTTGCTCTCTCTATTCTTTTTTTTTAAATTCTTTATTTATTTCATTTTCAAGTAAAAAATGTTCGGGTAAAGGGTACAGAAGATAAAAAAGGGAAGGGGTAGGGGGTTAGCATGTTGCGATATTCCCGTTGCATTTAGTCAAACACATGGTCTATTGTGTCTATATACCCCCAGTCTCGGGGCAACCCTGTTGTGGCTGAAGTCCGCTTCGGGGGGGGTCCCGCCCTGTAGGCTATCTGTGGTAGTCAGTGATTCGGGATGCGCCCATGGTTGGTATTGGTAAGGCCGGGCCTAAAGTCAACGTCAGACGGGCTGGGCCCATCCCAAAATTCTGGTCCCGTACTGGGGTTCCCCTTGCGTGTAGACTCACTGTTGGGCGGATCTACTTGGATTTGTTTGGCGTGCGGTCAAGGGGGTCTCCACCGCTTTATCCCCTGATGAGGGGGGCAGGCGGGAGTTCCCCGAGGCGGTGATGTTCGTTTGTCAAGGAGGGTGTACGTCTGTTGCTCAGTGTGCTAGTGACCTATGGTTCGTATGACAGGATCTACACATGCCAGAGTATAGGGGGAGGGTTTGAGTGAGGGGGGGGAAGGGAGAGGGAACATCTGGGCTGGAGGGTGGTGTAAATCTTAGGATGGTCGGGTATCCCGCCCCATTTCCGCGCTTCCGCCCCGGCCGAGTCCCCGGCACTTGTGGGTGAAGGGGGGGTCCAAGGTAGAGTGATCATGTCGCTGAGAGGGACACTGGGGCTTGTGTGAGGGTCATGGGATGCAATCTCTGGGGGACTGAGTAGTGTAGGGTGGGATTGGCTCAACCCCCGCCCGGGGTTCACCGGTGGGTAGCGCCCTACATCGTGTCTCTTTCTAGACCGTGTTTGGGTAGTCTCCTGGGGGTCAGGATCCTCCACTCTCCACGGGCCAGGGCAGGAAGCACCGTTCCGGATTATAGCCCCGTGAGCCCCTTCCGTTCCGTGGTCGTTCCTACGGGGCCGTCGCAGCCAACCTCTGATAGCTGGTGTCCCACAAATTCCATGTCCTGTGAAATGCCGTGTACGAATCATGCATCTGCGCAGTTAGTTCGTCTAAGTCTCGCGTTTCTTTTATTTTGCGGATGACGGTCTCAATCCCGGGGGTACGTGGGTCTGCCCAAAGTTCCGCAATTGCTCTACGTGCCGCTAGGTTTTGCGTGCCACCAGTTTATTCTCTTGTTTCGTAAGTGAGTCCAGGGGTTTATTGAGTAGCATGGTCCAAGGCTGTGCTGTAATGGGTTGACCCACCACCCGTTCGATCAAGCTCTGCACCTCGGTCCAGATCTGCTTAATTTTGGGACACGTCCACCAACAGTGAAGGTAGGTGCCCCGTCCTCCGCATAGCTTCCAGCACTCGTCCGAGGGCTTCCTTCCCATTTGATGCAGCCTGTGTGGTGTCAAGTACCAACGAAATAGCGTCTTATAGGCTTGCTCCTTGTACGTAACGCATGTCGTAAGGGAGTTTGTGGCGTCCCAAATCTTGGACCAGTCGGCCGTGTCCTCTGGGGGGCCGATGTCTCTCTCCCACGCTGTGATATAAGTAAGGTTCACTTGGGAAGCGTGCGTGGTAAGCGTTGTGTATATATCTGAGATCTGGCCGCGGCGGAGCGGTGCATCAAAGCACTGCTTTTCGAACATTGTTGGTGAAGAGACCCCCGCCTGCTTGATCATTGGCTGTTGTGCGAAGTCTCGCAGTTGGATATAGCGGAAGAAATCACCCGTGGTTAGAGCGTCTGCATCCGGTATTTCTGAGAATTTGACTATGTCCCCCTGTCGGTAAAGGTGTAAGAGTCTAGAGATGTCTCTCTGGTCAAATGCAGCGAAGTGTTTAGCTACCATACCCGGTGGGAACAATTTATTCCGATAGATCGGTGTCACCGGTGAGAGGAAGGAAGAAAGGTCATACCTAGCGTAATGTTTGTCCCAAAGGGCCAAAGCGTGCGTGATTGCTGGAGAGGTGGGCAGTGGGAGGGGTCTGTATTTCAGTGGTACCCACATATAGGACGACGGGAGGTCCCAGCCCATGACATCATGTTCCAGGTCCACCCATCATTTGGTTCCTGGTGGCAGGTGCCATTGCTGGATGTGGGCTAGTTGTGCTGCGAGGTAATATTGCATCAGGTTAGGGAGCCCCAGTCCTCCCGTGAGCCTGGGGACATACATCGTGGATCTGCGAATTCTGGGTCTCCGGGACTTCCAGATGAATCTATCAATTGCCGTCTGTAAACGCTTGAAGTCCTGTCGCTGTAGTGGGATTGGTAAAGTTTGAAAGAGGTAGAGAAACCTCGGTAGAAGAGTCATTTTAATTGTGGCCACTCTGCCCAACCAAGATATGCCCAGTTTGTCTCATCTTCGCAGATCTTGATGCGCTGTCTTTAGTAAGGGCGTGTAGTTGACGTTGTAAAAGGCTTCCAGATTCGTAGTTAATTGGACGCCCAAGTATGTGAGGGAGGTGGTGGTGATGCGGAAGGGGAATATTCGTTTCAGAGGGGCGATTTGGGTTGGAGTCATCGCTATCGGCATCACGATGGATTTTGACAGATTGATTTTATATCCCGAGAGGGTGGAATATTCTGCAATTAGGGCTAGCGTTGCCTGGAGGGATTGCATGGGGTCCGTCAGTGTGAGGAGTACGTCGTCCGCGTATGCCGCTGCCGTGTACGACTCCCCACGTATTTGGACACCCCGGATTCCCGGGTGTAGACGGATTGCCTGTAGGAGTGGTTCCAAGGAGATCGCGAACAGGAGGGGAGAGAGGGGACAGCCCTGTCTAGTCCCGTTCGCGATGGGGAACGTCTGTGTCGCGGTGTTCGGCAGCAGGAGTCGTCCAGTAGGGTGGTCGTACAAGGCAGTGAGTACGTTTAGGAACCCGTCCGGGAACCCCTGATGGCTCAGCACCCTGAACAGGTAGGGCCAGAGAAGGCGATCAAAAGCCTTCTCTGCATCCAAGGAGAGCGCAACCGCCGGGATGTTCCGGTGTTGGGCGTACCAGATAGTATTGTAGGCCCTCCTCGTGTTATCGGCTGCCTGTCTCTTGGGAATGAAGCCAACCTGGTCAGGGTGAATCAGTTTTGGCAGGAAAGCGTTGAGACGATTGGCTAGCACTTTCGTAATAATTTTTAAGTCAGTATTGAGGAGCGAGATAGGGCGGTAGTGTCCCGGTTCCAGAAGTTCCTTGCCCGGTTTGGGCAGGAGGCACACGTCGGCTCCCAGCATGTCTGGGGGGAGCACTTGTCCTTGTAGGAGCGAGTTAAACATGTTGCAGAAGTGTGGGATGAGTGTCTCTTGGAACGTTTTGTAGTATAGAGTTGTGAAGCCATCTGGACCTGGACTCTTTAGGGGTTTGAGAGACTTGAGAATAAGTCCGAGTTCCCTAGCATCGACAGGGGCTTCTAGCACCTCTTTGGCCCTCAATGAAAGGGCTGGCAGGCCAAGGGGATCCAGGAACCGCGTGATGGCGTCCTGCCGTTCCGATTGATTCGCTTGAGAGAGCGGGTCATGGTTATAGAGATTGGTATAGTAGTGCACGAATTCCATCGCTATTTGTTCCGGGTCATGGGTAATTTCTCCCGAGCGGGTCTGTATCTTCGAAATCCTCTTGGCTTCTTGACGTTTCCTTAGACAATGTGCCAGAAGTGAGTCGGCTTTATTGCCTTTCTCATAGAACCTCTGTTTCGTCCACATAAGGTGCTTGGCCACATCGGTGTTGGACAGTTGTGCTATCCTTTCCCGAATATCCCTAATTTGGGGTAGGAGGTGTTCTGCTTGGGTCTGCTTGTGGCGTGATTCCAGCATCGCCAAATCCGCCAGCGCTGAGGTGAGATCTCTTAGGCGCTGTCGCTTTTGTAAATGCTAATGCTATGAGTTTCCCGCGGATCACAGCTTTATGGGCTGCCCACACCGTCGCCGGGGTCACCTCTGCCGAGGTATTGAGTTCAAAGTATGTTTTGATTTCCTCATTCACGATGTGGATGATGGCCTTGTCTCTGAGGATCCACGGATTGAGGCGCCACCTCCATTCGCGAGACAGGCGTGGGACGCGGATGGTTAAAGATATCTCGGCATGATCAGACCATACTATATTACCAATGGACGACTGTTCCGTCCAGGGTTGAATGGTCTGTGTCGTGAGGAAGCTATCAATCCTGGAGTAGGACCCATGCGAGTGCGAGTAGAAGGTGTAGTTCCTGTCCGCCGGGTGGTGCGCCCTCCAGACGTCTATGAGCGCTGTGTTCTTGAGGAATGCCGCATAGAGTTTGTCGTTTCTCGTTGCCGTCGGTGTCCGATCTAGCGGTGTCTTGCGGTCTGCAGCAGGAGATTGAGTTGCGTTGAAGTCGCCTCCAAATATGACGTGTTTGGTTGGTAGGCTGGCGACGTGGGCCCGCAGGGAGTCCCAGAATCCGGCGTCCGGGGCGTTAGGAGCATATATTGAGCAGATGGCCAATGTGGTGGTTCCCACCCGACCCATGAGGAATAGAAACCGTCCCCCAGGGTCTTTTATGGTTTGTATATCCGTCAGGGGGCATGAATTTCGAAGGAGGATGGCTACTCCCTTCGACTTTGGTGTGGGGGAGTTGGCTAGGAAAAAGCGTTTGAAATGTCTGTTGACTAGTGGGAAGTGTCGTTTGTTCGTGAAGTGGGTTTCTTGGAGAAGAATGATTTCTGAACCGGTTCGGTTGGCCCATCTCATCATTCCATGTCTTTTGCCTGGCGTGTTCAGGCCTTTGATGTTTAGGGAAGTCAGGCGTAACTGGAGATTCGGCGCTGCCATTGTGGCACTGTCGCCCGCAATGGCAAGTGTAAGGGGTTGGGATGTAGTGTCGTGCTTCTGCCCTCTGGGGGAAAGCGGGTTAGTAGCGACCGCTTGTGTCGGTCGCCCACCTGCCTTGTGTGGGTATGGTGACCTCCTGAAGGATGGGGGGTCTCCCGGGGTAACTCGGCCGGCACGGCCGCAACAGTTCCTGGCGGCGGGTCCCTGGGGAGATGTGGGGGTAAACTGGACTTATCGAGTTGGCCAGTTACCAGTCGGGAGGGGAACACCTTCCCCTGTTCGGGTGTCCGTGCAGCGGTCCCGCAGGGGAAGAGTGAGTCACTGAGGGTGTTTGCAAGTCGTGGCGCAGCCTGCCCAGGGCTGCCCGACGACAAGCTATACTGTCTGAGCCTCGGGTAGGGTCGAGGGGTGGGAAAAGGGAACAGGTCTCTGTGTCAGGGGACCTGGGTTCTGGGACGCCCCCGTAGTGGGGGTTTTAGTCCCCTTGCGTATCTGGCGTGAAGTCTCTAGTTGTGTTCTATCAGGTTCAGCCCTATGGCCGTTGTAAACTCTGTGAAATTCTAACGTGCAGCAAAACGGAAACTAAGCTATTCTACGGTTGTGCAGACCGGTTAGAGAAAACGTGGCGTCCCTCCGCTAACGTGAGTCTAGGTCGTGGAGATGCAGATGAGAAGGGTGGATGTGACGATGTCACTGCCTCCATCTAGTACGAAGCCTCCTACGTGGGTTATAGTCACATTCATTGGCAGCGAAGGGGGTACATCTGTGCGGAGCCTATGAACTCCCCCATCTGTCGCAGAGTGCCTGTCAGGTCCGTGAGTCATCCTTTGTCCGGGCCCCCTTGTATATAAGCGTCTCTAGGTCAGTGGTCGTGGTGGTTCAGGCATCGTGAAGCGCTGTGAAATTAAAGGGACTTGACTAAGACAGTGGCCTGGCCTTATTACCAGTCCGGGGGATTGGGTTGGTCCATGTTTTTTCAGGGGCGAGGGGAGTCGCATCAGCCCTCCAGGATCCGCCCATTACCGATCTCATAGCCCCACCCTCTCCATGTGTCTCGTCTGAGGACCTACAGCAGTGCTCGAGATCAGCGGTCCTCCAGCCCCCCAGGTGGCCACCCCCGTGGTTTGGTCCCCAGTTCCGACGCCCTGCAGTGCCACCCGTTGGAAGGAGAGAGAGAGAGAGGGAGAAAAAAAAAAAAAAAGGAAATCAAAACCCCCTGGTCATCTTGGGTCTTGTAGGAGTTCCTCACAAACCTAAGCTGTCCGTCCGTCATGGGTCCTATGGGACAGCGGTCCCCCACTAGTCACCCCGTGGCAGCCCGTCGCCCTCCCCCCTCCCATCCCTATCCCCCCCCCCACAAGACCAGTGTTCATAGTCCATTACCTGCCCCCCCCCCCGTGCTTGGCCCAGAGGGCCGTAAAATGCTGATCCCGGGCGCCCCTCTGTGCCTGCCTTGGAGCGTAGCCCTGCGAGTCTTTCAGTGGGCAGCCCCCCCCGTCCCGGTACCTGTGAGGGGCCGAGGCTTCAGGGTGCCCTTGGTCTCGGCCGGAGGGGGCACGCCAGTTCTGTGGGTGGGTGCACGGTGCGGCCATCGATGGGGGCAGTCCAGGTGCTCTCTGTCGGTGTGCAGGGTTGCCGGCACGGGGTCGCTAGAGATCGTTGTCCGGACGGAGGACTGGGGGGACGTGCGTGCCGGCTAGCCACCCAAGCTGCAGTCCTGCCGCGGTGTCTGTGGTCGTGGTGCTTCCCAGCTTCGTGGAGGTCGTGAGCGGAGGGTGCCGTCGTCCGTGCTCTACGTATGCGAGGCCCGTGACCGCCGATGCCCTGCTTGCTGATGTCGGCGGTCACGGTCACCAGTTGTCTTGCTGCTGGCGGCGTCCTGTAGGGTGGAAGGGGCCTGCATGCTGCGAGATGGTTCTGGTAGCGGAGGGAGACCCAGTTGGTCAAGGAGGACTGCGGATTCGTCTGGCCTGGTTAAGGTGAGAAATTTGTTGTCCCTCCGGACGATAAGCTTAAAAGGGTGGCCCCAGGCATACCGGAGGCCATGCTGCGTGAGATGCTGTGTTAGTGGCCGAAGATCTCGCCTTCTCCTGAGGGTGGCTGGTGCCAGATCCTGATAGAATTGGATCGGCACTCCCTCCACCTCCAGGGGGGTCTCCCTGGCCGCTCTCATCAGTTGCTCCTTGATGTGGTAGAAGTGCATCCGCACTATGACGTCCCTAGAACCGGTGGTTGCTGCAGACGGAGCTCTCAGTGCTCTGTGCGCTCGATCCATAAGGAGCTCAGCTGCTGTGGCCTCTGGTAGAAGCCGGGTAAAGACATTTTGCAGGGTGTCTGAGAGTAACTCCGCCGTGACTGTCTCTGGGATTCCCCTCACTCTAATATTATTGCGGCGGGTTCTGTTGCTGAGGTCCTCATTTGCATCCTCCAGGGCACGCAGCTGGTCACGGAGGTCTTGCAATGCCCCCTCGTGTGTGTGCACGCTGTTTTGCACCTCCGCCATGTTGTCCTCCACTGCCTGCGTGCGGGCGGTAAGGTCCGCCATGTTCTCCAGAATAGGGTTGAGGCGTTTGTCCAGCTCTTCTGCCACCGAGCTGCGAAAGTCTGCCAGGAAGCCTCTCATGTCCCTGCGGGTAAGAGGGGCCTCTGGTCCGTCTGCGTGGGCTTGGGTGCTCATTTCGGAGTCCGTGTCCGACGGGGATAACTCCGGCGCGGGCGGCTGGGCCTTGTGCGTTCGCCGGAAAATTGGAGCAACTGAGGATTGCCGGGTTTTCTTACCCCCGCCCATGGAGGGGGTGATTGCAGTTGGATGATAGAGGGGTTTTAAGGGGGTAATGGGGCTCAGGTGCTGCTGATTGCTGAAGATTCGGGCTAGGCCTCGGCAGAGCTCAGGGTTTAAGCTGCCATACTCGCGCGAGGTCAGGCTCCGCCCTCCGCTCTCTCTATTCTAACTCTCTCCTCGACCCTCTTCAGTCTGGATTCTGCCCCATACACTCCACTACACAGAGACCACTCTGATTAAAATTACAAATAATCTAATCGTGGATAAATCCAAAGGCCACTACTCCATACTTATTCTTATCGACCGCTCTGCTGACTTTGATACTGATCATAGCCTTCTTCTCCAAACTCTTAATCCTAATCTCTTGGTCTCTGTGACACAGCTCTCTCATGGTTCTCCTCCTACCTCTTCCAAAGTTAATTCAGTGTCTCCTTTTCCAATGACACCTACTTCCCTCATCCTGTGGGAGTCCAGCAAGGCTCAGTTCTTGGTCCACTTTTGTTCTCTCGCTATACTGCCTCTCTTGGCAAACTCATTAATTTGTTTGGATTTTGCTACCATCTGTACACTGATGACACCCAGATATAGCTCTTCTCCCCTGACCCCTCCCCTGCTGTCTTATAACGTGTCACCAATTGCCTTTCTTCCATCTCTGACTGGATGTCCCCCGCTTTCTGAAACTCAATCTCTCAAACTGAGCTCCTTTTCTTTCCTTCCTCTTTCCCTCTACTTTCAAGTTAGTGGTACATACACCCTGTTCAAAATTATTATGCAAATTCTATTTAAGTGTCACAAAGATTAAATGTTTTGTTTTTCAGTTTAACTCATGGATGGTATTGTGTCTCGGGGCTCTTTTGATCACTGAAAACAATCTCGGACACCTGTGATAATTAGATTGCCAGGTGAGCCCAATTTAAGGAAAGACTACTAAAGGAGGGTGTTCCACATTATTAAGCAGAGCACCATTTTCATGCAATCCGGGGAAGAAAAAGGATCTCTCTGCTGCCAAAAAGAGTGAAATAGTTCAATGCCTTGGACAAGGTATGAAAACATAAGATATTTCACAAAAACTTAAGTGAGATCATCGCACTATTAAGAGATTTGTGGCTGATTCAGAGCACAGACTGGTTTGTGCAGATAAAGGCACATTGAGGAAGATTTCTGCCAGATCCATGCATCGGATCAAGAGAGCAGCTGCTAAAATACCATTTCATAACAGCAAACAGATATTTGAAGCTGCTGGTGCCTCTGGAGTCCCACGGACATCAAGGTGTAGAGTCTTGCAACTGTGCATAAACCTTCTATTCGGCCACCACTAACCAATGCTCACAAGCAGAAACTGCTGCATTGGGCAGAAAAATACATGAAGACTAATTTTCAAACAGTCCTGTTCACTGATGAATGCCGTGCAACCCTGGATGGTCCAGATGGATGGAGTAGTGGATGGTTGGTGGATGGCCACTCTGTTTCAACAAGGCTGCGACGTGAGCAGGGCGGTGGTGAAGTCATGCTTTGGGCCGGAATCATGGGAAGAGAGCTGGTCGGCCCCTTCAGGGTCCCCAAAGGTGCAAAGATGACCTCTGCAAAGTATGTGGAGTTTCTGAATGACCACTTTCTTCCCTGGTACAGAAGGAAGAACTATGCTTTCCGTAATAACATCATCTTCATGCATGACAATGCACCATCTCATGCTGCAAAGAATACCTCTGCATCAATGGCTGCTATGGGGATAAAAGGAGAGAAAGTCATGGTGTGGCCTCCATCCTCCCCTGACCTCAATCCTATTGAGAACCTTTGGAGCATCCTCAAGCAAAAGATCTATGAAGGTGGGAGGCAGTTTACATCCAAACAGCAGCTCTGGGAGGCTATTCTGACATCTTGCAAACAAATTCAAGCAGAAACTGTCCAAAAACTCAGTTCAATGGATGCAAGACTTGTGAAGCTGCTATCAAACAATGGGTCCTATGTTAAAATGTAGCGTGACCTGGTAAAATGTTTAAAACGTTAAAATGTTGTTATAAGTTTGATTGAAATAGCTTTTGATTTCAGTAAATATGCTGCAAACACAACAAATGACAATTTTCAGTTCTTTACAAAGTATAAAGTGTTTTGAAACTTACTGTGCGTAATAATTTGGAACAGTGTTTTGTAAAAAATACTGTTATTAGGTTTGTTCAATAAAATTTGAATTGTACTCTTAATAGTTGATAACATGAGAATTATGCTGACTTATTTACATCAATTATTTAGGTAAATGAGAAAAATATCATTTGCATAATAATTTGGAACAGGGTGTACATCAGCCCATCCTTGCAAGCGAGCTGTCTTGGCGTTATATTTTCTCTGGCCTCACCTTTAAGCTTCACATCCGGTGTCACACCAAATCCTGTCGATTTCAACTTCAAAAATATTGCTTATATCTGCCCATTTCTTACGCAAGATACTACTAAGAAGCTTGTCCATGCTCTAGTAATCTCTAGTAATCGCATGGATTATTGTAACCCTCTCCTAATTGGTCTTCCCAGAAGCTGCATTTCTCCGCTACTGGCTGTAATGAATGCTGCCGCCAGACTGATTTTCCTCTCCAGTCACTCCTTTCACACCTCACCCCTATGTCAGTCCTTACATTAGCTTCCTGTATCCTATAGGAGTCAATTCAAAGTACTAATCCACACCTATAAAGCACTGAACAATTCTAGCCCATCATACATCTCTTCACTGATCCATAAGTATGCCCCTTCTCAGTCTCTCCACTCTGTCCATGACCTTCTCCTGTTCGCTGCTCGCACCCGTAAGGCCAACTGACGCTTGCAGGACTTCTCGCGGGCTGCTCCCTTCCTTTGGAATAGCCTACCTACCATAATTAGACACTCCTCCAGTCTTCAATCGTTTAAAAAATGCCTTAAAACTCATCTCTTCAGGAAAGCTTATGGCCTCCCAGAGTAATCTCCACCTCCCATATCTGTCCTTTGCGCTCTCCTAAAGGGCAGCACTCTATCTCCTCCTACCTCACTCCCACCTTGTTTGATTGCTATCTCCTGTCCAACTGTGTTTTATACCCCACCTCCTCTAGACTATATGCTCGTTTGAGCAGGGTCCTCTTCATCATATTGTTCCCATACGTTTTGTAATGGTCTCATTTATTGTTAAATCTCCCCCCCTATACTATTGTAAAGCGCTACGGACTTTGCTGGTGCTATACAAATTACAATAATAATAATAGGAGAATTTTAATTGCTAAATTAAGAGGACGCTCCAGACCCCTGAAGCTTGCTTTAAAGCTTTATGTGTGAAAAGTGTCACGTATTTTTGACCTTTATAAATGAACCTGATCACACCCCCTGTCTTTCATGCATACAACAGGTCGTGTTACTTCGAAGTTTGGCTAGCTCAGTAAAGGTAAACTCAAGAGGCAGTAAATTGTCCAGAGCATTGGGAAGTCTGTGATTGGACAGCAACAGAAAGTCTGGGTAAGGTAAGAAGGCTGGATACAATATGACAGCAGGTTTTTACAAGCTGTTTTTAGATAAACCCCCAATGAAAAAAAAAAATGCATAATGAAATGCATGCATGTTTTAATTTAGGGTATATCTACGTATAACTATTTTTTTATTTTCTTTTGAGGGGGCAATAGAGTAATTACAGTAATAAGGAGCAGCTATGATTGAGTTTCAATATTTTAAAGGTTTTGTTTTGTTGTATTGCTCATGTTATTGATACTTGCCCTTTGTCTCCTATTCTTTCAACTTCCTGCTTGACTACAGGGCATGCAGTAGGGAGGTACCAAATTCTTTTTGCAATAATAGACAACCTATTTATAAATAAACTCTTTCCGCACCATATCAACTTTATTGCAGAAATGCCATATTGCAGTGTGCCCAGCTTCTCTATCTACCTTAATTTGAATCTCTACACCTTGGCATCCTTCCTCCAAATGCAGTCTTTTAATAATAATAATAATAATAATTGGTTACTTTGCCTATTAGATTTTTAGCCATACAGTTACTGAAGACTTATTCTGAACCTTTCCTCAATTCTCAGTAACATCCAGATTGTGGGCACCTCTTCCAATCTACGTACTTCTCTTCTAAACAATGTTTCTGTAAATCTTTGCATTCACTCTAGGTGTTATCTATACTCCTTTTATGAAATGCAATTTAACACTCCAACACTTTGGCAGGGACCAAAGAAAAAAAATTACCTGCTCTCTTCCCAAATCCCTATGCATATTTAAACAAATGGAGGTTACGGTATTTACCGTATATACTCGAGTATAAGTAGAGTTTTTCAGCACATTTTTTGTGCTGAAAAAGCCCCACTCGACTTATACTCGAGTCACTGTCTGTATTATGGCAACTTACATTGCCATAATACAGACCTCATTACAAGCCCGGCGGTCCTGTTGGGGGCTGGCAGCAAGCTGTTACTTACCTTTGTAGCAGCTCCGTGCAGCTCCCAGTAAGTCTCGCAACACCTGCTGCCGTCAGAGCGTTGCAACGGGTTACCGGGAGCTGCATGGAGGTGAAGGGAGCTGACCGGAGCTGCTACAAAGGTAAGTAACAGCTTGCTCTGGGCTCCCCCTGCACCGCCCATCCACTGGACCACCAGGGATTAAGCTAGCCCCCCTCCCCGACCAGTTAACAAGCAGGGAGGGGGGACTAAAAAAAAATATTAAAATAATAATTAAATTAAAAAATATTCAAATTAAAAATAATGCCCTCTCCCCACCCAGTTCACACACACTACACACACTAACACACACACACACACACACACACTGCATTATATACACACAGAGTGTGTGTTTGTATGAGTGTGTGTGTATATAATTATAAAAATCACAGAATTTCATAGCCCTAAGTTTTACCCTCAACTTATCCACGAGGCATAGCATATTTCACAATTGTTAGTCACAAAACTGCACTCGACTTATACACGAGTATATACGGTAGTTTCTCCAATGGCCATGAGAGACTTTAGCCCACCTGCCACGTCAAGGCAAACCTTAGGTGGGTCCTAAACTAACCTTTTACCTTTCACTTACACTAGCCTTTTATGTTGGCAGAAACTCCAACACTTAGGAATCAGTTTAAGGCAGCGTTTCCCAAATGGTGTTCTGCCAAAAGTTTAAAAAATAGAATGGCCGGGGGCGGCGAGGGAGCAGTGAGGGAGCACAGCGGCCATTCTATTTTTTAAACTTTTGGCAGAGAGATTACTGCTCACTCGTTGCCCGCATGCCTGCCGCTCAGCAGCCCCACTGGACCCCAGGGACCGCTTGCCAGCCGCCCCACTGGACCACAGGGACTCCATGCCAGCACTCCTAAAGGTAGGAGGGGTGGGTGGAGTAACATGTAAAAAATAAAAAATAAATTGTATGTGTCTGCAAAGAGTATATGTTTGTTTGTCAGTGAGAGTGAATGTGTGATGTTGATACACTATGTCAAAGGGTTCCACAGGAAAAATTAATTGGGAACCCATTTTCTAATGGGTAGACTGTGCCTTCCTTGCAATTAGGTATCGAAGGGCTACTCTACAGCCATTGGCTGGCAGTCAGAGCCCTTTGGTAGCAGGGACAGACTAGCAGTCACTTGGCCAGCTGTCACTCCACAATGAATGATGATCATCAAAATCAGATGTTGCAATTTGACTCAAAGGAGCTGCTATTTCTCTTCAGCTCCTAGTAACTTCACCTACCATCATATACGATTTTGAGATGCCCAAATTGAGAAAGACCATCCCTTGAAAGGGTTTAAAATATGTTGAAGCATTTAAGAGTGGTTATCCAGTACAGTGGTTCCCAACCTTTTTTTACAGATACACACTGACACGCATGCACAGACAGAAAAAAACTGTCATACATAGAGATACAAATGCAGGTGCACATATCCAAACAATCACACACTCACAAAAAATACAGACATATAGATACACACACTGACCCATATGCAGATAAATAGACCTACAGATACAAACACACAGATCCAAACAATGCCATTCACATATACAGACATGGATAAAACCAGAATTACCTCTGCACTTGATGAATAGGCGGGGATTATTCCGCCTAGGCACATACACTGGAGCTGTATTAAAGCTCCAGGAAAGTGTAACCTATCACCACTACAGTTTTAAATACTACACTATTATTTCTTTTCTGGTTTTCTCCACATATACCTTGTCAAGGATTACTGAAGCGCTGCACCTACCCCCCTGTTTTTATGCCCAGGCGCATACACTGGAGCTGTACTGAAGCTCCAGGAAAGTGTGAGTGCACATCTTTTATTTTACCTATCACCACTACAGTTTTAAATACTACACTATTATTTCTTCTCTGGTTCTCTCCACATATACCTTGTCAAGGATTACTGTTTTTATCCGCCCTGTTTTTATCCAGTTTTCTGATCAGAAAAGAGAGACTCCGTATTGGTGTTCAAGCTGCTTTTGGTCTATTATCACTTTGCTTCCGCACTGAATTTATTTTTGTGTGATTACATATACAGACATACAGATACACATGCAGACACATAGATACTGTCACACATGCAGATACAGACTCAGATGGAAACAATGACACACATACAATTGCACAGATACACTGACAAGCATGCTGATACACAGATACAAACTCTGATCCACATACAGATACACATAGCTATACATACTGACACATGCAGATGCAGACACTATAACATATGCAGATAGAGACACAGATTAAAACACTGAAATACATGCAGATACACAGATGCAAATACTGACACATACAGATACCGGTACATAGATACACTTACATATACACACACATACAGATGTACAGACAGGCACAAACACTGCCACACATGCAGATATACTGACACATAGATACATGCTGACATACAGATACACAGACACACTGATATACAGGGAGTGCAGAATTATTAGGCAAATGAGTATTTTGACCACATCATCCTCTTTATGCATGGTGTCTTACTCCAAGCTGTATAGGCTTGAAAGCCTACTACCAATTAAGCATATTAGGTGATGTGCATCTCTGTAATGAGAAGGGGTGTGGTCTAATGACCAACCCAAAAAACTCATTAATATCAAAGCTGAATATTTTTGGAAGTAGTTTTTAGTTTGTTTTTAGTTATAGCTATGTTAGGGGGATATCTGTGTGTGCAGGTGACTATTACTGTGCATAATTATTAGGCAACTTAACAAAAAACAAATATATACCCATTTCAATTATTTATTATTACCAGTGAAACCAATATAACATCTCAACATTCACAAATATACATTTCTGACATTCAAAAACAAAACAAAAACAAATCAGTGACCAATATAGCCACCTTTCTTTGCAAGGACACTCAAAAGCCTGCCATCCATGGATTCTGTCAGTGTTTTGATCTGTTCACCATCAACATTGCGTGCAGCAGCAACCACAGCCTCCCAGACACTGTTCAGAGAGGTGTACTGTTTTCCCTCCTTGTAAATCTCACATTTGATGATGGACCACAGGTTCTCAATGGGGTTCAGATCAGGTGAACAAGGAGGCCATGTCATTAGATTTTCTTCTTTTATACCCTTTCTTGCCAGCCACGCTGTGGAGTACTTGGACACGTGTGATGGAGCATTGTCCTGTATGAAAATCATGTTTTTCTTGAAGGATGCAGACTTCTTCCTGTACCACTGCTTGAAGAAGGTGTCTTCCAGGAACTGGCAGTAGGACTGGGAGTTGAGCTTGACTCCATCCTCAACCCGAAAAGGCCCCACAAGCTCATCTTTGATGATACCAGCCCAAACCAGTACTCCACCTCCACCTTGCTGGCGTCTGAGTCGGACTGGAGCTCTCTGCCCTTTACCAATCCAGCCACGGGCCCATCCATCTGGCCCATCAAGACTCACTCTCATTTCATCAGTCCATAAAACCTTAGAAAAATCAGTCTTGAGATATTTCTTGGCCCAGTCTTGACGTTTCAGCTTGTGTGTCTTGTTCAGTGGTGGTCGTCTTTCAGCCTTTCTTACCTTGGCCATGTCTCTGAGTATTGCACACCTTGTGCTTTTGGGCACTCCAGTGATGTTGCAGCTCTGAAATATGGCCAAACTGGTGGCAAGTGGCATCGTGGCAGCTGCACGCTTGACTTTTCTCAGTTCATGGGCAGTTATTTTGCGCCTTGGTTTTTCCACACGCTTCTTGCGACCCTGTTGACTATTTTGAATGAAACGCTTGATTGTTCGATGATCACGCTTCAGAAGCTTTGCAATTTTAAGAGTGCTGCATCCCTCTGCAAGATATCTCACTATTTTTGACTTTTCTGAGCCTGTCAAGTCCTTCTTTTGACCCATTTTGCCAAAGGAAAGGAAGTTGCCTAATAATTATGCACACCTGATATAGGGTGTTGATGTCATTAGACCACACCCCTTCTCATTACAGAGATGCACATCACCTAATATGCTTAATTGGTAGTAGGCTTTCGAGCCTATACAGCTTGGAGTAAGACAACATGCATAAAGAGGATGATGTGGTCAAAATACTCATTTGCCTAATAATTCTGCACTCCCTGTAAGGGGGTTTCGTTTTATTCATTCGTGCAGGGCTTGACAAATTTGCTTTGAATCTATGAGCCAGTTTTAAACTAACAAAGCTTTATTTTTAGCGTCAAAAATTAAATTCTTAAAAGGGACTACAGTCACCAGAACCACTTCAGCTCAATGTACTGGTTCTGTGTTTATAGCGTGTCCCTGCAGCCTTTTCAATGTAATCACTACCTCTTCATATCTTTAGGAGAGTTGGAGTGGATCCTTTCCCTGGGGTCCAGTGTGTCGGGCTGCGCTGTAATATTCAAGCTCTTTCTGCTCTCCTTGCTTTGCTCCATTGCACACTATTTAATGATGCTGGTGCAGGAGTGACGTCATATTCTGGCATCACAATAGGGCGCGCAAGGGTGCAGATCGAGAAAAGCAGGAAGACTACCGCTTCCTCACCGCCTCAGCTGAACAGGCTGATACAGACTCAGGCGCCGGGACAAAATTCCTAGTCACCATGGCGACCTGCTGCCTCGGATTTGTCAAACCGTGCATTTGTGTATAATAGCACACTGAATTCTAGTGCCTTATTTGTTAGCTGCTATAACATCTATTTTAATAACAGCTTTGTAATTTTATTAACCAGTATAAATGCTTAAACAATATTTTATTTTTTTTAAAATACATTTTTATTGTGAATTCTGTTACATTGAATAGATTACAGGTATCAAGCAGTTTTATATCAACAGTTGTTAACTTCGAAATGGTATCGGAAGAAAAATAATAGTGTGTTTAGGTGTGTCTTGCATTCCATGCACCTTCTGCTATGAATGAGTGTTCATTCTATAACTTGTATGAGTTTCAGCAGTTGTGTTGGGGATGACAGGGGTGATACTATTGGGTGTTGCATCGGTAGCAGTATTAGTGGCAGCCGTTGTAGCTTTTACTTCTTCCTTGTGAGCACTGAGGTTTGTGAGTAACCGGTGTGTGTTTGGTCATCGCCCTCCTTTTTATATTTGGTGTTGTCTGTAGTGGGGGAGGGAAGGGGGCATATTCCTTCGGGTTTCTAATCTATGGCGTTTTTGGTGGCAGGTGTTGTCTGGTTTGTGTGAGGCAGGTTTGGTGTAGCGGGAGTTGAGTTATTTCACTCATTCGGGGTCAAGTTGGGTGGCTGTGTGGTTTTGCATAAATGCTAGCCATGGTGATCAGCACTCTGTGTACAGGGAATGGGAGTGTGATAGTGATAGGTTTATCTCCTCGATTAGTCGGATTGTTTCTACCTTTTGAATCCATTCCCTTATCGACGGGTGGGTTTATTTTTTCCAGTAGATTGGAATGAGCATATTGGCTGCTGTTATGAGGTGATTGATAAGTATTTTTCGGGGTTTGGCTAGTGGGAGTGGGTATAAGAGAAAAAGGGAGACTTTTGGCAATAGGGGGAGTTGAGTCTCTTCCATCCCTGTAATTATGGACATAATCCTCTGCCAGTAGGTTGGGAATGATGGGGCAAAGCCACCATATATGACCAGGGTTGCCTCCTGGCTGGAGGCAACTCCAGCAGGTATCTGAAAGGTTGGGGAATAGGCGGCGTAGGTGTGCTGGTGTGTAGTGCCATCTTGCAACCCTTTTGTAACTGTGTAGTTGCTAATCGAGGCGTGAAATATGTTGGAGAATATACGTTTGCATTCTGAGTCTGATAGGGAAATGTTAAATTCTTTCTCCCACAGGGACAGGAAGGATGATTTGGGGTTGCAGGTGTCGTTCTGGAGTAGAGTATAAAGCATTGATATGTGTTTCATCTTGAGGCCCATGCTGTCGCAATGGCTCTCGAATTTGGATAGGTCTCTAGTTGCGTCGCGGAGGGGTGGTGTGGTTGATATGAAGTGTATAAGCTGTCTAACATTGAAGAGTAGTAGAGGTGAGGGGGTCATTGTTGAAGTAATCTCCTCTATCAGTTTGATCCCCTGGGATTTAAGCAGGGTTCCCAGCTTAAGGTAGTTGGATGTGGGTAGGCTTTTGAATGTGTATGTGTTCATGCCTGGTTGGAAGAGTGGGTTGTGGGTACAGAGGAGAAGGGTGTGGTGAGATACTGTGCAATGATTTGATTTGTTGCAATGAGCGCAGGGTCAGGACAATGGTTGGGTGGAGATTGTGGGGAGTGCTAAGAAGGGATGTACCCTTGTCATGCCAAGGTATGGTGTGCAGGGGTACTGGGAAGCATGGAAATTCAAGTTGCACCCAGTGTTTTTGGTTCTTAGGTATCGTCAATTCATTGATCCTCAAGAGGACTATGGCTTTATGATAGTTTTCTAGATTGGGTAAGCCTAGTCCTCCTTGGAGCTTATGCGTTGCCAATAGTTTATAAGACAGTCCGGGGTGGTCGTGGTGAATATGTGTTTTAGGATGGTGAAGAGTGTTTTGGTTAGTGCAGTGGGGAGGGTTTGTAGTAGGTACAGAATTTTAGGAAGGGTGTTCATCTTTAAAATATGCATGCGGCTAAGCCAACTGAAGATTTGTTCCATTTGATAAGGTCTTTCGTGAGAGATTGTAACAGGGTGGGAAGTTCAGGCTGTAGAGTTTAGATAGATCGTGTGGTATTTGGACCCCCAGGTATTTCATCGCCTCGTCTGCCCAGTGGAATTGGAACATTTGTTGTAGGGAGTTTTTAGTCGCCTGGTCCACCCTGAGTGGGAGTATTTCACTCTTTGTGAAATTTACTTTAAAATTGGATATGCTAGCTTAGCAACAGATTTCTTGTACTAGGGCTGGCATGGAGGTGGTGGGGTCAGTAATTGAGAATAGGAGGTTGTCAGCGATTGCTGATATCTTGAACTCCCAGCTGTTTTCTCTTATCCCCTGGATGTTTGTCTCTGATGCCTTGTAAGAAGGCACGAGTACAAAAATGAGCGAGGAGTGGGGGCACCCCTGTCTCGTGCCATTTCTGATATGGAAGGGTTGTGAGAGTTGTCCGTTGACACTGACTTTTGCACTGGGATTAGAGTATAGGGCTGTCATCCACCTAAGCCATGTGGGGCCAAATCCCATATACTCAAGGGTCGTCAGGAGAAGGGACCAGTCCACCCTGTCAAAGGCCTTTTCTGCATCTATAGAAATTGGTAGGCTTTGTGTGTGGGACAGTTTAGAGAAGTGGATGAGGTTTAGCCTTTTCATGGCGTTGCTTTTAGCTTCGCATGCTGGGACAAAGCCCGCCTGGTCAGGGTGGACCAGCTCCTGTAAAAGTGGACGTAGGCGGTTGGCTAGAATTTTGGTGAATATTTTTAAGATCCACGTTAATTAGAGAGATCGGCCTGTAGCTCTCACAGCTCAGGGGATCTTTACCTGGTTTGGGGATCAGTGTGATGTGTGCTTCTAGGGCCGAGGTTGGGAGTTTAGTAGTGTGTGTGAGGGAGTTGTATGCTGCTGTAAAGGGCTGGGATAGCAGGCTCATGAAGGATTTGTAATACGGAGCAGTGAAGCCATTCGGGCCTGGGCTTTCCCTCAGGGGGAGGTGTTTTACTCCTCCCTCGAACTCCTCGGTTGATATGGGTTCGTCTAAAGCTTGTTGGATGTTAGTGGGGAGTGTTTGGGCATTTCTAAAGGAGAGAAAGTTTCGGATTTCCTCATTGTTGGGGGGTGCCTGCCTTGAATTGTATAGTTTGGAATAGAAGTCATGGAAGGCATTTAATATGTCTGGTAGTTTATGGGTCGTGTCCCCTGAGTCGGTTCTGATTTTAGGTATAAATGTAGTTTGTCTAGTGTCTTGCAACATTTTTCCAGTAAGCGGCCACATTTGCCACTATTAGCGTAATAATTGTGTTTGGATAGGGAGAGTTTACGTTTAATTTGCTTGTTGAGGAGTTGCTGTAGTGATGATCAATACTGCGTCAGTTGTTTGTGTCAAAGGAATTGGACCCTTTGTGTTCCTCTTCTAAGGAGCGGATGGAATTGGTGAGTAAGTATACTTGCGCTTCTCGTTTCTTTTATTTTTTAGGATAATGCTATGACAAGCCCTTTAATTATTGGTTTGTGCGCTTCCCAGATGATTGTGGGTGTGATGTCCTGTGAGTTGTTATCTGAGAAGTAGTGTTGGAGGGTATCTGTCACTTTGGAAATCAGGGTCGGGTTATTCAGCAATTGGTTGTTTAAATTCCATTGGAAGGTGTGTATTGAGAGGGAGGGAATTTGAATGGCAAGAGACAGGGACGCATGGTCTGACCATGTGATGGGGCCGTAATGGCAATTCTCTATTAAATGCAGGAATCTGTGCGGGAGAAAAAGCATGTTTATCCTTGAGTAGGTTTTTGTGGCAGTACAGTAGTAAGAGTAGTCTTTGGAATGTGTGTATCTTGCTAGCTTGAACCAAGCTTACAAGATAGTTTCTCTCAGCCTACCTATGATCTCCACCTCATCCTTCAATAACACAATTTTATCCAGCATGCATAGAAAGTAGATGCTATGTCTTTAACATCACAATGATGCTACTACATGAGGTTTCTAATTTTTTTTTTGGTACATTTATTTTAAAGAGTGCAGTGGTCAGCGGCTTAAATTTTAAAATAAGATTTAGAAATTGTCCTAATCACTGTTGAACAGCACATATCTCCATCTGTGTTCAAAAGGGGTCTTATTTAGGCAATGGCCCAAAATGAAATTTAATGAAAAAGTCTATATTTATTTTTAGCCTGACATGGGCACTTCCGTGTGGACACTGAAGGAGTTAAATGCATCTAGCATGAAGTCTTGAGCAAGGTAGGTTGAAATGTATTACTAAAAATATTTTAATGTCAGAACAGCAAGAATAGCTAATACATCATGTAGAACATTTTATGCTCAAGTGATTAATGTGAAGTTTTCCCGGTAATTTTTTATTTTAGGAATTCTTTTTTTCTTCCTCAGAGAATCCAGATTTCTAATGTGCTAACAATAACCTAGCTCAACTAAAATAAAACAATTGTTTATCTCCTACGGCTAATATACAACTGTTCTTTTTGCTTTCGGGATGGGTCTATTTTAAATTACTTCTATTCCTTAAAGCGGCACTGCTATTCCAAACTTACCTTTCTCGTATTATTTCCTTTTCTCTTTCTCTCTCAGAATCTGTTCTTTTCTTTCTATCGAATCTAATTTTCTTTAAAGCATAAGATAAAGTAGGGACCACTTTTTCTTATGTATTTTTCCTACGTTTGACCTTCTTTGGCCAAAGGAGGAGCTTAAGTCAGCTCCATTTCCTGAGGTCAAAGAAATTTTCCAACAATACTCACCCTTCCTCTGTTACCTCACATTGCCTCCTTTCACTATTCCTGAACGTCCTTTCATACAGGCAGGGCTCCAGCGAATTCACAGAATTTTATCCGTACCAAATGCCCCTAATTTGTTAATTTGTGCTTGAATGAAATTCCTATCCTTGCTGCGGCTGCATCTTGCAGCCATTTAGTAGATAGCTCCCTAATACTGTGGGAATTAGAGGGCTATCCCCAACTTTACCAACACTAAGTAAAAATAACTTTGCATTAGTAAATGAAGGGAGTTTAAAATCTCCCTAATGCCCCTACTCACTATGCCATGAGTATGGGGCATGTCTACTAAACAGTGAGCAGCCAGTAGTCCAGCCCTTACTCATTAGTGGTGGGCTTGGACCCTAAGACCTACTGTCTTCCCCTCCACCCCAGCACTAACCCATTATTATCCCAGCCCCCATCCATTGGGGGCCCTAAGTGACAAAAAGGGGGGGGGGGAATGACTTATTATCCCAGCCCCCATCTATTGGGGGCCCTAAATGACAAAGAGGGGGGGGTGACCTATAATCCCAGCCCCCATCCATTGGGGGCACTAAGTGACAAAAAAGGGGGGGATGACGGTCATCCCAGCCCCATCTATTGGGGCCCCAAAACACGTGAACTATTGGTAAGTGGACTTGGGTAATCCCAGCCCCCCATCCATTGGGGGGCCCTAAGTGACAAAAGGGGTGACCTATTATCCCAGCCCTCATCCATTGGGGCCCTAAGGGACAAAAAAGGGGGACTTATTATCCCAGCCCCATCTATATTGGGGCTCCTAAGTGACACAAGGGATGGGGTGACTCTCACATCCCAGTCCCCATCCATTGGGGCCCTATGACAAAGGGGTGACTCCATTATCCCAGCCCTCCTCATCCATTGGGGCCCTAAGGATGTGGGGACTTGATATCCCAGCCCCATCTATTGGGGGCCCTAAGGACAAAAGGGGGGTGAACTATTATCCCAGCTCCCCCCATCCATTGGGGGCCCTAAGTGACAAAAGGGGGGGGTGACCTATTATCCCAGCCCCCATCCATTGAGGGCCCTAAGTAAAAAAAAAAAAGGGGGGGTGACCTATTATCCCAGCCCCCATCCATTGGGGGCCCTAAGTGACAAAAGGGGGAGTGACCTATTATCCCACTGTCTCCACTCCCTGTGTTGCACACTGCCACTGGGAAGAAAGACTGATTGTATCCTCTCCCTGTGAGATGCACTGCCGCTGGGGAGAGAGATTGGTTGTCTCCTCTCCCTGTAGGATACACTGCCATTGGGGAGAGAGACTGGTTGTGTCCTCTCCCTGTAAGATGCACTGTTGCTGGGGAGAGAGACCAGTTGTGTCCTCTCCCTGTAAGATGCACTGTTGCTGGAGAGAGAGACCGGTTGTCTCCTCTCCCTGTAAGATGCACTGATGCTCCTAGTGCTTCCCGAGGGCTCCAAGCACTCCACTAGACACCATAACCACCGCAGATCCCACGAACCGCCGCTTGGTTGGGGTCTCGCCGTCTTCCACCCACTCTGGACCCAAGACCAGGATCCAGCTTCCAGTAGGCAGACCTCTCTTAATCCAGAGAGCAGGAACATGAACAAGCTCTTACAAGAGCTTAGTGATTATACTCTGGGGAGTATAGTGATTATAGCAATCCCCAGAGTGTAGGTAGTTCTCCAGTCCCCCACACATGAGCCGAAACTTTATGAAGGGTAGAACAAGTCTGAGGCTTTATTGGCACAAGTTTGCTTATATACAATTCCTCAGACCAGAGGCACACCCCCTGGACCTAATGGAACACAGGCACACACAGGCACCCATGATACAATTAACAAAGACAATGGGCTAACTCAATTAACTCTAAACAGAAAAAAACATTTTTACAAACCCCAAAAAGTACCCCAAAATACAATATCCCCTGATAGCCCCGATCTGGCTGAACAACATATCCAAAATACACCCAGATCGGTTCAGGAATTTCCTAGAAGTCTTATTTTTGCCCCACTGTGCACATGGTCCCATGCCCAAAACAGTTCCATACACTCAACGACAAAACACTGCTGGACAATTTAAGATGGGCCCCGCCACATGTTTGAATCTGTTTGTTAGAAGTCCAAGGGGCAGAAACAGTACTTTTGAACATGGGTTATCACAGGGCCCATAGTCCCAGGGTAGAAGGCTGGTAAACAGGCTGTGGCGAAACCGGCCTCGCCACGTGTCCTTGGAGGGGGCTGCTTGCCCGCCTCTTGCCTTTGGACTATGGACCAGACTTTATGTGAATGTGTTATACCCCAGATAGGAATCCCATGGAGCCCATTCGTATGAAACTGACTGTAAAGACTTTGGCTCCATGGCGATTAAACTGTATTTGTGTGGTCCGAGCGACATTCACTTAATAATGTGCGCTCAGACCTGAGCTATCTGGGGATATGTGAAATGTCTGTGTGTTATGTGTAAAATGTGACTTTATGTATTTTAAAGTGTTTTGTGTCTTTTTGCAACCATGTGCTTAATGGAGTCTTGTGTCTGTCCTGGGAGATAACACAGTCGTTTGGATTTACAAATTGAAGGCGACGCTAGTGTTTATACAGCGTCCCTGTCTACATAAAGATTTGGGAAAATGGGGTTCGTGGATCCTTGGGCACCTCGCACACCTGAGGAAGAGGGTGAATTGGACTGGAGAGATATTGCCCGGCAAGAACTATGGTACAATGCCCTGGAGGAAGTCCAGTATCAACGGCAGCAGCGCCTTCCTGTTGTCGCATACCGGTTGGAGGAACAAATGGCCTGGCGGATGCCGCTTCTGGGAGACCAACCCGGAGGGCAGCAGGTCAGACAACTTGAGTACCTCGTGGAAAGGGAACTGAGCCTTGACGCCTCATACCGGGCACTGTGGTGGTGCACTGTCCAGCCAGAGACATGGAGGGCAGAGGGCATCCAGCCGGAGGAAGCCTGGCCTGTTGTGGAAGGCCTTAGCAGAAGACGTCGACTTTGGCAGTCCAGCAGAGTCACGGTACTGGGCTATTTTTTATTACCGGGGTGAGATGGTACAGGGCCCGAGATCTATGGGACTGGGACAAGACCTCCACCGTTTGGCTGCCATGGAACGACAGCTAGAGATGGACTATGTGGAACTACTAAACTCATGTCAGCCACAGGGCATAGACACAGAACAGGAAAGCTGGCTGGGAGACCCAGACCTGCCAACCTACAGCTGGGAAAACGCAGCCGAGGTACCCCCTGCTTCACTACCAGCGGCAGAAGTAGGGGACCTCATAGACTGGTCCTGGGAAGACCCACAGATGGCAGGTGGAGATGGGATGGCGGTCTCTCTACCGGCCCTACAGGGATGCTGGGCGGTCGGCCCAGATCTCCAGCGGCAGTGTGTACCCCAGGGAGCAGAAGGTGCAGTCCTTCCTCCCCAGCGGTAGTGTGTACCCCAGGGAGCAGAAGGTGCAGTCCTTCCTCCCCAGCGGCAGTGTGTCCTGCAGGAAGCGGAGACAGTCAGTCTCGCTCCCCATCAGCAGGGCAATATATTAAAAGGGGAGACAGTTGGTCCCCCTCTCCAACAGCAGAGAGAGTGTCAGGGAGAGGAGCTTGTTATCCCCTCTCCCCAGCGGCTGAAAGTATGTATGGGAGAGGAGCTTGTTACCCCTCATCCCCAGCGGCAGCGTGTACCCCAGGGAGATGAAGGTGCCCTCCTTCCTCCCCAGCGGCAGTGTGTACCCCAGGAAGCAGAGACCATCTGTCTCGCACCCCAGCCGCAGGACAAAATATTGAAAGGGGAGACAGTTGGTCCCTCTCTCCACCAGCAAAGAGAGTGTCAGGGAGAGGAGCAGGTTACCCCCTCTCCCCAGCGGCAGTCTACAGTTCAGAGAGAGGAGCTTGTTACACCCTCTCTCCAGCGGCAACCTAACCCACCAAGGGGAGATGTTAAGCCCCACAACTATGCAGATGGGACTGTAGTCTCTGCACTTGCAGCACCAGGGGTAGGGACGGTCGGTCCTGTCCCCCAGCCACAGAGCAGTGTATCCAGAGGGGAGACAGTCGGTCTCCCCCTCCCCCAACCAGGCTCCAACCAGGCTACTTCAGTGGTGGCGCTGGCACCCGGGCAGAGTACCGCTGGTTTCTGCCCACTCAGCAACCCACCAAGGCAGTCTACCAGCCCCCCGCACAGCTGTGGTGAGGCACCTGGACATGGACAAGTTGCTATTTTATCCAGGTGTAGTAACCAGCTATTGTGGGTGGGCTGTATTGCTGTTTGTGCTTCGTGGGTGGGTTGCTGGACTAACCAGGGCACTGACCGGCAGGAGGTCAGATACCCTGTTAGTTTGGATGGTAAAGGGGAGAAATGTGGCAAAACCGGCCTCGCCATGTGTCCTTGGAGGGGGCTGCTTGCCCGCCTCTTGCCTTTGGACTATGGACCAGACTTTATGTGAATGTGTTATACCCCAGATAGGAATCCCATGGAGCCCATTCGTATGAAACTGACTGTAAAGACTTTGGCTCCATGGCGATTAAACTGTATTTGTGTGGTCCGAGCGCCATTCACTTAATAATGTGCGCTCAGACCTGAGCTATCTGGGTATATGTGAAATGTCTGTGTGTTATGTGTAAAATGTGACTTTATGTATTTTAAAGTGTTTTGTGTCTTTTTGCAACCATGTGCTTAATGGAGTCTTGTGTCTGTCCTGGGAGATAATTGAATTACTTATCTCCATGATAGAAGACTCTGAAACTGGTTTGGGCCAGAAAGCCATGCTTCATTTAGTCACAAAGGACTTTTTACTAACTTTTGAACCCCTTGTCTGATTTGTGCCAGGCGATCCGTTACACAGGCCCCTCCAAAAACCAGTGGTGAAGTGGATTTCGTCACAGAGTATGCATGTGGTGTTTGTTTATGAATGCATGGGTGTAATCACATATAAAGACACAAATACACTCAGATTATACACAATGAGACACACAGACAAAAAAATAAATGAAGTGGGGGGGAGAAATCCCATTTCTAGCCAACTGCTTGTTTCCGTATATTTTTTTTTGTTTTTTTTTTTTTTTATTGGCAGTTAGGTCAAAGGTACAACAGTGCCTGCATTGCCACATCAGCTACATCAGGCTCGAAACGGGGTATAGATAACCATATATTGGTGGGATACATTGGAGTCATTTCGATACATAAAACTTTGAGGTACTGTTGCAGTGTGTTCCCTGTGACAGACAGTTTACGTATAACACCTATCGTCTCATCAGTTTTGTGTTTATTCCGTGTTCATTCCATGTTCACCAGTAATATATGTTCATGTTAGAACTACAGTCGGGCAGAACCATAACATGTTGGAGGAAGCTGAGCTATGAGTCTCGGGGTCAGGTACCTACGTTGGTCACGGGTGGGCTGGGAGGGGTCTTCCCAGTAACCGTTTGTGTGTATGTCATTGGGAAGGGTCATTCCCTAAGGTCAGGGTGTGCGGGGGGTTGACATATGTGTTCCTCCTTGTGTGTCGTATACCTATTTTGTTCGTCCTTTATTTATCATTTATCGCTTGTGTATCTTTTATAAATCTGACCCATGGGTCCCAGACATCCTGAAAAAGTGATAGTTTGTGGGCGATAGAGCCGTGGATTTCCTCCATGGTTCTGATTGTCTCTACTTTGGCGATCCATTCTCTAATTGATGGGGCGTTGGGGTTTTTCCATTTGACAGGAATGAGTAGATTGGCTGCAGTTATAAGGTGGGTGAGGAGGATATGATGCGATTTGGGCAAAGGGCTTGGGAGGATCAGGAATAGTAGCGCCTGTGGGGTAATTGGCACTTGGATTCCCGTAATTGTTTTGAGCATTTTCACTATATTGTTCCAGTATTTCTGGAGTAATGGGCAGGTCCACCAGGTATGAGCTAGTGAGGCTCCCCTTTGGGTGCATTTCCAGCATATGTCATGTGTGTTTGGGAATAGGCTGTGTATTTTGGATGGTGAGTAGTGCCATCTGGCAATTCTCTTGTAGTTACCCTCCTGGATCGCGGTACATATCGAGGTGGCGTGCGTTTGACGGAAAATAGTGTTCCATTGGGGGTTTGTAATTTGGGTGTTTAGGTCTTTGGCCCATGAGTCCGTGAAAGGCGGTAATGCCGTAGCGGCTTCCAAGCCGCGGAGTTTATAGAATGTCGATAGTAGTTTTGTTTTAACATTACTCGTTTTACAATGTACTTTGAAGTTTGAGAGCGCGCGAGCACCTCTGTACAGGATAGGGTTGTCCCTGATGAAGTGGGTCACCTGGGCATAGAGAAAGTATTGCATTGGCGTGTGAGTGTCTAGTCTTGTCAGGTTGGAGAGGGGGCGAATGCGGTGGCCTTCCAATAGGGTGCTAAGTTGGAGGTACGTCCCATCTGGTGTGTTCTGTAAGGTGAGGTACGGCTTGGCAGTCATGCCTGGGGCGAAGAGTGGGTTATGGGTAATGGGGTATAGGGGGGATGGGTGGGGGGACAGATTAGCCGAATTACGGATACGCGACCAGGTGAGGAGCGTGGGTCGGATCGTCGGATGTTTAGTGTGGTTGGGGAGGAGTGTTGATAAGGTTGATTGCTGCCACGGGATTGTATGTATGGGGGAGTTAAAAATGGAGCTTTCCAGCTTTATCCACTGACGTGTTGGGGGGTGAGTCGACCATTCATATATACGTGATAGGACCGTTGCTTCGTAGTAATGTTCAAGATGTGGTAGACTCAATCCACCTTGAGATTTATGTCTGGTGAGGATTTCATATCTGATCCTCGGCTGTTTATGAGCCCATATGAAGGTTGTAAACAGTGTCCTTAGTTTAATAAAGAATATCTTGGGTATAGCTATGGGTAGGGTTTGGAATAGATATAGGATCTTAGGGAGGGTATTCATTTTTAAGATATTAATCCTGCATAGCCAGGAGTATTGTGGTTTATTCCACGCTTGTAGGTCTTTTGAGATAGATTGGATGAGTGGTTCGTAATTTAGGACAAAGGTGGTTTCCGTATATTTTCTATGCAGGAGGGTGGCTTCTCTGGAGTCTAGTGGGAGCAGGCTGCAGCTAAAGGGATTGGGCTGCTATTCTGCCAGGCTCTCTCCCTCCATGCTCTGACTCTTCGTGTGCCTCTTGCTGTAATACAGCGAGAGGCCTGGTCTGGTTGCCAGGTAATGAAGGATGGGTTCCAGGCTTAATTTTTGTTAGAACAAAGATACAGTTGGCAACCAAGAGTAAGTGGTTGCTAACTCTGAATAGTTAGATAATTACCTAGGTCTCTTCGGTGCTGCTTCCTGTCCCCTCCATACAGCTAAGATAAACATTCAGATTACACTTTAGTTACAGTATTCGTTTTGTGCAAGTTTTCGGATCATCAGAACGGCTAATGGCACGAAAACTACTACAGTGGCCTTAATGGTTATAGAGCTTAGAATGCTCCTTAAATGTATATATTCAATATCTGTGAGTGCTGTGTGTGTGAAATCATTTCACGTGTGTGAATATTTATTTATGCAATGCCACGGTGTCTACATGTATGGATGTCTTTCAGAAGTTATATGTTGTCAGTGGGTGTCAATGTCTCTGCATGTGTACAATGTCTGTATGCATGTATTTTGGTGTGCGTGCAAGCAATATCAATTTTAATGAGATGCATGAAATTACAGAGGAACAAATAAACAGAAAATAAATTTACAACTGCGTAAGGTATTAATACATAGAAACTCCAGAACCCTCTCTCATGAAGGAGTTAAGCGTGTTCTGTTCTGTCGGTTGCTTTTTTCTGACCTACAGACATAGCTGAGGTAGGGATACGGTCAAGCTGTATGCTCGTTGGATTCTTATATGCAGAGCTGCCTCGTTCATCTACACAAATTACCTCTGTACAGGAAATGTCATGGCTATAGAATGCCAGTAAAATGTGTCATTCACATGTATGATTATTTTATTACATGCAAACATATAGAGGAGAAAAATGCTTACTGCTCTGATAGGCTTAAAGTTCTTTTACATTAATATACAATGGCCCTTCTTGTAGACTAAGATATAATCCTATTGTATGATTAGAATTTACAATCCTATGATATATATATTATTCCACAGATTGAGAGGTGCACTCGAAGGTCTTTTAATGGGATTTCTTTATTGTGATTAGTACATCAAAGAACTATCTGTCCCGATCAACGTTTCGACCCCGAGGGTCATTTTCAAGACTCTTAGGGGTCGAAACGTAGATCAGGACAGATAGTTCTTTGATGTACTAATCACAATAAAGGAATCACTTTAAAAGACCTTCGAGTGCACTTCTCAATCTGTGGAATATATATTGGTATGCTTGTTGCACCAAGTCAAGAGTATTGGAAAAATTGTTAAAAAGGGGTGAGTGCCAAGGTTACAGTAAATACACACACACCAAAATTATAGACGCAACACTTGTTTTTGCCCCCATTTTTCATGAGCTGAACTCAAAGATCTAAGACTTTTTCTATGTATAAAAAAGGTCTATTTTTCTCAAATATTATTCACAATACTGTCTAAATCTGCTCACTAACACAGATTTAGACAGATTTGTGAATAATATTTGAGAGAAATAAGCCTTTGGTGTAAGTCTTTGAGTTCAGCTCATGAAAAATGGGGGCAAAACCAAAAGTGTTTATAATTTAGTTTTTTAGGAATGAGCCATGCTATAACCCTAAGTACAGGCCAGGGTGAGACTCTTGTCTCTATGTCCCCCATCAATACTGAGGTGTTATGGTGTATGAAGAGGTTCAAATAGAAATGTTTTATAGGAGGGTGAGGTTCTGCGGAAGTGTTTGTGTGTCCTCCCCCATCCTTCTGACTGATCAGCTGCTATAAATATCCCAAGAAATGGCTGAGCCAGAACCTGAATAAAAAGCTGGCAATGAACCAAATAGCAAGTTATGGATCCTGCTGTTTTCCTGCTATTGCATGCAGTAGAAAATATAGATTAGGGAACAGTGCATATAGGCAAAAAACTGTTTGAATTCTTATAAGGCTACTTAAAATCACCTATCTTGGCAAACAAATATAGGGATTAAATTACACCACATGGCTATATTGTGTTAAGCCCTCCACTAGGTCACAGTACCCCAATATCGGCGGGTCCTACACAAATTTTAACATGGGAGATAAACACGCTAACCGCAAGACTTACTGCTTAAATTGTTTCCATAGACTCTCCTCAATTCATGCTCTACTGTGGCCCACCCATGTTAAAATTAGTGTCCGACAGGGTCGGTCTTAGGGGTGTGCGAGCTGTGCGGCTGCACAGGGCGCCATGGAGCAGGGGGCGCCATACAGCCGACACAGCTCACACATGGCCGGGTGACAGGAGAGCAGGGGAGCTAAAACAGGTCCCGGGTGGAGGATTTCATTATTCTCCACCTGGGTCTATATATATATATATATATATATATATATATATATATATATATATATATATATATATATATATATATATATATATATATATATATATATATATATATATATATATATATATATATATATATATATATATATAAAATACAAAAGATGGTTGCACTCACGGTTTTTGAATTAAAAGTCCAAAGTTTAATGTCACATACTAAAAGCTGAGATCAACGTTTCAGTCCTTCCATGAGGACTTTCATCAGGATCCTGATGAAAGTCCTCATGGAAGGACTGAAACATTGATCTCAGCTTTTAGTATGTGACATTAAACTTTGGACTTTTAATTCAAAAACCGTGAGTGCAACCACCTTTTTGTATTTTTGTATTCTTTGGGCTATGCATGGTTGGCACCCGGTCACAAAGGGACATTTCAGCGTGAGTGCAGGAACTATTTTTGCTTTTTTATATATATATATATATATATATATATATATATATATATATATATATATATATATATATATATATATATATATATATATATATATATATAAACGAGAGACAGCGGGGGCGGGGCTTATTGTGAGGCAGAGGTAACTGCTGCACAGGAAGAGGGAAGAAGGAAGGAGTCCCTGCTTCCCCAACAACCAACTGCATCTACTTCCTCTTGCAGCCATAATGGAAAGAGGTAAGTCTGTGTGTTTGTATGTGTGACTGTCTGCCTGTGTGTGTGACTGTTTGCCTGCCTGCGTGATTGACACTGTCTGTGTGACTGACTGCCTGTGTGACTGCCTATGTGTGGCTGTTTGCCTGTATTTGTGTGTGTGACTGCCTGTGTGCCTGCCAGTGTGACTGTAACTGTGGGTGACTCCAATTGTGTATGTCACTGTAGCTATGCCGTTGTGTGCCTGTATGCGTGACTATCTGCTTTTAACTGAGCATGTGTGACTGTCTGCCTGTAACTGTGTGTGTGACTGTCTTACTGAGCGCCTAATGTCCTAAGGCCGGCCCTGCCTATTGGCATTAGGCTACTGTGCTCACACAGAGAAGCTGTAGCTGCAATCGCTAAAAAAATAATCATATTGGCCATGATATAAAGGTGTCAGAATGCACAGTACATAGCAGATTGATGCATATGGCACTGCGTAGCTGCATTCTATGGAGACGTGAGCATCAGAACCGTACCATAGAGCAATGCCTGGTCTGATGCATCACATTTTCTTTTAAATGAGGTGGATGGCCATATGTATGATTTACCTGGGGAAGAGATGGCAGCAAGATGCACTATAGAAAGAAGGTCGGAAAGCGGAGGCAGTGTCATGCTCTGGGCAATTTTGGATCTGCTGGAACAACAAATCCGACCCATGAAGGCCCCATCTTGCAACTTGCAGAAATTAAAAGGATCTTCTGCTAATGTTTTAGTGCCAGATACCACAGGACAAATTTAGAGGTCTTGTCAAGTCCATAAAAAAACAAAAAATACAGTGCGATGTGCCTTTAAGACCAAAAGCAATTAATGAATAATATAAATACCATATACAAGTGGATAACATTCACATAAACGACAAAAAATAAAGTGCACTGTGCATTTAAAACTATAAATCAATTGCTGAATAATATGAATACCACATACATTTGTAGTAACAGGAGTGAATTGTGCTAATACAAAAAAAAACAATAGTGTTACAGTGCACTAGTGATAAAAACCCCACTGATATTTGCAAAGTAAGGACAAAATGTTAATACCTCACTTTTAAGAAATGCTTGAAATTTCTTCTGTCAGAACTTCAGTGCAATTCTCAAAAGAAAAATCAAAAACAAAACTCATAGGGCAATATGCATTAACAATAAATATTGTGAATATAGATCGTAAACACTCACAAGAGTAGAGCAATTAAATCTGCTCTGAACTGTGTTGGCATCTCAGGTAATGTATATAGAGGCTTTAGGCTGTGATGAAAATAAAAATCCTTTATTAAACACTCCAATAGTTAAAAGCAGTTGTCAGGAGTGTAAGTCCTCTTTACATGTCTCCTCCTGACAAGTGTACTTAAGTCCCAAATACTTGTGCCGATTATCTCCAGGCTTCAGGGGCTGTATGCACTTTCACTTGTTCCGGGAGGCGGGGCTTACGGCCGTTGAACGTAATGACGTTAGAGCGTGATTACGCGTTTCGCCGACGTGCTCGGCATCATCAGATCCGCCCACTTGTCCATCACAGTCTCATAAAAGGCATAAAAAGGGGGCGTGGCTGCCCAAAAGGTCTGTGAATTCTGCCTTGTGATTGGTTATCTTAACCAGGCATATTACCATACATAATAGATGCCATTTCCTACTTGAATCGAACTAAAAGGGGACTATTCACTAAGATGTTTACAAATTGTTATATAACTCAGGAAATAATACAATCAAATGCAATTAAATAAATTAAAATAAAACAAACTGCACATATACAGTAAGCTTATCTCTCACTGGGAACAATTGTATATTTGTACAGTGTACTAAATAAAAATATATCCAAATATAAATCACTTACAATAGTACCTACGGTACTTTAATAGAAGGAAGAAAGGAATAAAATTAGTTCATGGATGTAGGGTCAGATTAACATAATAGATATTGAAACAGCAGCTCCTGGCCCATGTTTGCAATAGGCCCAAAGCATCTGCAATATAAATTTTTTTTCCCCCTTTCATTTATTTATTATGAAATTAGTTTATGCTGCTACACAGATGCTCCATTGCTTACATTTATCTTGTGAACTTTTTAAAAATGTTTTATTTCTGTTGCGTGCACAGCATCTAAGACAGGCAATCACACAGGAAAATGTATCGAGAGGACACGTGGACAAGCAGTAGGATTGCAATATATCACACAGACTACACAACAGCTACCATGAGAAGAAATTCAATTTCTCTCATTAGACCCATAAAGTCCTTAATCCAGCCATGTGTGGACAGCGGCTGTGTATTTTGTAGGACTAATTGTCATGCTGCTATACCTATTTAGGAAGCAGACCTGCAATACTCAGGCTGTTGATGAGTATAATCCTCCATAAACTGTCAGTGTATCGGAGAAGCTATAGCAGAGCCAGCAGGGTGCCTGCCTCTGGCACATACTATTTCTGAGTGTTCTTACTAGTGGTGCAACTACAAAGACTCTAGGTCATTCTTTGGAGACATAGCCTTATAACTTCTATTCAAAATGCCTTCCCTTTTCTCTCCCCGTTACAGTAGTGAAATATGGAAGAGTGGCCTATAAGTATTTCTGCTCTTCCACCTATCACCATTTAATATCCATCTCCTGTATTTATTTTTTAAAATCTTTATTTTTTGTGCAATATGGATTACAAACAAGCCTGTAGTGCCACGATAGCAGTAACAGGCATATCAAAGCAACAGTATCAAGAGTTAGCTGCACATTTTTTACAAGTAGACAGGATGAATCTAGAAGACGATTATGTATGATCAGTATTATTAAAAACAATAAAAGAGCCATTAAAACAGGAGCTATGATCACATAGACACTTAGTTAACGTAAAATAGATTAGAAGGTAGAGATTGAAGTATTGAGATACATGGATGCTTAACTGGGTAGCGTGAGTCCCGTAGGAGGCCCCCAGGTGTGTGGGGTATTAAGAGAGGGCAGCAGTTACCGAGTGAGTGTAAAAGTGATTTCGAAGTTGGGACAGAGCTGTGTCAGCAGACAACGTGGGGAGAGGATAGGTGAGTGGTCACATTCCTTCCAGCGCCTAATCCATAGTCTCTGTTTATCCGATGCCCACTAAGGGTAGAGCACAGTTCCAGAACAGAGATGGCCTCTGCAAAGCCTCAGGGCACAGCAAAAGCGGTCTGGTCTTCCCCAAGTATAGGATTGATGCTTTCCGTATCAGAAACTCAGCATACTTCCCAATTGTACACGGCATACGGATCTTAGGCACATCAGGAGTCCGGCTTGACAAGAGGAATACGACATCTGAAGCCCATGTCCAGGATCCGTCTGTGTGTGGTGGCTCTTGATGCACTGACTCCAGCCTCAGTCCACTTCTTGTGAAAGTCCCCAACACATTTGAATGGCCTTTTCCTGACAATCCTCTCCAGGCTGCGGTCATCCCTGCTGCGTGTGCATCTTTTTCTTCCACACTTTTCCCTTCCACATAACTTTCTATTAATGTGCTTTGATACAGCACTTTCCAACTTCCTTTGCAATTACCTTTTGAGGATTTCCCTCCGTATGGAGGGTGTCAATGATGGTTTTCTGCACAACTTTTAGGTCAGCAGTCTTCCCCATGATTGTGATTCCTACTGAACCAGACTGAGAGACCATTTAAAGGCTCAGAAACCCTTTGCAGGTTTTATGGCTTACTTAGCTGATTAGAGTGGGACACTGTGATCCTAGAATATTGCACCTTTTCACAATATTCTAATTTAATGAGATTGTGGATTTGGGGTTTTCATGAGCTGTAAGCCACAATCATCGCACTTATGACAAATCACGGCTTGAACTATCTTGCTTTGCATGTAATGCGCCTATCTCATATATTAGTTTCCCATTTTACGTTCCATTACTAAAATAAATGAACTTTTGCACGATATTCTAATTTTTCGAGTATCACCTGTAGATACTGATGTAAGAGAAGAACTGTTATAGTAATCTTTTTAGTAGGTCAGGGCATCTCTCTATCTCTATCTTCCTATTGCTCTTTGCGTGCAGTAGATTCATCTCTGCCTCATTACATTGATAGCACTTTCTGTAGAGCCATCATAATTGTGTACAAAGTACAGATAACAAACCCCATCTTTGTGCTGGATACAATTTGCTGATATATTCATTTTCTGGCTCCAGAGGGAGCTCAATGCTTCAAAGAAATAGCACTGATTCAAGTGCTCAGTGCACATGGGGAATTGAAGTTCCAGGGTAGTAGACTATTAATTTTTTCTTTTTATTGCATGAGGTGGGTGTATGACTTCTCCAGAACACATCTAGAATACCCTTTCAAGGGCTCTTTTCCACTAAACCCATAATTGTATTGTTCAGGGTTTAGATCAATTAATTTTGAAATCAGGTCAAGTTGGGACCTTACTCAACTAGCACACTCACCTATAAAGTGCAGTGCAAGCATTCCACACATAAAATCGAAAAATGGTAATTATTCATTATTTAACTGACAGGATTCGTAGATAAAAAGGATTCCTCTAAAACCTTAACATATAACCACATAGAATAGATCTACAAAATATTGTATAAAGACCAAAATAGTGTGGGACCTTACTGACTTCAGTTGGAAACCTGTAATTCATTAATAAACATATTGAAAGCTCTAGTAGGCACTTAAAAGAGACACTGTGCAATCAGGGAGTCTGGTGGAGTAGCATTGTGGAGTACACCTCAACTGGGTACAGATCACTTTAAGAGCCATTTCAAATGCTCATGCTTCCCCACTTATATGCTATAGTCAGCCAACACACAACATGATGGAAACATAAGTCCTCATTGTTAAGAACGTCAGTAGTTATGGTACTGAGTTCTTCTATTCCTTTCCCAATAGCTGAGCATAAGTGACTATAGCTGCAGTTAGGGTGTAGAGGAATAGTAGAGATGAATGCAGCTTCCCAGACGAATCTCCCCAGCAAATAAAAGGTTACCCAAGCATGAGCCTAGACTTCATGAAGGGTACAACAGGAATGAGCTTTATTGACGCCACACTTGCTTTTATGGAAATCCTCCTGCAAGAGGACCTCCCATAGTAAACAAAAGTGACAACCAATCATAATACCGATTTACAGTAAAACCCTCCCTTCCTCTGCCTGGGAGATAATGAGATAAATTAAGGAATAACCCAATTATCTCCAGGCAAACGGCACACAATTTCCCCAAAACTTAGAACACCCCTTTACATACAAGGTATCCCCACAAATGTCCCCTTATAGCCCCGATCTGGGAGACCAACATATTCAAATTTCACCCAGATCGGTTCAGGGGTTCTCAAAAAGTATGGAAGTCTTAGTTAACCGACCGCAATTTCGAAAAAGACAAAAAAAACCAAAAAACGAAAAACACACCCGAACGGAGCGATTGTTCCCAGTGTTCGTGGGAACTAAACTACCGAACGGCGCTCTCCTAGCTGTTCGGCAACAAAAAGAAGCAGGCGTTCGTATATTTCCAATTGAGTATGAATTCATGCCACATGTTTAACCCCTAAAGGACCAAACTTCTGGAATAAATGGGAATCATGACATGTCACACATGTCATGTGTCCTTAAGGGGTTAAATTGTCCTGAGCTTGGAGATCAAGCGAGACTGTACGGCTATCGACAGGATGACTAGGCAGAATGCAGAGTAGCCTTGAAATGCATGAACAGCCAAGAGGGATTATGCACATGCCATAATTTAGTAAACCCAGGAGGGTGAACAGGAACCTTGAGCAAGGTTCAGACATTTATATGCAATAACAAGATACATTTTTCTATATATAGGGGTATACTAGTCCACCTACATTTTTTTTTTTAATTAACACCCCCTCTTCCCTCCCAAATGGTCCAATGGGTGAAGAAACTGGTGATTTAAAGGGGGACTTGGTGGGGATGGTTATGGCTATTTTTTGTACTTTATTGTTTTTAATACTTGGCCCTTGAGGAAATACTGTGTAATAAGCATAAATACTCTATGTCTTGTGAGTGCAATCCTATATTGTGCTATTTATTGTATAGAAACTGTATTACACTATTCTAAGTGTATTTATATTCTAGGAAACAGCCGTTTCCCTGTACATGATTTTGGTGTACTGTTGTATTTAAAGAGATAACTTCTGGGAGGGCTGACACAGACAATCACACACCAGTTAAGTATTTCTATATTGGTGGTGGTGTGAGTTGCTTGTATTTCGTGTATGTGTATGTGGGATTTCTTACACTCATCAATCCATAAGCCACATACAAAATCTACACTTGGCTTTCTAATGCAGGAGCGCATTGACTCAGAGTGCACGCTGGGAGTGGTGGCAGCTTCGTCCTGAGTCACTAGAGCCCGCTGGAACGGAGAGTTAAGCGCCTGCTTAAGTCTGCTAACCTTTAAGGTTTCATGTACCACAGGTTGAGAAACCTGGATCTAGGTAACTGCTGGGTCCACATGTTCAGTGTTTTTTCTATGTGGCAGCAAATATATTAATGGCAGTTATCTTATTTAGACAATGTACAAAAGAATGTGCAATATAATTGGTGCTAAAAACACATGCAGCTATGAACACTGTGGAACTAATTACTTTATATTCCACCTAGTATAAAATAAAGTAAAACAAAAGAGAGTAGTGTCCAGCGTGGAAATGTACAGATATAAAATAATTGTCCCTAACCACACTCTACCCTGTGTTTACAATTTTGAGTTAATATAAGTATATATACCTAATAAAAACCGAACATACAGCACATCTCTGAAAGGTAAATTAAAATACACTCTCAATGGGTATTACAGTAATATCCAATATTTGGAAAATATATTCTCTTTAGGTAATCAACTCAGATTTTAATGAGCCTATTAGAAAACTGGCTCAAGTAATACAGTTTTATATATAAAGTAGATCCTATTCAGGAGTATCAGGCCCTCACTTAACTTTAAAACAAATGTTGGGACAAAATGCGTAAGACCGATTATTTTATGGTAACTTACTTTTCTTGGAAATAAAAGCCATTTTAAGTTCATCTACCTATCGGAATGCTGTCAGGTTCCTGATTTATGTTTATAACTTCAACCCTGAGAAGGAGGTACTAGCCCCCCCATCAACTTCAGGGGGGGCACCCTTTTAGCGCTTCTTATTCCAATTTCTTGTGAGTGCAATCTGTAGCAGAGAGGGTCTCTTGTATTTAACTGTATCCCACTATGCTTTGTTTATTTATTTATTTTTAGAAATACCACCTGAATCCCACGTTTATTGTGTATATTTCTATGGTTTGTTAAGACCATCATTTGGGAGGTAATCTGTTTCTGTGTCACTGATACGTATATTTATTATTATTTTCTAGTTTGAAGATTTAAGTTGTATTTTGTAACATATTGTATGTCCCAACACTGCTTGGGTAGTAGATCTCACAAGAGTACGACTCCTGGACACTACCCAAATTAAATATTATTTATTTACTACTCATCTGTGTTGCCTACTTTTTTTTTGTCAATCTTTATTTTTGACGTGAAAGAATGAACAAGCTTGTAATGTCACGACAGCGATTGCAAGCTATTTGATAACAGACGTAATAGTACAGTGTTATGGATTGCAGTCTAAGTGCACAATTTTGTATGTAATAGATCAAGCTAGGTTTAACATTCTCATTAACTAACATATCAGTAAAGCCAAAGCAAATATGAGCAATGTGCTAATCATTACGTGATATGTGGTGGGTATACTTTTTATTTAAGGGAGTGAGCACAAAAAAAGCCTGACATGTATGTAGAGTACTTTACATGACTAGATAAACAGCTTAGTAGAGAACACATTTTCTAGGCTAGAACAGGTTAGTAAACCACTGGTATCAGCTTCTGCAATTTGTAACTACTGTGTGTTGTGGGATTATGGCAGCGACTTGACTTGGGAGTTAAACAAAGAGGTCAGTTCATTTAGATAGAGTCACAACCATATGGCCCTCGGCAGGGCCGGACTAGGAAAAAAATTAGGCCCGGGCATTTTTCAATTAGAGCGGCCCCCTAAGAAGGGGGTGGGGCCAGAGAGGGTGTGTTTTGTCATCACTAATGACAAGCACGCCTCCTCTCAAAGTGAGCATGTTGGTTCAATGCGCAGAGCCCCGCTGAAGAGCTCTAGCATTAGAAAAAGGCCCTGTATTTGTTCTGCATAGCGCAAGCAAATGTAATAACATGCTTGCGCCGTGTATGCTTTTAAATTGGCTCTGGTGTCTCTGTAAGTGGGATACCAGAGGACAAAAGGGCCAGGAAAGTGTATGGTGCATGTGTTTGGAGTCTGCTTCTGGGATTGCGTGTGTGTAGAGTGTGGTCTTGTGTAAATAGGTTTGTTTCAGTCATGTTGTGTTTGTGGTGTAATATGTGTGGCTAGGGGCTGTAGAGAGTGTGTGTATAGGGGGCATAGTGTTATAGGGGATGTAGTGAGTGTGTGCATACAGGCTGTAGTGTGTGTATAGGTGACGTAGTGTGTGTATAGGGGATGTAGCGAGTGTGTGCATATGGGATGTAGTGTGTGTGTGTGTGTGTATATATATATATATAGGTGACATAGTGTGTGTAGGGGTTGTAGAGCGGGTGTGTTTAGAGAATGTTGTATGTGTTTGCTTACAAGGAATGTAGAGTGTGTGTGTAGGAGATCTAGTGTGTAAAGGACCCAGAGTGTGTATAGGAGATTGTGTGTGTGTGTGTGTGTGTGTAGAGGATTAAGAGTGCATATAGGGTAAGGGATCTAGCCTGCATCTGGAGCGTAATTCTAAGTTTCTAATTTTCTTTGTCTGTTAACTCACTGAGGGTTAATATATATATACACACACACACACACACACACACACAGCCAAAAGTACAAGATAGCACTCCAGGGACTTCCAAGTTGAATGAATAAAACTTAGCTTTTATTAGCTCAAAATAAAAATCAACGTTTCAGTCTCAGACTGAAACGTTGATTTTTATTTTGAGCTAATAAAAGCTAAGTTTTATTCATTCAACTTGGAAGTCCCTGGAGTGCTATCTTGTACTTTTGGCTCTGTTTCCTGATAAGCACCAGGCAAGTACATCAAGGAAGGTGGAGTGCATTACTATTTTTATTTTTGTTTTATATATATATATATATATATATATATATATATGTGCTGTGCGCGTGAGGGTGCTCTGCGAGTGAGGATACTGTGCGCGTGAGGGTGCTGTGCGTGTCTGAGGGTGCTTTGTGTGTCTAAAGGTTGTTTTGGTGGGTGTCTGAGGGTGCTGTGTGTGTGTGAGAGGGTGCTGTGCGCGTTTGAGGGTGCTGTGTGAGTCTAAAGGTTGTTTGGGGGGGGGGTGTCTGAAGGTGCTGTGTCTGGGGATGCTGTGTCTGAGGGTGCTGTGCGTGTGTTTTGTTTTTAAATCTAAATTTATATTTTTTTTTATTAATAATAAAAAAAAAGTTATATCCCAGGCTAAAGGTAAGAAGGGAGGGAGCCTTGCTGCCTTCCCTGGTGGTCCTAGTGGTGAGAGTGAACTCTAGCCTCTAGGCACTCGGGAAGCGCGGGCCCTGCATGAGCCGGCCGGGGAGATTCTGTGATCTTCTCGGCCCCTGGCCATCGCGGCCCACCTGGCATTTGCCCGGTATGCCCGATGGCCAGTCCGGGCCTGGCCCTTGGTATAATAATGAAGGATGGCGTCCGCAGGTGTCATGGGGGGGTCTAAGTGCTGAGCCATGACCATTGCAGCGGGAAGAAAGTCCACGATTAGCCAACCCCCGATGTCGGGAAGCGCAGGCGGTCTGCATGACTGTCTTGATCAGCAGGAGGGCAGCAGGTAAGCGAGGTATTCCCCCAGGCCTTTGGGGAAGCAGACATACTCAGTCCACAGGCTCGTTACCTTTGTGTGGCCAAGTCCATGCCCCCGAGGTTGGATGCGTGGTGATCCGTTAGGGCGAAAGCACTGCTCGGGGTGACTCCCCTGTCGCCGTCAGACTCTGCGCCCCCTCTCTCCCCTGTATTGCCTACTTTTTGTACATGATAAGGTAAGTAGATTTGTATATAACCTTTTTGTCAATATAACAGGCCTGATATACAAACCTGATATAAAAACCAAACATTAATTATATCAAATTATTCCATACGAAGATGAGTTGGGCTCAAAATATTTGGGGTTTGTTTTTATTCTGTCTACAATAAATTGCTGGTAAACAAACTTCTGTAAACCAGAGAAATGTGTTATTGAGTGTACCATCTACTGTCTTAGTTGTATCATACTTTCTCTTTCTGCATATCTGTGCACCATGACGGTCTGTGTTCTGTTATATCTAATATTCTATGCATGTATATTGCATATTTGAAGGATATAATAATGGATACAAAACTCAAACTGGTCGTAGGAATAACAATTCTGTGTACTGGATATATGTTAAGTCCTATGCCAAAAACATTGTTGCTACTTGCCCAAAACTAAGTAACTCTTACCAACACCTCACTACTGACTTCTGAATCCTGCGATAATCTCACTTATCTCCCGAATGTCCCCATTTAGGAGGAACATTCCCTATTTTGGACCCATATCCCTCTGTCCCGCTTTTCTAGAAACTCCATATTGTTGGGGTGTGTGAGTGTTTACCATAGCACCACAGTAATAATACTCACACAGGGGTTTTCACTTAACACCAGACTTTGTCCAGATGGACTAAGTACAGTGAAAAAATGACCTATTTCCAACTGCAATCGCTAATCTTATATTTAATAAAGCCAAATATTGCCATAATTCGGGCAGCCCAAATGAATCTGCAGCAATCGCACAATCAGGGTTTTTTTTATTTTATTTTTTAAATTGAGGCATATGTGATTTACAATATATGCATAAAGTAGTTATAGCATGAGGATACATATATAGTCAGTGTTGGCATGTCTATATGAAGAGTATTAAACATATGCATAATGCAAGAAATAAACACATGAAAGTTAATTCCTGAGAAGTGCAGCCTCATTTTCAAATAAGAACAGGTTAAGTGAAAGTGTTGCGCTATATAAATAACATAATAATAATAATAACAACAACAACAAGGGTAAATCACAGTGAAATTAACCAGAGAGGTCATGCAATAAGTACTACGTTAGCATTCAAGCGAGACTAACTAGTCAGCAGTATTAAGAACACACGAATAATTAATAATTGTAAGGATGAATCTCATGGCAAGTCAGGCATCATGTGACACTGTGCATAAATTTTCTGGCTAAGCATTATAGTAGTGTTATTGCAGTGCTTAACCCCTTAAGGACCAAACTTCTGGAATAAAAGGGAATCATGACATGTCACACGTCATGTGTCCTTAAGGGGTTAAGTAAGAGAATGTATTCTGTGCCCCTTGCTATATAAGCAAGATAGGATAACCACTGTGTCCCCACAATTTAAAACTGTAGAGAACTGTGCTAGGTAAGCTTTAATAATGATGGTGACTGCACTAGAGTGAAAATATATCCTAACTAGGACTACATAATCTTCACTGTACTCTTACAGCCCTACTCCCCTCCCTCCGGTCCCCAAGCCTCTAGTCACCCCCCACCCAAAAAAAATAATTAATAAACCCCTACCTACCCCACTCACCCTAAAAATGGGGGGAATGAGAGAACTAAATACCTGTAAAAACTAAATAAAACTTACCATTGATGTCTTTTTTTCTAAAATCTTTTTTCAGCTACAAAAAAGGCCAAATAAAGTTCTTTGGAATTTTCCCATGCTGTGTAATTTGACTCATAACTCTCTGATTGGTTGTTTGAGTTTGATAGCAACCACAGTGTTGTTATGGGGGTTAACATTTTCTTTTAGGGCCCCCACCCGCCGTTCATGGGTGGGGGCCGGGGGGAGGATAATAGGTCCCCTCCCCTTATTGTTATTTAGGGCCCCCATCAGCCACTGGGGGGGAGGGGGACGACATGGGACAATAGGGCCCCGCTCAGTTTAATAGCCCCCATTCGTATGGCATGGGTGGGGGCACTAGGGTTTGTTTTGTTTGTTTTTTTACAGTGAGCAGCCACTGTCTGCTTACTGTTTACTAGACAGTATAGCAAGTAGGGGCAGAATTTACTAACACTAAATAATGTTTACTTAGTATTAGTACATTTGGCCGGAAGACCAATTTAGGTCTTTCAGCCTTTTGGTAGATAGCTCCCTAATACTGTGGGAATTAGGGAGTTATCTACTAAGCGGCTGCAAGATGCAGCCGCGGCACGAATAGGATCGGAGTTTCATTCATTCAAATTCTGATCCGAACAAAGTCACAAATGTATAATACATACAGTAAAATAGGTGGATCACACTTCTGGATACATCTGTAAAATACACAAAACAATATAGTGTAATATTATCAGTGCAAGTAATATATAGACGGGAGCTGAAGTCAGGTACTCACAAGCCCAGAGCCAAATCTCAACATATGGCTCTCATGGATAGCGCTGTGTGACTTTTCTTAAGGATGTCCCCTTCCTATTTCCAGATGACCTTATGGTTGTTCCTGATGAGCAGAAGTAAAAACTCTACAGGTAAGATCTCTTCAAAAATAAAACTTTATTGCTCCACAGTTTAGAGTTAAAAAAACCATCAAATGAACTAAAAAAATAAATAAAAATAAATATGTCAGTTACAGCATTTAACTTTAGGGCTCTAAAAGTCCTTAAAAGAGTCCTGCCAATTGGCAAAGATGTCCAAAATAATTTCCAAAACGCGTTTCGCCCCATACCAGGGGCTTCCTCAGTCGGTCTGAAGTATTCTCCTGCGGCTCGGCGTCTTCTTAAGTTCCTCATTGCTGTTCACTTCCGGGTTCCGGCTATCGCACACTTGGAACGCAACGTGCGTTCCAATTCAGATGGCATGCGTTCCACTTCTAGGTGGCGTCACAAATGTCATCCTAACACGAATGGAGAAGCTGTTCTCATTCTGTTAGTGCAAAATTTGGTAGTTTCGCTGACGTTCTGTCTGAGTGACAGGATGTTCGGGTATACTGACAGGAAGCATTGTGAAATCACGGACCAAAGGTGAGTATTGTGGGGAAATTGCTTTGATCACCGGAAACGAAGCACACTTTGCTCCTCCGCTGGTCAGAGATGGTCAGGCGTAGGAAACCTCTATAAGACAAATAGTCCCTACTTTGTCTTATATTTTAAAGAAAACTAGAGCAGACAGGAAGAAATGAAGAACAGATCCTGACAGAGCGAGAGAAGAGGAATCGATTAAAGAAAGGTAAATTCGGCATGAATTTGGTAGACAGACACTAGAGGCAGTCTTAACTTTTCAATGTGAACATTGCAATTTCTCTGAAACTGCAATGTTTTAGATTGCAGGATTAATGGGACAGAACACTGAGATGTGGTCTGTGCCTATAGTGTCCCTTTAAATCATTCCATATAGGTCCATTTCATCTTTTTTTGGCATGAGCAATGCTCCCTTCGGTTTTTATTCAGTCATTAGGGATGTGAGTCCTGAATACATGATTTATTTAGTATTTGTTGCTATCAAATTTCAGATACCTTATGTTAACACCCCTAAGAATATCAGCTGCTTCAAGCCTGATGAGTTTGCATGAAAACATGTTTATCATAGAAGAAACACTGAGACTGAGCAACTTCTGAAAGCTAACATTAAACTACTACTGGCAACTACAGGAATAATATTTATACAATATTTAATAAATTAATCTACGGTAGTTGGTACTGAATCCTGAGGGTTGAGCTTTCTGTTTGGCACTCCCAATCTCTTTCCAAGGTGCTTAATGAAAGATAGAGATAGCTGCTGAGTAGTAATTCAGAACTGCTCATGTGAAATGCCTTTTATTGATCCATCAAAATCTATGGGTGATGTAATATATGTAGGTATCAATATTTTTCAAGAAATAATTTAATTATTTTAGGGGGGCGTGGTTTGGCCGCGAGGGAAGATGGCTGCCTAAGAGGAGAGCTCCGTCCCACACAGCTCCTACAGCCGGCTACCACCGCAGCACAGCGTGCTAATGGGGCGCACAAAACGCCCGGAGGGCACACAAACACCCAGGGCTCACCCAAGCAGCTCCCAGACGGGACCCATGGATGGGTATCTTGCCCCTTCGACGGCCGGGCACCACGAGGTGGCGGGCGCAAGCATGGCCGACTCCCCGACCCGCCCTCTCACCTCTGATCAGGAAGGGCCCTCATTAACAGATATCAGGGCGGACATTAGAGCCCTGGCAGCGGCAATGGTGACCAAAAACGATCTGCAGATCCTGTCTGACAACCTGCACGCAGCGATCCGCACAGAAGTGACTGCACTCAGGGCTGATCTCACCACACAAGCAAACAAGCTCCAGGTAACTGACATGACTGTGCAGGCCATGGGGGACAGAGTGGAAGCCACAAACCTTGCCATAAACAGGCAAGGCAATATCCTTTTAACCCTCAGGAGACAAACTGAAGATCTAGACAACAGGGGCCGCAGATCGAATATAAGGGTCCGCGGCCTACCTGAACCTGAAGGGGACGAAGACATAGAGGCAACACTGCAGATGCTATTCCGCGACATACTGGGACAGGAGGCACCAGAGTCCATGATTTTTGATCGGGCGCACAGAGCAAACAGAGCGCGTGCAGCTGATAACACACCACGGGACATTATTTGCTGCCTGCATGCCTACAAACTAAAAGAAAAAATAATGTACAAGGCCCGCTCGAGACCTACCTGGCGATTCCGCGACGGAGAAGTGGCCCTGTATCAAGACCTGTCACCCCTTACGCTTGAAGCCCGCAGGGCCCTGAGACCCGTCACGACACTCCTTAGAGACAGAGGGATCCCATATAAATGGGGTTTTCCCTTTATGCTCTTAGCCAGACATCAAAGTGAATGGATTCCGTTAAGATGGCCAGAAGAAGTGCCCAGATTCTTACAGCGCCTCAATCTACCACCGACGGAAGTCACTAACTGGATTCTGGGCCCACCGGAGCAGAGACAAGGCCATCAGACCCCAGGCCAACAACGCAGAAGACGAGACACCACGCCAAGACGCCCACAGGCCCGCAGACAACTAGCACCCTCAGATCCTGAGGAGTAGAGGCGGGAGCTCCCCACCACACCCACCAGGCAAAACAGCTCCACCATGGCACACACGCTCTACCCGAGATGGCAGACCCTGATGGACGCTACCGTTGTCCTGTGTACCGCAGAAAATAGATAAGTACTGCTTGCACACATACATGAGTGGGGTCATATACACGGACACCCACAGCAAGGCCTAGTGGCAACATGATAGCACACCCCTTGGGTTGTACAGCATCTCCAAGTTGAATGGGGAGGGGGGCCTACTGGGGGTGAGGAACATTGGACAAGCTAGAAGCGGCCCAAAGTGGGGGACTAAGTTAAGGTTTGCCTGCCACATACAAGCCGCACAGCTGCTTTGGATTGCTGGTCATCTGCGGGCACCCCAACACACAAGCCATTCGGGCGAAGCGAGAGCGAACTTGCCGTGCTACACCGATAACTGGACTTTTGTCTGGGGGTGGCGGGAGTGGGGGGGAAAAGAAGGGGCCTGAGGGAACATGCACCTAGGCACTGTTATTCCAGGTTGTAATATGGGTGATGTATGTATAGGTTATGCTAGTAGAATGGCCTAGGGGTCGGGCCGGGATGGGGTGGGGGCTGGGGCTCTAGCTGTGCTGCCTAAGGTATCACCATGTTTATGTGGATGGCACTTGGGGGATGGGCTGGGACTGATGAGGGTGGGGATGGGAGATGCACACTCAATGGTGGGGCACTGTATATTTAAAACGTTGCACACTTTACAGGACACGTATCCCCCCTGACACAGTGTTATTACCATCTCCACATGCACATGCACATCCTACGGCATGGTAAACCTAAGCACGAAAGATCTGACCCCCTAACGGACAGGTCACGCAACGCTAACTATCATAGAGACGTCCACCCAAGGCCCTCCCCGTGTGACGCAGGCTCATGTGGTGACGACTCCTCCCCCGGCCGCACCGGCACGACCCATTGCACACCGCATGCCACCTTTGCGTTACACTGGTCATACAACACGGTAGGCGACTCAGGGGGGACTGTCGGGTAGACGCCCCGAGACACACCGATAACCTTCCACGCAGGGTAAGACTCCTGGACAACCACCCACGCCCCATTGTCACGAGACATACAGACCGTTCATTTAAGAAAAATAGCCAATGACGTCAGTTTGGAACATGTGGGACACGGACATCTCACTAGGTAACCCTCATACTTTACCGTAAACACTAGATAGTATACTCCTGCTACTCAGCAGGCAACACGCTGGACTAGCCAATTCCACTAACCCCGACCAGACCTGTGTAGACCTGATTACTGGGGGATCCAACTCCGTGGCTGCCCTAGCCCAACTAGGAGACGGTACGGCTTTGAACTCCGCCCAGCTACACAGGTTCTCCTCATACTGAGGGATATACCACACAGAGACCACATTATTGTGGCCTCCAATCAGAGACCTCCCGGGTCGGACCAAACCGGGCGCGGGCCGAGCCGCTGACCTGCGGGGCACAGGCCCTCCAACGACTGGGTGTCATAGCCGACCCACCTCCCGTTGTAGCGCTCACTCATCCCCCCCCACTTATTGCAGTAGGAGTGCGCACGGGCACCTAGATCTCCCCACGGGAGACCAAACACCGCAGGACTTGTACGCGCAATCACTCTCTCTCTATGGCTTACACGGCCGAACCCCTCAGCATCCTAACACAGAACTGTCGAGGCCTTAACGCACCTGAGAAGCGCTCACATCTCTTACGGGAACTTCACCGTAAGCGGATCTCAGTGGCTCTGTTGCAGGAAACGCACCTCAAATCGGTGGACACCAACAGACTGAAGGACAGACGGTATCCAACCAACTGCCACAGCACCCACCCTACTGACCGAAGGGCAGGAGTGGCGATACTGATAGCCGCTAATATCCAATTCACCCAGACGGACCAACTCACGGACCCAAACGGCAGATACCTTTTTCTCAAAGGCACTATATCTGGAAGAATTTACACCTTCGCATCAATCTATGCGCCAAATGCAAAGCAGGCGACGTTTCTGAACAAAACGATTCGCCAACTGGCAACGTTCACGGAAGGTTCGCTTGTCATAGGGGGGGACTTTAACGCGCCACTCGACCCACTATCCGACTCATCGACCGGACACAGCAGCATACCACAAACCGCGATCAGGGCGATAAGGAAGACGCTGTTAGACCTGAGACTGGTGGATGCGTGGCGAACCTTACACCCGACGACTCGAGATTATACGCACTACTCGGCCATTCACAGGAGACATTCGCGTATCGACTACATCCTCATTCAGCAGGAAGGGTTACAACGTCTGCGATCAGCCGAAATTGAACCAACACCATGGTCGGACCACAGCGCAGTACAAGTACACCTGGACTCCCCTCTCTTCAGACCCTCTAAATCGACATGGAGATTGAATGAGTCACTCTTGTTGGACTTGGGAGTAAAGACACTCCTGACGGAACACCTGTCCAACTACTTCACTGAGAATGATACGGAAGACGTTTCTAAAGTGACACTCTGGGAAGCACACAAAAGTGTGCTTCGGGGCCACCTCATAAGGATTGCATCACGGAAGAAGAAGGAAATACAGCAACACATGCTGGAACTTACCGGCCAGATTTCCAATTTGGAAACTCTGCACAAACGGTCACAACTCGAGGAACACTATCGCTGTCTTTTAGACGCACGACGACAATTGACAGAACTGATAGCACGCAAACACCATCGAGCGACGCAGAAATCTAAAGCCTTCTTCTACATCCACGCCAATAAAAGTGGGAGACTCCTGGCCAACATGATCCGACCGCAACAAGCCAGGGCGCAGGTACATGCACTGAGAAGGACCAATGGCACCCTCACACAATTCCCGGAGGATATAGCAAACGAATTCCGTGATTATTATCAACGACTATACAACACCTCGTCGACGCCCGACACTCAACGTGCCGCTCTGCAGGAAGCCACAACGCGCTATTTACAAAGATTTCGACCGGACGCCCTCACGCCGGAGGAAGCGGAAATGCTGGAAACCCCGATCACCATAGAAGAAATACAAGCGGCAATTAAGGCAGCGAAGAGGGGGAAAGCGCCAGGTCCGGATGGGCTATCGGCGGGGTATTATAAAATGTTTGGAGGCATTTTGAATCCACACTTAACAGCAGCCCTCAACCGACTCCAACAGGGTGACAAGTTCCACCAAGAAACACTAGCTGCCACAATTACGGTGCTACCCAAGCCAGGCAAAAATCCCGAAAATTGCGGCAGTTACCGGCCGATCTCACTCCTTAACACGGATGTGAAACTCTTCTCCAAAATCATCGCCACAAGACTACAAACGTATGTCCAGCGCCTAATCCACCCTGACCAAACAGGTTTCGTGACAGGCCGGGAAGCCAGGGACTGCACTCTAAGGGCGTTCTCTATACAGGCATTGGCCCTTAAGGGAGACACGGAGTTGCTAATGCTCTCCACAGATGCTGAAAAGGCATTTGATCGGGTAACGTGGAGCTTCATGATGGCAACACTGCATAAGGTCGGCCTAGGACCGGGAATGATAGCCTGGATAGAGGCGCTCTACGCTAACCCTAATGCCAGAGTGAGGGTGAATGGCGCGCTCACAGACAGCTTTACCATACACAATGGCACCAGGCAGGGCTGCCCGCTATCGCCGCTCCTATTTGCCCTCTCGTTGGAGCCGTTCTTGGACAGGATAAGGCAAACCCCAGAGATTAGGGGGTTTAGACATAAGGACCAGGAACATAAGGTAGCCGCATACGCGGATGACATGCTCTTTTTTATCGACAACCCTATCAACTCCATGCCGGCTCTGATGGAGGAATTTGACATATACGGCCGGGTATCGGGACTGAAGCTAAATCAAACTAAATGCGAACTGTTGAACGTGTCGGCCCCAACAGCTGTAAGGGAACGGATCGAACGCGAATTCCCCTTCCACTGGTGCCCAGGCCAGATGCGTTACCTGGGAATTTGGATACCCAGCGAACCGAAAGAGATATATGCCAGAAACTACACGCCCCTTCTACGCACAATACTGCTCGACCTCAAAAATTGGAACTTTGACCACATATCCTGGCAGGGACGCATAGCGGTGGTTAAAATGAATATTCTACCAAGGTTGCTTTACCATTTTCACACCATCCCCTGGCACGTACCCCCAGAATTCTTTACAACACTTAAATCGGCGGTGATAAAATATGTCTGGAAGGGAGAGAGAGCACGACTCAGCTACGACAAATTGTGTCTACCCAAGAACTGGGGCGGACTGGCGCTGCCCGACGTTCGCAAATATTTTCAGGCCACGGTTTTACAACGGATTAGAGATTGGCACACAGCACCTGAACACAAATTGTGGGCTGCCTTGGACAGGGAGAGTACGAACAAGGCCCTCCACATGTATATATGGCAAGGCACAGCGGACGCGGCACCAAAACTGGGCAATGAATCACCCATCGTACAAACGCTGAAGACGTGGTCTTCCCTGAGGCGAAACCAATATATCTCCCCACAACCAAGCCCCTTGATCCCGATAACACACAATAGCATGATAGGCGGGGGACTACACCGATCTGCCTGGCCGATAGATGGAGACGGAGATTATATCCCGTTGTCCAAGGTCCTGAGCAACACAGGAATGAGAAACCTGCCAGAATGGAGCACGGCGACACTACACACGCTGATGCACAGATTTGGATACACACAATTGCGGCACTTCTACTACAACCTTCCCAACCGTGAAGCGATCCACAGAGAACAGACGTGGTTCGAACACCTCTGCGTGACAAACACCGACACAGACGGCAGAGTATCAATCCTTTACCAGCAGTTGATCACAGGGGATCGCACACGTAAAAATGCATTTAAGAGGCAATGGGAAGAACTGACGGCAAGGACGTACACAGAGGCGCAATGGGAGCAGATATTAATATTACAACACAAGAGCTCCATAAGCACAAGGTATCAGGAGGTCAACTTCAAATTACTCTCACACTGGTACAGAACCCCATCTCTATTACACAGGATATTCCCGGGAACGACAGATACGTGCTGGAGATGCGAATCCCAAACAGGCACCCTACGACATATCTGGTGGGACTGCGCGCGGATTAAACCATACTGGGAAGACATCAAGAGGGAGATAACGACAATCGTGGGTGACTTACCAGAATTTACCATGGAAATGGCCCTACTACACTTTACGGAAAGCTCGATAGCCCAATATAAGAGATCGATACTGAGACACCTGCTCAATGCTGCGAAAGCGTCTATACCAGCTAAGTGGAAGCAGATCCACCCACCAACCGTAGCAGAATGGCTACAGAGAGTTGAGGAAACACACACAGCTGAGGCACGATACGCAGAACTACTAGGGAGAAGCACCAGACATGTCGACATCTGGACCCCATGGTATGTTTATCTCTCCCGTACCAGAACTTAGAGAGGCACGAGCTCACTGCGACACCCGGGGGTTGGGGATGCCCGGGCGCACTCCGATGTAAACTGCTCACAGACCCTTCCACACCCCCTTCCTTTTCCTCCTACTCCTTCCCCCTTTTTATACCTGCTACAACTACTGCTTACGTGTAACTTCACTAAGGGACACCGCGGGGGCGGTGCGGCTTGCGGCCGAGGGGGTCGGAACCGGGAGGGCTCGAACACGTTGACGCACAAGATATTACCATGACGTGTAGATAGTTCTACTGACACGATCTTCCGACTTACACAAGACTGAAAGACAGCGGCAGAACAGGCTCTGACGCATGGAGAACATGTCATCGAGGTAGGACATAACTAACTACTGAGCGGATAGGAGCTAAGCAATAGATTAACAATTCATCAAGGTGACTAGACACAGACATAACCCATACCCGACCTAGGGGACACACAAACAGACCCAACCCATTAGGCTAACTCCGACCTCATAATTTCCCCTGGGGTTCACTTCTACGGGAGGCTCCGAGTGGAAGCCTGGATTCAAGGAATCGCCCCCTGATCTGTACTGCATCAGGCACTAGAAACTGAATCCCAGTGTTGGCACCATAATATTGACACGTGTGCATGAGACCTTGAATTGAGCTTTACAGTTTATGTCCCAAATGTCAATCAATAATACTGCTCCTGTATTCGGACTTCATGCATCATATCCGTCTTAATCCTGTTGTTACTACGATGTTACTGCCTTATTTTTCCTGCCAACCTTGCTAGTTCGGAGACACAGCAACATACTATAATTTAGAGAGGAAGCGTTGCCACGTTTTTACTAAGCTATTCAATCTAGAGTTTTTATCTGTTCTGTAAATGCGTTCTTATGCACCGATGTTACTATTGTATTCATTTTCCTGTTAAACGATATGGCGCTTGACGACTATTGAGTATTCAGGATCGCGCATGATCAACACTTGTATTATCAGAACTAATGCTCGATTTGTTCACACGCACACGTACGCTGTTGTAGCGTTTGCTTATGTTTATTGTACTCACCTGTATGACAAAATAAAGAATTTACAAAAAAAATTTTTTTAATTATTTTAATTTGAAAACTCTGGAAAATTTATGCAGGCACACCTTCCGGTCTTCTTTTAGTGAATAAACTCCAAAGTAGTTCGAAAATTTGAAAAATGTGTATTTCCCTAAAGCAGCCTAACATGTGTAGTTTGCTATTCAATTTATATCAATTCACCATTCAGTGAATAAACCTTTTTTGAGTCATCCATAAACCATGAATATTTTTCCTTCCATTACTCTTTACATACGGCATGGAAAACTAGCTACACATGCACAAATACATACAGCTCGTGATACATACAGCCCATGATGCTCTGCATGCCTTTGGAACACCTTTTGGATGGCAAAGCACCATTGAAGCTGTAGTTTTAAAACATCTGGGGAACTTACTTTTGGGAACCCCTGGCCTACAACTAATGGACCTGTGAAGTAGAACTGTGAAAGGAGAGTTTACGGTAGTTATAGTAGTGCTAATGGCATCAAAATAATACTGATTTCATTAGAGTGCATTGCCATTACAATCTCTGTCAGGAAGCACACTACTGCAGCAAAACAGGAGTCAGCTAAGGTGGGAGCCTGGGTTAACCCTGCATCTTGCAAGCAGCTTGAGGACAGGTGTACTCCTAACACAGATGTATAAGCCCCTAAACGTAAAGGTAGATACTATGTACATTAACAACCACCATGCTCAGCCATTCCACAGTAGCTCGAGTTCTGGTTTGCTCTCCTACCATAAACATGGACACTGGGGCTAAGGTGTGTCCTAACCCTAGCAATGGGATAAGGCAATGCACCTAAACATGCTGTAATAGTGATGTACTCACAGACAACCAGGGATTTAATGAAGCTATTTTAAAACCTTAAAAGCTGAAAACCATCAACAATTCCCATAATTCTCCTGTGTATCGTTTGCCTTGGAATCAGCATCTATAAAGGACCTGCTCACTCAGCACCTAAGACTTTATACATTATTTAGGGTGTTGGGTTAGCAAGGAGCAGAGTATGAATTAATAGCTAGGGGGAAGTCTGGACAACCATAATTTTACCGGAAATATGCATTAAAGATTGAATTAAAAAAAAATGTTTTTTTTACGTTGATAGTACCAGGATTGAATAGTCTTCTGGCACATATATTAGGTGCTCATATAAACCACACCCTCCAAGTAAATAGGGGTGTGATAAGACCACTGCTCTTTGTTCGTTACCCTCTGACCTACTGCATAAAGGTCAGGTGATGGGGCAAACACTAAGCAGGTTAATACTGGTGGATGTTTGGGACATGAACCTGTTCAGGACGATAAAGGGTTCTATATACCCAAGGCTGATGGGAGAGGTTGCTCACAGATTAATTTTAGTTGCCCTATGTCAAAGGATAAGGTGGAAGAATGAGCAGAGGATTGCTGCAAAGTATGACACGTATGCCGATTGGTATTTAGTAACCTTGCATTGCTTAGTAGTAATCTGCACATCTATAGCTATCCCTCAATATGTACCAAAATGTCAATAAGTGAATACTCTGAGTGCAATTTAAGGTAAAATTAAAAGGATGTTCTCCAAATCTTACAATTCCAAAGCACTTTGTGGCCTTATTGAATTACCACAAACATATCCAATGACTATACATATAGATATTCCCTTTGGATTTCAAACAATTAAACACACAAGCACCCCTCCGAGACAAGGAGATGCATATAAAATAAAGTCAACAAATAGTTTTAAAGGGAAACTATAGACACAAGAACAACTACAGCTTATTGTATTTGTTTTGGCAAGTAGAATCATTCCCTTCAGGCGTCTTGCAGTAAACACTGTCTTTTCAGAGAAAATAAAGTGTTTACATTACAGACCTCCACTGGCCACTAGAGGCGCTTCCTGGACCAGTGCCATTTAGTGTCTCTACCCTCTGCATGGAGACACTGATCTTTCCTCATAGAGATGCACTGATTCAATGCATCTCTATGAGGAGATGCTGATTGACCAGGGTTGTTTTTGACTTGTGCTGGCTCTGCCCCTGATCTGCCTCATTGACAGTCTCAGCTAATCCTATGGGAAGGTATTGCGATTGGCTCACAGAATCAGGGCAGAGCCAGCAGCTGCAGATTTTAATACAAGTAAGATTTTACTGTATTTAAGGGGGTTTCATGGGGGCTAGATGGTGGTTTTAAAACTATAGGGTTAGGAATACAGGTTTGTGATCCTGACCCTATAGTATTCCTTTAATGTATCTTCACTCTTGGGATTTTTAAGCGTCAGGACACAATTACAGGACACAATGTAAGGCTATAGTTTTAAGAACAAACTATTATTGTGGTTTATATCACCAAAAGGTACAAATAGTGCAAGAAATAAAATATAACACACAATAATACTTAACTTCAGATAACGTGTAACAGCCTCCCTAGGTCGTTACCCAAAAAACGACCTATATCATATATAGACATATAAAGACATCCACAGGTCAGGGTTTAGAAAATTGAAAAAGGTTTATTCGATAAAAACATGTTTATTTTATACTTTGTATCTATACATGGTGATTATGTTATTGCGGTCCCTGAGGAAGTTCATAACGAACAAAACACGTAGGACTATTTTTCTGCATTCATATCCTATGCTAAATTGGTGACTGCTTATATTTTTATTGAATAAACCTTTTTCAAATTTCAAAACCCTGACCTGTGGATGTCTTTTGGTGGAATACGAATTTGGAGGTGAACAGAAGGATTGTTTGGCCCCCCATTATACCTGGGGAGGCACCCTAAGAGCGTTTATATCTACTCTTATCTAGTGAGTGCAACCGATAACTGCGCACAGAATATATGTTTTATGTTCTCTCTGTAGATTTACACAGCTATTCCCGAATTGCTTTTGTTGTGGTTTCCTATTATTGTGGTTTGACTGCCAATTTGTTTAGGCAATTAGAATTCCATCTCAAATATCAATTACATGTCCACTATAGTCAAGATGTATTCGGGACTGGAAGCAGTGATGTATTTTTACATTTTTGGCTTCCCTCTGTCCAGCTAAAAAAGAGTTTTACTCTCCGTTCTATAGTCCTACCCTCTCGAAGTTCTATAGGTCTGACCCTCTCAAAGTTATGAATAAAAAAAATAAAAAAATAGTTTTGAACTATTTAAGTGGTGGTCTGGCCTAAAATCTACGCTTTTAGAGGTGGTCCACCCTGAAGTCTACTAACGTTGAAGGTATGCTGCATAAACCTGTTACATTATTTAAGGAGTCGTGGTCCAGCTTTAATTCTGTTACTTTTGGAGATGTTCATACAGATCCTGCTACATTAGCAACAAAATGGTTAGGAATCCTTATTCCAAGTGCACCCTTGTGTTGATCTCAATATGATCTCAATAGAAGGACTCTTCCCTGGGATTTTATCCTGGGTAAACGTCCAGGTGATGACTAAAATCTGGATTTTTTTTTTTCTTCTAGCTATTGTGCTTTAACAATGAATACCACACACTGCATACAAAATCACTAGGAATGGTTTCAGTTTCCATGAAACAAGCTGGATGTAAATTCATGCTATGATCCCCTATTGATGTAACCATTTAAATCCACTTCAATCAAGGTAGATTAAGGAGAGGAGATGGTTATAGTTTTAAAGCTCTGACGTAATAGGAATATTGATTGTGTAAGTGTGCCATTCACAGATTACATGGAAGACAAAACATTTAAGTGCATTTGAGAGATTGTATCATTGTAGGTGCTAGGTTAAAGTTTCAGGATCAAAAATATTACCGTCCATATCACAAACTACAGCTTCCAGTCTCTACTGAGGATACCTTCTGTGGCGGTCTATCCGTAAGTAGCTTGGATGTCAACGCTAGGGTCCCCATTCCCCCTTAATGATTAGCTCTTAGAGTGATTATATCTGATCCCCAATTATTAGCCGAGGCTTAACGTTAGGGTTAAACAAGAATGCATTATTGTCAGAATGTCACTTCTTTTATACCTGGGTCACCCAACAGGGGGTCCCCAGGGAAACAATAGACATTGCACAATACCTGGTGTCTAGGTGTCCGTAACTGACCTGATAATTTTATTAGCAGCCAGACACCTTGGCGACGATTAACAGTTTTCTATAACAATATAAGTTCCCGGTCCCATATCCCCAAACCAATACCACTCCAGGACAGCTCTTCTCTGAGCACGGATACGGTTAGGAAAGTGCACGGATCAGAGGTATTTAGCTCGAATGATATGGATTTCAAGTTTTGACCGGGCCATGTGCATCCTCCAATCCCGCACAGAGTTCCATGGAGCAGAGTGGTATGTCCTGGTTACCTTTAACAATAGCTCTTTCCATTGGTACCTGGAGCTCCCTCAAGTCTTGGTATTGTTTTATGCCTCACACCCTCCAAGTAGGATAAATTAGGTCACTTGATAAAAAAAAAAAAAAAAAGGGGCAACATTTGAATACTATATGATATCTAAAGTCTAATGAGATTCATCCTTTCATAGCATAATGTATTTATCTGCTAATTAATGTTTTTAGCAGGAGATTGTCGGAGGCTCTAGGCTAGAAATATCCATGAAGAGACTAACAACCATATTATTGTAGTGGCCGCCCAGCAGGGTTTCCCCTGCATGAGATGGCTCTAACTATTTAGAGCAGAGAAGGATGTACAAAAAGTGCAGTGGTTCAGGGCTTCTCCTCTACGCTCGTCCCACCATCTGTCCGCCTGATCCAGTACCTTCCCAACTCATCAGAGCTCTCACCCCTTGTCTTGTACCATCCTTAACACACATCCTAAACTGCTCTCTTTCAACTGGTGTTGTCCCTGCTCCCCTTAAGCATGCTGTCATACCCATCCTAAAAAAGCCATCCCTAGACCCGTCTTCCAATTATCATCCCATATTCCTACTTCCTTTTTCCTTAAAACCTTTTAGAAAGACCTGTCTTTACTCGTATGACTCACTTCCTAAATTCAAACTCCCTCCTCAATCCTTTTTAATCTGGCTTTCGCCACCTCCACTCTACTGAGACTGCACTTATTAAAGTTACAAATGACCTAATCACAACCAAACCCAAAAGCCACTACTCCATACTAATTCTTCTTCACCTCTCTGCTGCCTTTGACACTGTTGATCATGGCCTCCTTCTCCTAACTCTTCAATCTCTTTGTCTCTGTGACACAGCCCTCTCATGGTTCTCCGCCTATCTCTCCCAACACTCCTTTAGGGTCTTTTTCCAACAGCACCTCCTCTCCTGGTCCGGTCTCAGTTGGAGTCCCTCAAAGCTCAGTTCTTGGTCCCCTTTTGTTCTTTCTCTATAATGCCTCTCTTGGCAAACTCATTAATTCATTTGGATTCCACTACCACCTGTATGCTGACGACACCCAGATATATCTCTCCTCACCTGACCTCTCCCCTGCTGTCCTACAACGTGTCACCAATTGCCTTTCTTCTATCTCTGATTGGATGTCCTCCCGCTTTCTGCTTTCTGAAACTCAATCTCTCTTAAACAGAGTTTCTTATTTTTCCTCCTCATAACAATGATCCTCCTCATTCACTCTCCCTGCAGGTTGACAGTACTTTGCCCACCCCATTCTTTCAAGCTCGCTGTTTCTGTGTCACTTTTGATCCTGGCCCCACCTTTGCGCCTCATGTCCAGTCTGTTGCTAACACCTGTCGATTCAAACTTAAAAACATTGCCCACATACCCCCCTTTTCTTATGCAAGATGCTGCCAAGGAGCTTGTTCATGCTCTAGTAATCTCTCACATCGATTACTGTAATTATCTCCTAATTGGTCTCCCCAGAAGGTGCACTGCCCCCCTACAATCTGTGGTGAATGCTGCTGCCAGGCTGATCTTTCTCTCCTGTCGCTCCTCTCACACCGGCTTCCTGTCCCCTACAGGTGCCAAATTAAAAAACTAACCATTACCTTTAAAGCTCTAACTAACTCTAGCCCCCCTTACATTTCTTCACTGATTCATAGGTATGCCCCCTCTCTGTCTCTCCGCTGTACTGGTGACCACCTCCTTTCTGCTGCTCGCACCCTTACTGCAAATTCACGCCTGCAAGACTTCTCACAGGCAGCCTTTGGAACAGCCTGCCTACCCCTGTCAGACACTCCCCTACTCTTCAATCCTTTAAGAAGTCCCTCAAAACCCCTCTTTTCAGGAATGCTTATGGCCTCCAAGAGTAACTTGTATCTCTCAAACCTTCCTCTCACTCTCTCCTATAGGACCACACTCCACGCTCACCTCCAACTCTGCTACTTTCCCACCATGTCTATTTGCGGTCTCCCTCAATACCCTTCTGTGACAAACTCCCCCTTTCAAGTGAGTTTGCCACAAGTTTTTAGAGGGGACTACTTGCCAGCCTTTTACCATGTGACTATGGCCCCTGCAATAGAATTGGCTGATATACTTCAAACAGGCGCTGTTCGTGCAATTGGGACTATATGGTTCATTTACAGAGACAACCCTGGAGCTTGTTAACACCCAGTGGCGTACTAAAGGGGGAGGCGGCGGGGGCGGTCCGCCCCGGGTGCCACTCACTAGGGGGAGCCCAGGGTGAACTTTCAAAGGGGCGGCATTCCCATGCAGCAGCAGCAGGTCCTCTGTTCTCGCGATCCGCGGGTTGCCATAGCAACCCACGGCAACGCTCTCGCGGATCGTGAGAACAGAGGACCCTGCTGCTGCTGGATGGGAAACAAGCATGCAGAGTTCTGGGCCCCTCTTCACTGCCCATCTAAAGCTGTGCCACTGGACCACCAGTTGAGAAGGATGGGACGGGCAGGTAAGTGGCAGCACTTATTCCACACAACATACACACTGCATCTATATACTATCTTTATATAAAAAAAAAAAAGGAAGGAAAAGGGAAGGGAAAAAGAAAAGAAAGAAAAATGTTTTGATAACTTTTTTTATGTGTCTTTAAAAAAATTATTTTTAAATGAAATGACTGTCATAATAGAACTGATTGAGACACATTTTATGAGATTGCGAGTATTCTATTCATGTTGTTAGGATGAAATACATGTATATTTGCACTTTGGAAATTGTTGAACTGTTGAATACATATAAGTCCCATCAGGGTTTTTTGGCACTTTAATACCCGTCTTTGACCAACTGAAACGCAATATGTTTCACTGAAGCCGATCCTGACAGATACAGAATCGGACGCTACCGGATATGACGCGGATAACCCGGAAGTAGGAGGTGAAACGCAGGATGCGTTCCACCAAGAAAGAACGTGAAAATCAGAATTAAAATACAGTATTTAAGAAACCAAAGGACACAACAGCATTACCCACAACTTTGGACGCTAGCAGACTCTGTATTTGCATTTATTTTATCCAGTGTTTTATTTAATAAATTTATCTTTGGAATTAATTTCATCTCTGCTGCCTATCCTTGGGAAAGAAGTACCAAACATCTTTAAAACACCACCAAAGGGGTTTGGATCACCCAAAAGAGATCCCAAGGAGATTCATACCAGAGCCAGTATATGGCTCTTTCTTTGTGAGTGTTTGAGTAGTATTTGTTTGACATATATATTGAGATGTCTGCACTATTATGTACCTCTCTATCTTTACAGTGATACAGTAAGAAGAGAGGGAAGTATATCTTTATTTGCCACAACTTGCTCCACCTATTTTTTTGTGTGTGTTATGTATGATTTAAGGTGAAGGTGTAGGGGATACCTCACAGGTGTTAAGAGCTAGTATCACTTTTGTAGACATACCATTCTTTGTGTTTCACACACTCCATACACTATACACACACACTATACACACACACACTGCACACTATATGCACTATACACACACTGAATCCACTATACAAGCGCACACACTGCATCCACTACGCAAACACACACTTATACATGGGTATCTGTATGTCTGTGTATCTGTTTGTGTGTCTGTGTATCTGTATGTATGTGTATCTGTACAGGGAGTGCAGAATTATTAGGCAAGTTGTATTTTTGAGGATTAATTTTATTATTGAACAACAACCATGTTCTCAATGAACCCAAAAAACTCATTAATATCAAAGCTGAATATTTTTGGAAGTAGTTTTTAGTTTGTTTTTAGTTATAGCTATGTTAGGGGGATATCTGTGTGTGCAGGTGACTATTACTGTGCATAATTATTAGGCAACTTAACAAAAAACAAATATATACCCATTTCAATTATTTATTATTACCAGTGAAACCAATATAACATCTCAACATTCACAAATATACATTTCTGACATTCAAAAACAAAACAAAAACAAATCAGTGACCAATATAGCCACCTTTCTTTGCAAGGACACTCAAAAGCCTGCCATCCATGGATTCTGTCAGTGTTTTGATCTGTTCACCATCAACATTGCGTGCAGCAGCAACCACAGCCTCCCAGACACTGTTCAGAGAGGTGTACTGTTTTCCCTCCTTGTAAATCTCACATTTGATGATGGACCACAGGTTCTCAATGGGGTTCAGATCAGGTGAACAAGGAGGCCATGTCATTAGATTTTCTTCTTTTATACCCTTTCTTGCCAGCCACGCTGTGGAGTACTTGGACGCGTGTGATGGAGCATTGTCCTGCATGAAAATCATGTTTTTCTTGAAGGATGCAGACTTCTTCCTGTACCACTGCTTGAAGAAGGTGTCTTCCAGGAACTGGCAGTAGGACTGGGAGTTGAGCTTGACTCCATCCTCAACCCGAAAAGGCCCCACAAGCTCATCTTTGATGATACCAGCCCAAACCAGTACTCCACCTCCACCTTGCTGGCGTCTGAGTCGGACTGGAGCTCTCTGCCCTTTACCAATCCAGCCACGGGCCCATCCATCTGGCCCATCAAGACTCACTCTCATTTCATCAGTCCATAAAACCTTAGAAAAATCAGTCTTGAGATATTTCTTGGCCCAGTCTTGACGTTTCAGCTTGTGTGTCTTGTTCAGTGGTGGTCGTCTTTCAGCCTTTCTTACCTTGGCCATGTCTCTGAGTATTGCACACCTTGTGCTTTTGGGCACTCCAGTGATGTTGCAGCTCTGAAATATGGCCAAACTGGTGGCAAGTGGCATCGTGGCAGCTGCACGCTTGACTTTTCTCAGTTCATGGGCAGTTATTTTGCGCCTTGGTTTTTCCACACACTTCTTGCGACCCTGTTGACTATTTTGAATGAAACGCTTGATTGTTCGATGATCACGCTTCAGAAGCTTTGCAATTTTAAGAGTGCTGCATCCCTCTGCAAGATATCTCACTATTTTTGACTTTTCTGAGCCTGTCAAGTCCTTCTTTTGACCCATTTTGCCAAAGGAAAGGAAGTTGCCTAATAATTATGCACACCTGATATAGGGTGTTGATGTCATTAGACCACACCCCTTCTCATTACAGAGATGCACATCACCTAATATGCTTACCGTATATACTCGAGTATAAGCCGACCTGAATATAAGCCGAGGCCCCTAATTTTACCCCAAAAAACTGGGAAAACGTATTGACTCGAGTATAAGACTAGGGTGGGAAATGCAGCAGCTACTGGTAAATTTCTAAATAAAATTAGATCCTAAAAAAATTATATTAATTGAATATTTATTTACAGTGTGTGTATATGATGAATGCAGTGTGTGTGTATGAGTGCGCAGTGTGTGTGTATGAGTGTGCAGTGTGTGAGTATGAGTATGCAGTGTGTGAGTATGAGTGTGCAGTGTGTGAGTATGAGTGTGCAGTGTGTGAGTATGAGTGTGGTGTGTGTGTATGAATGCAGTGTGTGTGTGTGAATGCAGTGTGTGAGTGAATGCAGTGTGTGTGTGAATGCTGTGTGTGTATATGAGTGCAGTGTGTGTGTGAATGCAGTGTGTGTGAATGCTGTGTGTGTATGAGTGCAGTGTGTGTGTGAATGCTGTGTGTGTGTGAATGCTGTGTGTGTGTGTGAATGCTGTGTGTGTATATGAATGCTGTGTGTGTATATGAATGCAGTGTGTGTGTGAATGCTGTGTGTGTATATGAGTGCAGTGTGTGTATGAATGCAGTGTGTGAGTGAATGCAGTGTGTGTGTGAATGCTGTGTGTGTATATGAGTGCAGTGTGTGTGTGAATGCAGTGTGTGTGAATGCTGTGTGTGTATATGAGTGCAGTGTGTGTGTGAATGCAGTGTGTGTGTGTGAATGCTGTGTGTGTATATGAGTGGTGTGTGTGTCTGATGCAGTGTGTGTTTGTGTTGCAGAGCCTTGGTGGGGGGGTGGGCATTTTTATAAAAAAAAAATTAATATTATTTTAATTTGTTTTGTTATATTATTATTATTTTTTTATTATTTTTTATTATTATTTTTATTATTATTTATATTACTTTTAATATTATTTTTATTATTATTTATATATTATTAATTTATATATTTTGTTGTCCCCCCTCCCTGCTTGATACATGGCAGGGAGGGGGGCTCTCCTTCCCTGGTGGTCCAGTGGCATTGGCAGTTCAGTGGGGGGAGGAGGGGGGCTGGCAGAGCTGTTACTTACCTCTCCTGCAGCTCCTGTCAGCTCCTCCTCCTCCGCGCCGGTCCGTGCAGCTCTTCTGTCAGCTCACACTGTAAGTCTCGCGAGAGCCGCACTATGACCCCGCGGCTCTCGCGAGACTTACACTGGGAGCTGACCGAGGTGCTGACCGGACCGGCGCGGAGGAGGAGAGGAGCTGGCAGGAGCTGCAGGAGAGGTAAGTAACAGCTCTGCCAGCCCCCAGTCTGTATTATGGCAATGTAAATTGCCATAATACAGACTGACTCGAGTATAAGCCGAGTTGGGGTTTTTCAGCACAAAAAATGTGCTGAAAAACTCGGCTTATACTCGAGTATATACGGTAATTGGTAGTAGGCTTTCGAGCCTATACAGCTTGGAGTAAGACAACATGCATAAAGAGGATGATGTGGTCAAAATACTCATTTGCCTAATAATTCTGCACTCCCTGTATGTGTGCCTGTGTCTTTCTCTGTATGTGTGTTTGTATCTGTATGTATGTCTGTATCTGTGTATGACTGTGTTTATATATAACTGCATGTGTGTACCTGTGTGTCTGTGTATCTGTATATGTGCCAGTGTGTGTATATGTGTATATGTACATACATCTCAGCATTTCATCTACACTACACACAAATACAACCCTGCATCCAAATGTCAACACTACATAAAAAGACACCACCATATTCAAAAACCACACTACAGAAAAATGCACGTCTGCATTCAAATGCCAATATGTGCAAACACACCCGTACATTCACTCACACAAACTCCATACAAAAACATGCTTACATTAAAAATATACTCAAAACAAAAGCACATGGAGAGACAAAGTTGTATGAAAATAGCCAGGTGCAAACCATATAAACACTCCCTCAAATGTTTCAAATATCCAAATATCTATAGAATATAGAATGCTCACCATAATCTCAAAAAACTTAGCTTTATTATGTACAAAAAGTACTAAAGTGAAAACATACAATAAAAATAAACACAATGACAGAAGCAAGGGCAAATACAATAAAGAAATGGTAAAATACCAAAGATTCTTACAAGCCTCAAGACAGAAACAAGAGTCACCAAACCCCCCAACGTTTCGGCACCAACTGGCTGCCTTTATCAAGGGTACCTGTATCCATGTTCAGATGTGCCTGGCCATCAGCATAAGGTTGTTACTAACTCCGGAAGTGACATCATCACTTCAAGTGCTGGCACAATATTTTAATAGTAACATAGAAATATCAAATAAGAATCAATTGTGTGCACTAAAGACATTCACAGAGTAAAGAAAGTCATATAACCTAAATAATAAATATTACTGCTCGGATAACGAACCTCTAGTACATATACAAACAGTAAGTATGCTCACACTGTATCTGGCGTCTATAATCGCCATTTTACTCACTGGCAAGACTAGAGCTAATTCCCCATTCAGCTCCAGGAAGGAGGTGGCGGCTCCAGGACCCCAGTCAAGCGAGTGCTGAGGTTTTACCCACTGTTCCAGCTAGGAAGTGGTCCTTGGTTGAGGGACCCAGTCGGGGTACCAGGTGATCCGTTACACCTTCCTATTGTGTTTTTATACCCCTCCTATTTTAGACTGTAAGCTTGTTTGAGCAGGGTCCTCAACTACCTATTGTTCCTGTTACATTTTGTTATTGTCTCATTTGGTAAATTCCCCTTTTATTGTAAAACGCTGCGGAATAAGCTGGCGCTATATAAATACCAATAATAATAAGAACTTATATATCAAAGTTACTATAATGACAGAAAGTATTTATCAAGTTTTAAAAGTATACACAGATTCTTCCCAGTAGTAAATTTGAGGCTGTGCTTTATTTGTGAATACTCTCTGACGAGTCTGTCTATGTGTACATGAGACTTGCTTTACTCCACCTTTTCCCACTCCAGTTTGTCCATGTGTAACATTTGTTTTCATTATTTTTGAGACATTTTAAATATTACTCTAGTTTATGAGACAGATGCACCTGTAATATTGGTACAGACCTATCTGGACTCTTTGTAAGGCTTTGTACATTCCTAATGTTACTTAAAAGATCAAGTATCAAAGTGCTAATTGTCAGACCCATTACAGATGACACACTGCTTACTGGGGATCTACTTAATATCACTCACCTGCAAATAGTAACTTCAAAGCAATGCCCCTAATCCATAGAAGGCTTCAGTTTTCCCCTTTTCATGTCTACACATTTTGCATGCATGGGAACACAGCATGGAAAAACATTTTATACTAGAACACAAAACAAAGTTTTTGAATGTGCAAACACATACAGATCTTTTTTGAGATATGTTTTGAGACTTTTTGAAAACTATGTAAAATAAACATTTATTTTCAATTGTAACATCTAGTGGCAATGTTTTCAAAGATGTGAATTACAAAGGATAATACTGGGAAAAATGATGGAACCAAGTTGTGACAGAAGCTAACGTGCCATGGACTTTTGCAGAGGCTTGGAGGCCAGCCTCCTGCCCACGGACTAGTGGTCTGGCCCCAACAGCATCGAAAAGGGGATATTGTCACTTTGGGGAGGTGTATGGGGGACGAGACGAACTTCAGAACCTCTAGGGAGCACCTCACCAGAGATATCCTGAAACACTCTGGAACTGTGCCAATGTCTGGTAAATCTTTACATGGGTGTCACTTGGTCCCGAGACCTCCAAATAGAGAGCTATTTGGAGGGGAGGTGAGGCATTCCAGGATACCTGAGACTTGAGTGCACTCTCTTCCCCAGGAGTCTGAGAACTTCTTTTGCGAGACCAGGACTAAGTCACCGCATGCCTGGAACAACTTGCTGGAGCGGTGGATGGCTGCGACACAGTAAATATTTAAAATGCTGTACCTTTTGCATGCTTCTCCGATCATGGTGCCATTTGGACAGCAAGGGTGCTCTGTGACAAGCTTTCCATGGATATATTGTGTGGGAGTACGGTACATGAAAAGGGGATTCTGTTGGACAGCTTGTGTCCTGGGCCTGAAGAACTGGGAGAGCACAGCCGGGAGTTGATTGTGTTGGATAAGGATAATGAAATTAAGTCCCCAGGGGAGGGACGAGCTGATCTGGCATAGTCGGAGTACAGGAGTTCCATCACACAAGTGGACTAAGGGGAAAAAGAACTCTTGTGATCAAATATCAATAAAGTGGTTTAAACTTGATAGCTTTATTAGTTAAATAAAGCGTACTACAAGCTCTCAGGGCACTAAGATCCCTTATTCAGTCTGATTTGAAAATTAAACTGGAATTACAGAGTATATATATATATATATATACATACACACACACACACACACACACACACAGACAAACAAATGTAAGTAAGGGGAGAGATTACCTGGCATGTCCAACACTTTTGCAGTGATCATATAATCTGTATACAAAATACAAGGAAATCAGCACTAATTAACAAACAATATGTTGATAGGCAGCAACCCAAACAAAGGAGACCCCTCAAATCCTTCAATAAATAGATGACACAATACAAAGAGATGGCGTAGGGCTGCGCCAGCAGAAAACAAAAGTAACGTAAATTCGTCCAAAAGAGTCTCACTAGATAAACAATGCTTGAGGGAATGTACAGGTGCAAGAAAAAGTATGTGAACCCTTTGAAATGATATGGATTTCTGCACAAATTGGTCATAAAATGTGATCTGATCATCATCTAAGTCACAACAATAGACAATCACAGTCTGCTTAAACTAATAACACACAAAGAATGAAATGTTGCCTTGTTTTTATTGAACACACCATGTAAACATTCACAGTGCAGTTTAAGCAGACTGTGATTGTCTATTGTTGTGACTTAGATGATGATCAGATCACATTTTATGACCAATTTGTGCAGAAATCCATATCATTCCAAAGGGTGCACATACTTTTTCTTGCAACTGTAGAGGAGTAGACTTTTCAGTAGGGGTGGGTGCATCCTAATGTCTTAGGGTATTTGTATATATGAAAGACAAAGAGACATGGGCAGCCAGTAGTGCAATACGTCTAAAATCAAAAGAGTAAAATAGTAGTAGGAGGTAGAGAACTCACATTTTAAAAGAGCTATGGCCAGCTCTGGTGTGAAGGGCGTACAGCGGTATAATCCTCGCTTATGGGATATTTGAAGAGAGTGCGTCTATCAACACCGTCTGGTCATCCAAATAAAAAGAGGCGACAATAGTGCTCTCAATTGGATAAGAGTAAGTAAAAGTAAATAAAATAATACTCACAGGCCTAGAGCAGAAACACTGCTCTATTAATAAGGCGTTGATGGTATGATCCCTACCTGGGATTTCTTTAAGCGCAAGAACAATAGTAAAAAGCCAGGAAAGTAAAAATAAAAAGTGCATAAAAATACAATAAAAAGAGAATTGGCACAGTAAAGTAACCAAAAACCTTTAATTGATCTAAAATACTTAACATAAAATAACCATTACGCGTTTCACCAATATAGGCTTTCTCAAATGGTATAAAGAACATACAACCTGGCCAGTAGGAGTTTAAATAGGGAAGGGATTAGTATAAAATTGGCACCAGAAATGGCATCATAGACTGTTATCCAATCAAAATACATCATCATTATATACATAATGGATAAGATAAAACAGTGTTAAATATCAATAGATTAAGGGTTGTAGATCACTAGTAGTATATTTAATAACAAAAAACGAGCATCACGTGCACGGCTTAGTTAGCCAGCTGCTGGGTGTAATGTAATGTAAATGTAGTTCCTAGTGTTCTGATTGAGAGGTCGGCAGAAAAACGGCATCTGCCGACCTCAAAATGAAATAAAAATCGATAGGTGATATGTGAAGGAAAAATATGATATGATGGTGAAATAAGTAAATTACAAATAAATAAATTAAGGGAAGATAGTGGTAGCAAATGCCTGCTACAGGGAGAGTCGATTAGGTGGCCATGAGGAAAAAAAGACATCCCTAGTGTTTAATAAAAAGTTGCTGTTCTTAAAAGTGAGTAAAAAAGTGCTAATAATGGGTGAAATAAGAAGAGCTAATAGATAGTAAGATAAGAGGGGACATATATAAAAATCGAATTTTATTTTTTAAGAAGTATCTTAGGAAGTGGGAGAAAGTAGTTATGGTAGGGGTGTTCTTAATCATAATGCCGTAAATGTAAACAACTATTATTAGAATAGCTCTAAAATAACAACAGGATATTCTCAAGTGGGGGTTTTAAAAGTGATATATAAGCTAAAAACATCAAATATTATTAAAATCTCGATAATAAATCACGATAGATATTCTGACCAACATAGGTAGGGGAATATATACATATAGCATGGTATACATAATTAAATAAAATTAAACAGATCAAAATCTACAGTAAGACCAGAGAGGGTTAATGTTTTAAGATTGAACACCTATTCCATTTCAGCCTTTCCCAGAATATTCTTAATATTACCAACCCTCTATGGAATCACACATTTTTTGATACCTATGCATTTGAGTTGTTTTGTGTCATTGTTGTGCAAGCAAAAGAGACCGAGTGATTTAGGTATCCCTTTTTTATTGTTTCTAAAGTGTTCACTAAGTCTAGTTTTGAGGTTTATTGTGGTCATACCTACATACTGGAGGCTGCACGGGCACTCCAGTAAGTAGATTAAAAAATTTGTGTCACAGCTCATAAAATCCTTAATTTTGTAAGTTTTGTTAGTAATATTTGACTTGAATAAAGTAGTTTTGGGTGGAACAGAGGGATCGGTATTTTTACAAACAATTCATCGCTTGCATTTATAAAATCCACTGGCATTAGAAATAAAAGAGGTAGTATTAAGTTTAGTCTCTTTTGTAAAATTGGTGGTTAGAATCGACTTAAAATTAGGGGCACCTCTAAAAACAATATTGGGTTTATCCGGTATATTTTTTTTTTAGTACTTCATCCTGTGTTAGTAACTGCAAGTGCTTTTTAATTACTTTCTCTATATGACCACTTTTGTTGTTGAAATTGAAAATGACCGGAAGGAGCATGGCATTAGTGGTTGGTTTGTTTTTGTATGTTAGGTGGTCTGTTCTTTGTTTTTGCCTAATGTTATTTATGGTCGTGTTAAGATGGGTTAGTGAGTTTTTTTTAATGAATTTATCCCTTAGAATGTTGGCCTGTGTTTTAAAATATTCTAATTGGGAACAATTCCTACAGAGACATAGAAATTGACTCTGTAGTGCACTTTCTAACCATGGTTTGTAGTGACATCTAGATTGCTCAATAGCTGTATTGACACAGACTTAAAAAAAAAAAAAAATGTTTTCGGATTAATTTTGTCATCTTTAATAAAAATGTTAAGATCTAAAAATGTTTAATTATTTTATCCACCATCTTAATCACAACAATATGGGTATTATTTTATCCTGCGAATATAGCAAAGAATCTATTTATCAAAGGATTTGAGGGGTCTCCTTCATTTGGGTTGCTGCGCATCTACATATTGTCTGTTAATTAGCGCTGATTTTCCTTTTGTATTTTGTGTATCTATCCTTATCCCCTCGGTTCTCTGGCTGCTTTTTAACTTCAATTATGTCTATCTTTGATTTTAGAAATAATTATGTCATTGATGTTAATAATGTATTTGACACTGAACCCACTAGACCTATCAGTCCTATTCCCATTAGACACCATACCTTAAGCCATCAGGAGCTATTCACTAAACTAGAGAGAGTATTAGCTACTGAAATCATTCTAAAGTGGGAAATAGCTACCTTAAAAAAATACATAGACGAACAAATAACTCCCCGTGGTCTAAGACTGTTAAAATTGCCCACTTCAGACGAAGATGACTTAGAGTTTATGTAAGAATGGTTCAACAAACTTGAAATATGTACATTTGGGCTTATGGAGACTCTAATTACAAAAAAAAAGTAAAACGCTGTCCCTATTGGACCAAGAAATTAATGATCTCAAAGACAAACTTGTGCCATTTATGGAGACCAATGTATATAAACAAAATTCAATCCTAATCCAAAGCAAAATTGAAAGAATAGAGATGGATACAAAACACTTAAAAGTTAAAAGGTATATAAGGGATAAACACGACTATGCCAACAAACAAGTAAGAACATATCACCTTTATAAGAAATACATCTCTGACAACCATCTCCCCACTGAGTACCCTCCCGAATCCACTTTCCATGGTAGACCTCACACATTTAAACCAACACCCCAGTATACGTCACAACACCAACACCACATTGCACGCAAACCTTTTCACCGCTCCCCATTCAAACCACGCACTCACAGAACCTACGACAATCACCACCATGCCCCTGATCACAAATTCTGCAACTAACATCGTACCCACCACAAACCAGATACTGGAAACCGTCATAAAAACCTTCACAATCACCCACAAATAAGGCGAGCACGGGGTTCCCGTCTGCAAAGCCACCGGAGCTGCCTCCCGAAACCGGTCCCACTGAAACCAAGAAAAAAAAAAACAGCAATGACTTTGTCTATGCCCGGCACATGCCTGGTTACCAATCATAGATTACATTTGAGACAAAGTAGCACTAGACACCTGAGCAATGCCAAAACTGGGGGACACCCAGACTTGAAACGATTGATCACCTGTACCACACACACACACACACACACATCACATACACGTTGTCCATGTGAACAACCACCTTTCTGTTCGCAAAAACAGCACCCCATAACTCGACCACGATGGGGAACAGTTCCAGGAATGCCATATTACCCATGAGCTCTGAGCCCCGCCATCCTGAGGGCCACTAGGCCGCCCACCAAAGCCCCTGAAAATATGCCCCAAACCCCACTGACCCGGAAGCATCGATAAACAGATCCAGCTCATAGTTCGACAACTCCGCATGCAACCAACACGATTGACCATTATACACGCCTAAGAAGCCACTCCACACCTGGAGATCCGACCTAAGACGACTCGTAACCAGTATAAAGTGGAATGGTTGTTTTACTCTGACCATGGCAAAGGACAGGCGACGATAGAACGCTCTCCCCATGGACAGAACCCTACAAACGAAGTTCAAGTGTTCTAACAACTGCACTTTTTTTGAGCCTCTGACAAGGTTGACCATGCGGAGCAACAGCCCCTGCTTCTCTTATGGTAACCGGAAAACCATCATCTCGCTAGAATCAATCTCGATACCCAGATAAGATAACGTAACCACCGGCCCAAACGTCTTACCTGCTGCTACCGGGACTCTGAACTCCGCCGTGACCCGCTGAAATGCCGTCAACAAAAACACACAGCCTTCCGAATCCTGCGGACCGACGAACAGACAAACCCGACACCTGGGACATCACCCTTTCCAAGAACGTCAAAAACATCTCAAAATACGAGCAGGAAATAGCAGCCTATGGGCAGGCACATCATAAAAATATGATCCCTTAAACTGACACCCCAGCAGGTGAAAACAGTCAGGGTGGACCAAAGGCAATCGAAACGCTGACACAACGTCAGACTTGGCCAGCCACGCCCCGACCCCATCTCCCGTACCAATTCCAGAGCCCTGTCAAACAACGCACAACCCACCCTCGACACTTCCCTATCAATATCATCATTCACCGACCCACCAGATGGGTAGGACAGGTGGTGAATGAGGCGAAAGGCCCCAGGCTCTAATTTTGGCACCCAGCCCGAGGGGACACCCACAAGTTATGAAACGGGGGCTCAGAAAACTGTCCCGCCATGCGACCCAAGGACACCTCCTTGTCCAATTTCTGCTCAAAAAGTGATTATTTTCCCGAAACCTGCATGAACTGTACCACCTGCAGTGGCTCTCATTAAAGAGCCAACAGACTCCTCGCCGCTGACCGGCCGGCATATCGAGGAAAGGGGGCTGGCCTACAGGGCATTATCAACATCAGCCACAAGCTGCCGTCATGCACCTCGAAGTCCATGTCTTCGCTAGCCACCATCTTTTGCTGAAACTGCTGGTCGTACCGGAACGAGCATTGTCCACCATAAATCTTGTATGACCCCCAGATAAGATCCAGGTAACCTAACAAGGCAGGAGCCTTGTCCGGAAAACTACTAGGTAAAATACTGCCAAACACCGCAAAACCCTGAAGCCAGTTCCCAAACGTCCGAGGGAGCTACTTACCTTTTTCCCCTTCACCCACATCAACCTGCCGCGGTTTATCCACGGACTCCCAATCTCGTGGAACCAACGTCAGTAAGTCGACATACTCACTGCGCACAATCCTGTCCCTGACGTCCGCAGTCAAATGCAGGCCCGGCGGGGACAGCTCGCAACCTGGCAACCGTGGGCGCAGGATACCCTGCTTGCAACCCGAGCATGGCTCATTCTGGAAACCACAGGGACCTCTTCCTCCGATTCAGTCAGGCTGGACTCCTCCTCCTCGGCAGCTGGGGACCCGCAGATGCCAGATGCGCTCCATGGGTGCTCCTGCACGGTTCTGGGTTCCCGCCATCTTGGATCTCTGGATGCCTACCCCCGCCAGGACTTGGTCCAGCAAGCCATGGGACTCCTGGTAAGACGCCAGCATCGGTATCACTTTCTCCAGGGATGGGGTGGCCATAGTGGGACGTCCTGTAAGCACTCAATCGCTAACTGCAGATGAAAATTCTCTTGCAGGCCCAGGTACCAGCAACAGAACGGCAGAAATTCAGTCAGGGGTTTTGAACCACTCCTGCTGACTGGTAAGTCCCCTCCCCTGCTCTCCCATTATAACTCCTTCACCATTTGCAACATTGTTGCAACTAACTCCAGCCCACCATCCTGGGAAGCAGTCATGTTCCCCCTTCACTATTTGTCTAGGGGGATACTTTAGGCAAAAACAAAGAACAGACCTCCTAACATACAAAAACAAACCAACCACTAATGCCATGCTCCTTCCGGTCATTTTCAATTTCAACAACAAAAGTGGTCATATAAAGAAAGTAATTAAAAAGCACTTGCAGTTACTAACACAGGATGAAGTACTAAAAAACAATATACCGGATAAACCTAATATTGTTTTTAGAGGTGCCCCTAATTTTAAGTCGATTCTAACCACCAATTTTACAAAAGAGACTAAACTTAATACTACCTCTTTTATTTCTAATGCCAGTGGATTTTATAAATGCAAGCGATGTATTGTTTGTAAAAATACCGATCCCTCTGTTCCACCCAAAACTACTTTATTCAAGTCAAATATAGCTAACAAAACTTACAAAATTAAAGGGACAGAACTTCAGCTTATTGAATTTGTTCTGGTGAATAGACTCATTACCTTCAGGCTTTTTGCTGTAAACACGGTCTTTTCAGAGAAAATGCAGTGCTCACATTACAGCCAAGTGATAACTTCACTGGCCACTCCTCAGATGACTGTTAGAGATCCTTCCTGGGTCATGGCTGCCTAAAATGCATCCAAACATTCAGTGTCTCCTCCCTCAAAATGCAGACACGGAACTTTCCTCATAGAGATTCATTGATTCAATTCATCTCTGTGAGGAGATGCTGATTGGTCAGGGCTGTGTTTGAATCATGCTGGTTCTGCTCCTGATCTGCCTCCTTGTCAGTCTCAGCCAATCCTATGGGGAAGCATTGTGATTGTATCAGGCTACCACTTCTGATGATGTCAGCAGACTGCTTGTTTTTCTGAGGCAAACAGCATGCAGAGTTACAGCTTCAGGCTTGAATACAGTAAGATTTTGCTATATTTATGGAGGCATGAGGGGACCAAGGGGACTAGATGGTGATTTTAACACTATAGAGTCAGGAATACATGTTTGTGTTCCTGGCCCTATAGTGATACTTTAAGGATTTTATCAGCTGTGACACAATTTTTTTTAATCTACTTACCAGAGTGCCCATGCGGCCTCCAGTATGTAAGTATGACCACAAGAAACCTCGAAACTAGACTATATATGTCCCCTCTTATCTTACTATTAGCTAGTCTTATTTCACCCATTACCACCACTTTTGCACTCACTTCTAAATACAGCAACTTTTTATTAAACACTAGGGATGTCTTTTTTTCCTCCACTAAAATGGCCAGCTAATCTACTCTCCCTCGAGCAGGCATTTGCTACCACTATCTTCCCCTACCAAGATGGACACAGTGTTTTAAATGTATTTATTTGTAATTTACTTATTTTACCATTATATCATATTTTCCCTTCACATATCACCTACTAGTGATCTACAACCATTTATGTATTGATATTTAACACTGTTTGTCTTATCCATTATGTATATAATGATGATGTATTTTAATTGGATGACAGTCTATGATGCCATTTTGGCACCAATTTTATACTAATCCCTTCCCGATTTAAACTCCTACTAGCCAGGTTGTATGTTCTTTATACCATTTGCGATAACCTATATTGGTGAAACGCGTAATGGTTATTTTATATTGTGTATTTTAGATCAATTAAAGGTTTTTGGTTACTTTACTGTGCCAATTCTCTTTTTATTGTATTTTTATGCACTTTTTATTTTTACTTTCCTGGCTTTTTACTATTGTTCTTGCGCTTAAAGAAATCCCAGGTAGGGATCATACCATCAACGCCTTATTAATAGAGCAGTGTTTCTGCTCTATGCCTGTGAGTATTATTTTATTTACTTTTACTTACTCTTATCCAATTGAGAGCACTATTGTCGCCTCTTTTTATTTGGATGACCAGACTGTGTTGATAGACGCACTCTCTTCACATATCCCATAAGCGAGGATTATGCCGCTGTACGCCCTTCACACAAGAGCTGGCCATAGCTCTTTTAAAATGAGTTCTCTACCTCCTTATACTATTTTACTCTTTGGATTTTAGACGTATTGCACTACTGGCTGCCCCTGTCTCTTTGTCTTTCATATATACGAATACCCTGAGACATTAGGACACACCCACCCCTACTGAAAAGTCTACTCATCTACATTTCATCAATGCCTTTTCTAAATGCATTTGTAATGGAAGGTGGTAGACAATTTATAGAAAGAAAAAGAAAAAAAAAACATAAAAACACATTTAGAGATATTTTGGTATCCACCTGTTTTTTTTTTTGCAATTATTTATTTTTGCGTGCAAGGTTAGTTACAATACTACCCATATGGCCACAACAGCCTTCTGGGTTTTTGAGTGTTTCATGACATCACAACATAGTTTAGGCATATATCAGTCTGTCAGTTCTGACCTGTGGTGTCAGCTAGTTCTGCACATTTTAATTTATGGGTCAGTTGGTGTCAAACTAAGGCAACATTGGAGTAATTTTGAGGAGTGTGTCTTTCCCCTTCAGGTGCCAGGATTGTATTAGTGTGTGTGTGTGGGGGGGAGGGGGGGTAAAGAACTGTCACGTATTCATCCGCTTATAAAAATGTGGTTAATGACATTTACTGTCCAAACAGGAAAAGTTGTGCCGAGCAGCAACCTAATCCACAGAAGGGTTAATGCTGAGCAGCAATTATGCAAATGAAACCTGGTAACTGACTTTGGGGTCAAAAGCCGGTTACAGCCTATCAGATCTAGAGGAGGGGTATTTAGGCCCAGTTCTCATCCTGCTCAGTGCCCTGTCGTGGTTTCCCTTGTGGTTGTCCAAGAGCGCGTTCCTGTTTATAGTTTTCTACCTGGTTTTTGACTTTGGCTTTGTTTATTGACTTCTCTATATTCTGGTATCCTGACTTTCCTCATCGATACGTCCCTTTCTGTGTTCCCTGACCTCGGCTAGTATTTTTGACTATTCTATGTACATTAAATCCGGCCATTCTAAGGACCGGTAATACGTTACTTATTTGTCATCCGTGCTGTATCAAACTTTAATCCTGACAAGAACCCAAGGGTTGCCTGTCTGGAGATAGCTGTTTGCTTGGTTGTGCCCCTTTATGTGTTCCATGTTGGGGTTGATTGCGTGTGTAAATTGTTGTCCTCAGTGACGTTTATGTCTGCGAGTGAATACTGTGAAGTCTGCGTGTGTCAGTGTGTGTAGGTTAGCGGTTGTCACTCATTGAGCCCATTTGTGCCTCTGCGGACGTCCAGTGGGTTGGGAATTGACTCCTTACCGAGGAAGTCGCGGGGGGGGTGGAAGGAGGTGTACTCTCCCTGGAGCTTTTGGTGTACTATGCGTCAGAGTGAGTCTTGTCTGATGTTGGGTCAGCAGCAGCTATGGTGTAGCGTGAGTTAGTTTTGTAGGGTGCATGTGTTACAGCAATACATTGAAAAAAACAAACAAAACGTAAAACATCAAGTAAAACCAAAGGTAAAGCAAAAGGTAACGCAGTAATCGGTTAATGCATTGTATGCTTGCTGGCTACAATTTTTACAGTTCAGGTCAATTCTCTCCGGTTCTCTCTGTTCCTGGGGATGAATGGAGTCGTTCTCTCAGGATCCCAGGTGTGCGATGTCGTGGGTGTTTCTTGTTCTGCGAGTCTGACGTGTTCTGCCTCCTGTAGTAAGGAGAGATTGTATGTGGTACCGCTTTTGGTTACGGTCAGAGTCCTTGGTAGAGTCCATTTGTACTCAATTTTAGCTTCGCACAGACTGCCCTTCACTTGTGCCAGGGACCTGCGCCACAACAGCGTGTTTCTTGTTAAGTCCTGGTAGAAGGTAATGTGGGATGACTCGAAAACAAGCGGTGTTTTTCCCCTGACTGCTGTAAGGAGCTTGATTTTGTCTGCCACTGAGTGGTACCGGATGATGACGTCTTGTGGAGCTGTGGCTGGTCTTGCTTTTCTGATCCTAGAGAAGCCGTCTAGTGTGAATTTTTTGGCTTGGGCGTGTGGTAGGAGCTTTGCTGTGAGGCGTCTGAGGTAGTGGGGAAGTTCTGTGGATTCAACACTATCCCGTATCCCCCTTAGTTTTAAGTTAGTGCCTCTGTTGAGGTCCTCTGCTAGATCCATTCTCATAGTGAGGTTGGACTGGGAGGTCTGCATTAATATTACTTGTTCTTTTAGCCCCTTTACCCCTTGTTTCAGGTCTAGGATGTCCTCTTCGGTGGCTTGAGTGCGTGTAGTTACTACCTGCATTTCGGTCCTTAGCAAGTCCATATCTGCAGCGTGCATTTCTCTCTTTTCCTTCAACAGGTCGGCTATGTCTTGTTTAGTAGCCGGTGTGAGGGTAATTCTGTTAGTTTGTGGCTCCCTCGTTGGGCGAGCGGCTGATTGTTCAGCTCCGGATTGCTCTTGGGAGGTAGTTGTGCGGTCCGGTGAGGCCGCCATCTTGGGCGCCATTGGTCTTTGCAGCAGGTCGTATATGTCCTGTGTGGTCCTGCTTGTGTTCTGTGTGGGTCTCTGGGATTTTCTACCCATGCCGTAGTCGTCAGGCGCAGCTGTCCCAGTCTGCAGGTAGGCGTCTTGGTGAACTCTCAGGGCTGTGAGTTCTTGTGCTAGCCACGTGGCTTGGTGGGCGGTGTAGGCCCCGGTTTTCCGTCAGGTCTTTCTGCCCGTTTGTGGATACAAAAAAGGCATCAACCTGTTGCTCACTTACTGGGATTGCCCCGGGGGTTGGCAGATTGCCTCTGCTGGTGCCATAGGGCTTCGTTGTATAGCCTTTTTACCGTCGTTTGTCCAGAGCTCAGAGGTGATGCGACCGTTCCTGTCTGGCGCTCGGCTCCGCTTAGAGAGATTTTGATCATGGTCTGTAGGTCTCTTCATCAGTCAGTCATCTATCCCGTGAAGAGCACACTTATTCCCACCTCCTGCAACATGCGGTCACTACTTTCTCTGGACTTAAAATTGTAATGAACTAAAAAGTAGATGACAAATTTGACTTAGCTAAGCTATGACTATAGCCAAGAATCATTGGAGAATTGTTCCAGATCAGCATTTTTCTTTCTTAAATTTTGCCATTTAGTTTTCAATTCACTAGAATAAAACTTTCCTGTCTGTCTATAAAGATAAAAAGATGAATGCTAGAAAATAGAGTTTACTTTACACATTTTACTTTCTCTGGATTCTGTAAACAATGTTGTTTTTTTTACTAATATATGTTTCATTGAGATGTACTGGTTACATTACGAGATTTAAAATAAGTGTTAGGATTGTTAGTGTTAGCACTGGGACATGCACTGCTGCCATTAATGAGTTCTTTTACCCATATGCTTAGAGATGTGCTGATGAGAAAGATATACACACTGAAACCCCTTTCCATAGCTCCTATCTTGCTCCCCAGGAGTGTGACTTCTAGCCATCTCAGACAGGATGGGTCATGTATTTCCTAGAGCTAACTTAAGGTTAGGTCCCGCATTACACAAAGTCAGTATAAAACAATACACCATTAGGTGGCACTGACACTGTTTAACAAAAACCATAAAAGGTGCAAATCCTATACCAAAGTCCCTAAAATGCTAAACTCCATATAACACACCACTTGAGAAAGGCATTGTATAATGCCAATCGTTAGGGTTAGGATTTTGTCCCTGGTAGGCTTGGATTGAATTGTATGCTTGATTCTATTTTATTGTCGGTTTCACTTCTTACTTTGTGGATTTTATATTTGCAGTTTCTAATAAAAGTGATTCTTTTAATATTGTTTAAATGGTGTACATCCTTAAGATATAGAGTTATACAGTATCAGTCTATCTAAACCACACAGTACTTTTTTTGATTGTATGTGATCTCACCCATTATGCAATACAGCTGATCTTTGCATGGCTATGCTTTGCGGTCGGTCTGGCTTGGGCAATGCTGCAGGTAGAGTTCTCCGTGGTAGTCACTGGGATCGGATCATGGTGAGCCGGGAGCTTTTCTTAGTTTGAGGGCATCGGGCTGGATTCAGCTTCTTACGCCTGGGGGGAGGTCGAGTAGCTGCTGTTGCAGCTTGGCTCTCCGGAGCGGACGGGGAGGCATGTTGGTACGAGCGGCTTTGTAAGCTGAGCCAGAAGGCTTGACAAATCTTCTTAAATTTAGCCTCGAAGATCTCCAGCCGTGGCAGGCCGTCACGACTTGCATGGGCTTGTTGAGATTTCAGCATTTCCATCATCTTGGGCGACCACGCTGTCTCAGACGCTGGGTTATCTTTTTGACCCTGCAAAGGTGTAGGTGCGCCCAGTGAGGTGAGGTGCGCCCAGTGAGGACTGGTCCAGGGGGGTGGGAGGTGGGAAAACAGGGCTGCTCATACTTCTTTGGCAGGCTTAAGACCGGAGCTGGGAGATCGACCGTCTCTCCCATCAGCAGGACCGTCGGCTTCAGAAGGCCGCAGGCTGATGCAGCCAGATTCCGTTTTAGTGATTAGTTGGGTGTAATAAGGGTAGTCCAAGTAGTTTAGGGTTGTATTCCGCTGGATTAGCCGAGGTTTTCACCCGTATTAGATCAGGTGTGCAGGAGCTAGCAAAATTCACGTCTGGCGATCTAGGCTGTCAGGCCCCGCCCCCCTCCACTATGCAATACAATATATATTACATACATTCACTTTTACTATTGACTTAACTCTCGCCTCCAGGTTTCGTGAGGGATTGTCTCTAAAAATGCACTTCATTACCCCAACAAAATTTTCTCTGGTATCCAATGCTTTAAAAAATCCTTAAAAAAAACAAAAACCAACAAACAAACTAATTGCTTCATTTAATATAATGACACCTTCTTCTGTATCATACGGTTATGGTGTACTTTCTTTTTTTTTTGTAATTACACCCCACTTCCTTTAAATTGTAAGTATGTTCTAGTAAGGCTTTGTCATAATTACGTTTGCTTCATTTACCCATGTATTCTATAATACTGCAGAATATGCTAGCGCTTTATAAATAATAAATCTGTGCCTATAAGGATTACACTTTCTCTTTCTTAGAGATCACTCTGTGTTCCCTTTTGCATACACCAAGCAAACCCTATAGACAAATACACAGCAGGGTTTAAGAATGAGAGTAAATGAATTAGTGCTAATAAACCAGGGTAGTAATTAACGCACACAAACATTGCGCTACACGTAAAAGCAATACAAACAAAACATACACAATAATACGTACATATACATTTTGCAAACCTACAATCACATAATATTGAAAGGCATATGTACTTGAACATAAATATATACACATATATACAGCAGCCACTGCTCTCCCACATTCATTCAGACGTGTATACACAAGAATAGACTCATAGTAAACCCTGTACCTCCACATGCAAAATCAAACACTCAGACCCAGATATTATCACAGACCGAAATACACACATGCTGAAATTGTACAGACAGCCAGAGTAAGTGGAGAAAAGCTGGGTGTAAGCATCTACCGTCCTGATGCACAGAGGGAGGGGATGGGGGAGAGAGACGGGAGGGAGAGAGTGCAGGAAGGTGAGCAGGATGCAGGAGGAAGCAATGTGTTTCGCCTGCATCAGCAACACTGCAGTGTGAGGGGACAGCACACAGGCTGCAGGATGCTGTGGTACCACAGCAAAGACAGATAGAGAGGAGCAAAAGAGGTATGTGCTGAGCACTGCACTGCATGGGGTGCAATATTAAAGAGGTCACAGAAATGTAGAGGGGACTGTGTCCTGTGGGAGAGGGGTATGCTGTGCTGCAGGCATTGGGGGTGGGGGAGAGAGGGACTGGAGAGGGGCACAGGGGAAAATGCAGGCAGTGGGGTGAGAAAAGGGGGAAAGGTACTATTTCTGCAGGAGGAATGAAGAGGGAGATGAATAGTAAAATGACTGTGTTGTGGTGATAGATCTATATACTGTGAAAGGGGGAGATAGAAAGCGACAGAAGGGGAGAGAGATGGATGCCTAATAAGCAGGTGGAAGAGGACAGAAGGAGAGAAAGGGAGGGCTTTAAATCTAATAGGGGAGAATGGAAAAGGATGAAAAAAAGAGAGGGTATTGGGGACAAGAAATGGATTACATACAGAGAGGGAGAAATACATTTCAGGGAAAGCTGAATCCATAGCACTGCAGTGATAGTGTGCTGCTTGTGTCCCACCAGGGAAGATGTCTACAGGACACCAAGTGCATTGCATGCGAGAGGCCATACGGCCACACATAGGGGTAATAGGGGAGAGCTGATATGGAGTGTATAGGAAGGCACCATCTCTGTTATCGTCGGATTCAGAAGAAGATGGAGCTCTGCTTGGCAATTTATTTGTGTATTTCTCAGTTTAAGGTTATGGACAAATGGTTCCTGCTTTGTGGTATACTAGTGAAAGGACACAATCACAATATATTATGTACAAGAACTCTAATTGTCTATGACTTCTTATGAGATTTGTAATCCATGGCTGCCTCTGGTCTGCCTGGTCCTTTGGACTACAACTCCTAGCAAGCTCAGCCAGGCAAAGGCTGCTGTGCTCTTCCTCCACCGGTATGTTCATCCATTGAAAGTGGTGGAATGTGTTGCAGACAGTGGGAGCCTGGAGACGAGATGGGGCTGGAAAGAGGGATAGGCATAGCTAGGAGTGCTGGGAGTTGTATTCTAGAGCACCTGGGAAGTGTGAGGCTTTGTAACTCTCTAAATAGTTGGCATGTGGGTCTATTGTGTGTATTTGTTGCTGTGTAACAGTGCAGTGTTTAATGACTAGCAATATAGACTGTGTGGTGTGTGTTAATGGTGCTGTATGTGAGTCACGTATTGTGTTGGTCTATTTTGCGAGATGCCCTGCAGCCTGTTGTGACGTGTTGTGTTATTGCGTGCCATGCTTATGTTTCTGCAAGGATAAGGCATAACAAACAGCACCAATTAATAAATCTGAATCAACTCGCAGGGTCATTCATTAAACCGTGAAATGTCAGGAATTCACCAGGGAACCACAAATTTTAGGCCAAAGTAGCAAAAAAGGAAACATTTTTAAATTCTGCCTTGAATCTTGCTCAGCTATTTAGTTATTAAATTGGCAATTCACGGTTTAACTAATAATCTTGTTAGGAATTTTTTTTTTTTGCTATTCAGTGAGTTGATATGAAACCGAATAGAAAAAAAATGGGTCAAGTCAGTGAAATTGTAGAATTTTTCCACAACTTTTATTTTGGCCTATATCTTTCAACTCAATTGACACCAATTCTCCGTTTAGTGTAATATGGTGGATCTGAGTTGCATGTCACCAAACAAACAGTCTGTCTGTGGCATTTACAGTCTGTGGTTTACTTTATGTGTACACTAGGAGCTGTCTATTGTGTGCAAATAGTCAGACTGATGCGAAGGGCAAAATATATAGATTTCATGTATGAAGAGCCATAGCATACAAAATGCATGTATTAATGGAAGACTCACACTTTTCTAGGGTGTACCTGGCAGTGGTGGCTGACCTTCAGATCTGTTACAAGCTCACCAGGCTGTGAGTAGGAGTTTCTGAGCAATACCTGTGAACATCAAACAGTCTGGAGTTGTGTGTTTTGTCCTGTTGTGAGAGATACCTGGAGCTGAACCGGAGAACCCTCCGCTGATTGAGGGCCGGTCACAATGGCGCAGGCCGCCAAACAATTAAAGAAGATAAAGGATATAGAGGCTCAAGCTGTCCAGGAGCAGAAAGAAAAGGAAGAATCGGATCGCAAGAAGAGAAGTAGGTCCCGGGACCGCAAAAAAAAGGTGAGAAACAAACTAAACAAAGGGAACAAATAGATTAGAAAGACCCTAGAACAAAGAGGTCTAACCTTAATAGCACAGATGTATGTGAATGAATCCCAAAATTCTCAGCCAACGAAAAGTATGTTTCACCTTTCCATCTCACCATGGACAAGTGCAAGGCAGGAAGGTGACAGTGCATCAAGGGAACATGTCCTACAAGTTATTGAGTGACAGCTCATTACTAATGCTATGGCACTGAAAGCAGGATGCTAGATTATATAAACTCTCACGATCTTGGAGGTTTGACTAATAAGTAAGGAGTTTTAGAGGTTTGTTCTGTAAAGAGTGAATTGTGCTGAACTTACATTAGTTAGAAAGGGGTTTTAAAATTTGTGTGAAAATATATAAATGAGAAAAATGTCCAATTTTAGACTAATATGGCCCCAGATTATAGTTTTCAATGCATCACAACTCACTAATGAATGAACAAAGACTTGGTCTGAAAAATATACTCCCGAATTCTTGATGATTTATGCAATTTCATATCTTAATCAAAGAATATTATGGCCCACTAAAAGGTATCAAAGCCAATCTATGCATTTAATTTGTGTGCAAAATAAATATTATTTGTATCAATCTTGGAAACAATTTATGAATTTTGGTCTTTGCATGTATTCCATGAGCTATTCTTAGATGACATTATTACCCATTGCTGAGAAATCGGCTGTATTCCTGTTACTGTTACCCCAGTGAAGTCGTTCATACTTTCTCCATTTTACCTCTGGAATGCCAATAGCTAAGCTTGGGAGCACATGCTGTTATGGACTACCCATGATGCAAATACAGCCAAATGCTATCACTGGTCTAGACTGATTCAGGTCTGATTTCCTTACAATGCACAGATCATGTGTTTCCCGATGCGATATTAGTAGTAGTTGTGCATCTTTGCGGTGTCTTTAGATTATTGATGGATTATCCATAAATCCGATCTCTCAATCTGAAGTGTATTCTAGCTGAGTTATTACCAGAGCTCTCAAAAGCACTATCACTTTCCTTGGTTAATTCCGGTCTTATCTATTTGGCTTGACTATAATGCTGGTTTACCTATAACAATATTTCCCAGGTACCTGTAGTAATTGGTACAGAGGCTTTTATCTTATGTCCAGTTTTCTGCTATCTTCCTGTGTCAAAGTCTATTATTCTACATGCTAAGGATGCTTGTAGGAAATGTGCAATCTTAACTCTTTCTGCCAAAGGGATGCATGCATTCAAGAGCGAGCCCAATTATGTGTTTCTCACTGCATTTAGCATAAATGGTTAAAACCATTACGTAGCCTGCTGATCCATAAAAACATATAAAACATGGCAAGCAATCTATATTTGACTGTCAGCATATTCTTAAATATAGAAATGTCCATTTCTCAATCCACAGCTCATCCACTCCACCCTCCACCAATGCGTTAAGTGTCCTTTTAGCTACAGTGAATTTGTCAATGGAGCTGTGCTCATTGGTAAATATAATTATAATGATATCACAAGACTCCAGTTTGGTCAACATACAGCTAGTGACATCCCGGCAGTCACTGTACTCCACTATCAGTGTGGGGAAATAATAATTTGATGGGATCTGGCAGCCATGCACGGATGTAAATTTTAAACATGAATAATTCTACTGCCTGTGAATTATAGATTGGTTTTCAGATTTGTTTACACTGCATTACTTAAAAACCATTTAATAAAATCTCTGCAATTTCCGCTGGTTTTTAACTCTAATTTCTGTTTTAATTTACACCAGGAACATAGAGTATATGGAATAACAATTACCAGATTAACTAATTAAAACCATCTGAGTGTCAACAATGAGCCATTTAAAACATTAGGAGGGTTCACATAAAACATTGGAGCTAGACAGGTAATGTTAGTACAAATAATGTTCCATGTAAATCAATGTAAATAGTATAGAATATTAGGTGTTAAAAGGGCAAGTAATTTACTTTATACATCCTGCTGGCCAATAGATTGATCAGTGTACAGCAGTGTGGGTGAACTTTGCCAGCGTCAACTATTATGGGAATAAGAATGTGGACACACACACACACACACACAATCTATTTTACACAGGTGTCTGTATTGCATTATGTGTTGGCACAGGATATATATAGAGAGAGATATATATATATATATATATATATAGAGATATAGATAGCAAAATCCAGGTTATGGTGGGGAAAAATTGTGATTGAAAACCCCTTCCACCTGAAGTCTGTGGATAATTAATACAATGTTAAACAAAAATCTGCACACCAGTTAAGCCAGGAGACTTGCTTTTCCCACAGAAATCCCATAACTGCAGTGATGTTACAACCACAAAGGATTCTGGGTGGGTATATGCAAATTGGTTTAACAACGACTCACATTTTTGCCTCATTCCATTTTAAACATGGATTCCTTTTAATCTGTGTTTGCTGTATACAACAGCTTGAAACACAATATAGGAAAAGATGCAAAATGAGTGTCCATGAGTGGTTCACTGGTTTTGCATCTTTTCCTATATTGTGTTTCAAGCTGTTGTATACAGCAAACACAGATTAAAAGGAATCCATGTTTAAAATGGAATGAGGCAAAAATGTGATTCTTTGTTAAACTAATTTGCATATGCCCACCCAGAATCCTTTGCGGTTGTAACATCGCTGCAGTTATGGGATTTCTGTGGGAAAAGCAAGTCTTATGGCTTTACTGGTGTGCAGATTTTTGTTAAACATTGTATTAATTATCCACAGAGATATATATTTATAGTCCCAAACGTGGACTGAAACGTTGAGCAGCTCCAATAACTACTTATTGGAAAGAGAAAAAGAGAGAAAGAGAGAAAGAGAGAAAGAGGGAAAGAGGGAAAGAGAGAAAGAGGGAAAGAGGGAAAGAGGGAAAGAGGGAAAGAGGGAAAGAGAGAGAGAGAGAGAGAGAGAGAGAGACACTTATTAAAAGGAATGTACAAGCACCTAAACCATTTAATCTCAATGAAGTGACCTGGGGGCCATGCTCGGTCGTCCTCCCTCCCCCTGCAGTTGAATAGATTGACGTTCTACATGCATTTATCCACTTCACTGCCAAATTATTTATAAAATAGCTTATTTTTGAGACATGGGATCCATAACTAGCACATACCTGTCTTATTAAATAGCCATTTTATGTATAAATTGCTGTTCACAGAAACCTAAAAATAAATAAATACAATTTTGTCGATTTATACAATTTGCATTTTTTTCTAAATGTTTTACAGATTATGATATTGTTTGTTTATAGATCAAAAACTGAAAACATTTACATACAGTAGGTGTGACAATAATAAGATGTTCAAATATCATGGTAATGTGTATTTCTAAGGTAATTTGTAGCATTTCTGGCAAAGCAGCCTACTAAATAACACCATACTGTAAAATAATGTCAATATATGTGAACATTAAGCACTCTTATGCTATGTGTACACTTACACTTTGCATCAGTTCTATATAGGGCATCTCAGTCGGTAAATAATCCCTGTAGCGTGCTCACATTAATAATGTTTGATCTGTAAAATTTACAGGAGAAGGGAGGGGGTCTGCCTTTTACAGTGCTTTATGGAGAATATTTCATTCCGAAAGGCGCTCCAGTACAGAAATTTCTAAAGAACTGGTTTTCATCATGCAGAGAACCAAATGAGACTGTATGTGGGGCTTTACGAGCTAAATTTAGTTTTTTAAACAAAAGTTATTGTTTCCACACGTTAGTTGTTGGGGAGGGAGAGTAGATCAGTGTTTAGTTAGGCCGAAGTTGAAGTGTAAAACATGTCTGACCTATATTCCTTAAATATTATATTCAATAGTAAGAAGTCCTCGGCAGTCAAGGGGCCACCTAAACCTCTTTTGTTCACCACGTCTAGCCCTTGGGCCGGAGTTGTATTCAGACTGCATTTGTGACTCTATTCCATAAATCAAACAAATACAGATGTATCTAAATATAGATGTACAGAATACTACAGAATGGCCCAGAGGAGGAGCCAATAACTGAAGCATGGGGGGTCACTGTGTAGCAGAGTTACCAGATTTTACTAATTACATGATGTAAAGTCATGATTTTATAAAGGACACGGAGGCGAACATTATGCTTATCTCCTTTATTATACCTCAGCAGCAAAGAGAAGGTATACGACATTCATTGAAAAACTAAAAACAAGTACTCAAAGGGTTAACATAGCATTATAACCCTTAACCAATGGGAACAGACCACATATCAATAACCACCCATGTGACCTTAACTATCCCTCTTTCTTTGGTCATGCCGAAGCTTAATCTACTATAAAACAAGAGTAGAACAAACTGGAACAGCATATCCGGTATTCGGTGTGTCGAACTCCTCCATATGAACGGATCTGGTGAACTTATCCGCGGGAACTGTGAAGATAACTGGTCATCCAAGACGTCAACTGTTGCGCATCAAGTTGAAATGGGATAGAGAAAGGAAATGGTAAAATGTGGTCTAGAGACTATTTGTCACTGATACTGGATAATTCGTACTATACACGTTGTCTACAGACTAAATTACATGCCATAGTTGCTACTGTATGCAATATTTTTACATCATACATAACCAAATTGAATCTAGACAAAACCCAATGATGACTCTCAATTCTAAGACTTACCGGGTGGGAATTAAATTCTTTTCTTTTAGCTGGTAGAAAAAACTAGATACCTACCGGGTGGGCTAATATTCGCCTCAGTGTCCTTTATAAAATCATGACTTTACGTCATGTAATTTGTAAAATCTGGTAATTTTATTAAAGGACATGGAGGCTCGTATTATGCTAGTTTAAAGCTGTGCAATAACGGTCGATGATACATGGTCTGTAGGATTAAAATAATATTCCTTGAAGGTGGATTCGCGGGACCAGTCCGCTGTTCTCAAAAGGTCTTCTAATCTGTATCCCAAAGTAAATGCCTTAGACACCATGGCTCCCCTAGTGGAGTGTGCCCCATATATGGAGGTATCTATATTCGCGGAGGTCATTATCCATTTCACCCATCGGGCTATTGTTACCGTAGATACTGGTTGGTGTGGCGTGTTAATGGCCAAAAACAATTCATGATGTCTAGGGTTTCGAAATGCCTGTGTCGGTTTCTCGTATTCTTTAAGACAGGCTACTGGACATAGGTTTTCATTGTGAGGGAATGCTGGGTATGACACTGATGAGATCGTTGATTTAGTACGTCTGGAGATGTTGAATGTCACTCCCATTAGGGTAAACGAGAATGCATCAACATCCAATGCTCGGACGTCTGAAACTCTTTTGCATGATATCAGGCAGAAGAGCATGGCTAATTTCGCTGATAGTTGTTTAAATGTGAGAGTAGAGTTCTGTGGCCATCGTTCTAATAAGGTTAAGACTAGGTTCATGTCCCATACTGATGTATATCGAGGTTGTGGTGGTCTTGCAAATCTAACCCCACATAAGAGTCTGCATACTAGGAGGTGTTTACCTGCTGGGGATCCTTCTATACCCTTATGTCCAGCGGAGATCGCTGATCTGTTGACATTAATAGTCCGGTACACTAGACCTTGGTCGTATAGGAGTGTAAGGAAAAATAACAGGTAGTTCACAGGGGCACATACGGGAACCACTTGTTGTTCCTTGCACCAACCACTCCAGGAGTTCCAAGCCCGACTGTAGGATCTCCTTGTTCCTGGAGCCCAGGCTCCCACCAGTAGTTCGAGAGTTGATTGTGGAACACCTGGCACGACCCAGGGTCCCCGGAAAGGAGCCACGCTAACAACTTGAGTTGGCCTTGCATCATCAGTGGATGTGGGTTCCCTTCGGGATCTGAAAGGAGACGTGGATTCTCGGGAAGCAGTCTGGGAAGGTCTATAGACATCTCCATGAGTGAAGGGAACCAAGGCTGCGCTGTCCAGAATGGCGTTATGAGGACCAGGGATGTCCGTGAATGGTTGAGGTGTACCAAGGTCCGGGCCAGCAGAGCGAAAGGAGGGAATGCGTACAGTCGTCTGTTCGGCCATGGTTGTAGGAATGCGTCCGTAGCTAAAGCTTCCGGATCTGGTCTCCAGCTGAAGAACTCTGGAAGTTGCGTATTCAATCGAAACGCAAACAGGTCCATACACGTCGAGTAACTGTCGAGCTAAAGGTTAATGGATGCGATAAAAACTATCCTTTGGTATAACAGCAACGATGAAGAGAACTGAAGGTTTAAAGTCAATTTCAATTGTTACACCAAAATAGCTGAAGGAAATATATAACTGGCCTGGAGAATTTCTCTATTTCATCTATTCCTGCCTTAAATTTGAAACTCTGACAATTCATACTTTAGTGAGCAAGTTTTAAATTAACAAGAAAGAACAGAAAGTATATCCTCAAGGCTGGTGCCTCAAATTCCAAAAGCAACAAGGCCTCTGACTTCTCCATGCTTTCATGAAAGAACAGGAAAAAAATAGGATTGATGTCTTAGGAAACATGATACGTCAACAATGCCATGTGCAAAAGCTACTAATCTCACCTTTACATCACGGTTTGCCATACTCGTGAATTCTGCAGATTTAGCTACAATGAAATTTTTGCAGAGGAAACATTTCTCAAAGAAACTTTTCTTGCAATTCAGAAAATACCAGATACAGAAGGGAGGAGAACTGTAGTTCAAAAAAGTGAAAAATAAAGCATTAAAGGGACACTACAGACACCCAGACCACTTTATCTCACTGAAGTGGTCTGGGTGCAATATTCCTGTCTCCTTAATCCTGCAATCCTTTTTTTCTTTTCTTCATAAGGTGAACAGTGCTAGTGCAGGATTCCTCCTGGTGTCTACAGGTACATGTACTGCTGATTTCTATTTTTTTATTTTTTTTTAAACACCTGTTTAACTTTAAATGGTCCATAATGCTGAAATATTATTGGGTAGTACTTGAAAACAATGAAATAAAATACCTATTATCAATTTTGCTGCGTTTTGGTGCTGGTAGTACTCTAGTGCCCTCCCAGTGTAAGTAGTCAAACTGTTTTAGAATGGATTGACTTCTTATCTGCAGTCTGACAAGCTCTGCTGCCTGTCTTCACTATAGCCTTCAGGGAGCTGGAAGCTCTCTGTCTAAGCTAAGTCCAACGGTGCAGGGCTTACCTCAGATGATGCTAGTCCTACACTACTTCTGTCACGTCAACCATTATTGCACATTATAGTGGTTCTAGTGCTAGTGTTCCTTTAAGGACAGAAAAGTGGGGGGGTTGCTAGACAGAGCTGATCAGGGCTCCTGAAAAGCCACATGTTTGATTTCAGCACCTTTTTATAGTTAACATTAAGTCTCAAGAAAATATGAAATTGGAAAGGTAATTTTTGTTTCCAGTAATGCGTTTTACTGATCCTCTCAGTTATGTACTTACAAATTATGTAATTATATAATGATTTAACATACAAAATACCCAGTTTTGAATAGAAAGAAAACATTGGGTGGAAAGGGTGACAAAATGTATCCTAATCTTTTTGCCACTTAGCAATGCCCTTGAAGCACAGAACGAGAACAGCCCTTGTTTCTGGGACTGAACATTACAGTAAAATCTACCACAGAGGCAGCTAAAATATAAATGCCTACTTGCTGAACTACAACTCCCTTATCCTTTGCCAGCTTCATCTTACTTTGTATCTCACTTGTATCAGTGGATCCTTCAGATGAACAGATCCCTGACCCACCATTGTTCCAAACTATGATGGAATTTAATAGGAACAATGAACTTGTCAATTACTCAAGCATAGAAACATAGAATGTGACGGCAGATAAGAACCATTCGGCCCATCTAGTCTGCCCAATTTTCTAAATACTTTCATTAGTCCCTAGCCTTATCTTATAGTTAGGATAGCCTTATGCCTATCCCACGCATGCTTAAACTCCTTTACTGTGTTAACCTCTACCACTTCAGCTGGAAGGCTATTCCATGCATCCACTACCCTCTCAGTAAAGTAATACTTCCTGATATTATTTTTAAACCTTTGTCCCTCTAATTTAAGACTATGTCCTCTTGTTGTGGTAGTTTTTCTTCTTTTAAATATAGTCTCCTCCTTTACTGTGTTGATTCCCTTTATATATTTAAATGTTTCTATCATATCCCCCCTGTCTCGTCTTTCCTCCAAGCTATACATGTTAAGATCCTTTAACCTTTCCTGGTAAGTTTTATCCCGCAATCCATGAACCAGTTTAGTAGCCCTTCTCTGAACCCTCTCTAAGGTATCAATATCCTTCTGAAGATACGGTCTCCAGTACTGTGTACAATACTCCAAGTGAGGTCTCACCAGTGTTCTGTACAATGGCATGAGCACTTCCCTCTTTCTACTGCTAATACCTCTCCCTATACAACCAAGCATTCTGCTAGCATTTCCTGCTGCTCTATTACATTGTCTGCCTACCTTTAAGTCATCAGAAATAATCACCCCTAAATCCCTTTCCTCATATGTTGAGGTTAGGACTCTATCAAATATTCTGTACTCTGCCCTTGGGTTTTTACGTCCAAGATGCATTATCTTGCACTTATCCACATTAAATGTCAGTTGCCACAATTCTGACCATTTTTCTAGTTTACCTAAATCATTTGTCATTTGGCTTATCCCTCCTGGAACATCAACCCTGTTACATATCTTAGTATCATCAGCAAAAGACATACCTTACCATCAAGACCTTCTGCAATATCACTAATAAAAATATTAAAGAGAATGGGTCCAAGTACAGATCCCTGAGGTACCCCACTGGTGACAAGTCCAAGCTTCGAATATATTCCATTAACTACAACCCTCTGTTGCCTGTCACTCAGCCACTGCCTTACCCATTCAACAATATTGGAATCCAAACTTAAAGATTGCAGTTTATTGATAAGCCTTCTATGTGCAACAGTGTCAAAAGCCTTACTGAAATCTAGGTAAGCAATGTCTACTGCACCACCCTGATCTATAATTTTAGTTACCCAATCAAAAAAATCAATAAGATTAGTTTGGCATGATCTCCCTGAAGTAAACCCATGTTGTCTCTGATCTTGAAATCCATGTGTTTTTAGATATTCATCAATCCTATCCTTTAACATGGTTTCCATCACTTTCCCCACTACTGAAGTAAGGCTTACTGGCCTATAGTTGCCCGACTCCTCCCTATTACCTTTCTTGTAAATGGGCACAACATTCGCTAACTTCCAATCTTCTGGGACTACTCCTGTTAACAATGATTGATTAAATAAATCTGTTAATGGTTTTGCTAGTACACCACTAAGCTCTTTTAATAGCTTTGGGTGTATTCTATCAGGTCCCATTGACTTATTTGTCTTTACTTTTGACAGTTGAAATAGAACCTCTTCCTCTGTAAACTCACGTGTAATAAATGACTCATTTATCCTTTTTCTCAACTGAGGTCCCTTTCCTTCATTTTCTTCTGTAAATACAGAACAAAAATATTCCCATTGGTAGATTTTCTGTGTCAAGGCACCAAGCTTACACAAAGGAAAAACTGCAAAGATGGCTGTTGGTCATGGAAGTTATAGGGGAACAATTCCATGTTATACATTAGGATCTCTCCCAGCTTTATTTTATATCTGACATCCCAATCATAAAGTGACACTCCAGTTTGTTTTATCCCCTTAAGGACACATGACGGAAATATTCCGTCATGATTCCCTTTTATTTCTGAAGTTGTGTCCTTAAGGGGTTAAGAAGCAAAAGCATTAAGAAGAAGGAAAAAAAAAAAAAAAAGATGCTCACTCTCCATCTTTCCTGATTGTATTTGCCTCTCTCCTAACTATTCTCACTTGTGTCTCTGTTCATAAACACTGCCCATGTGTGTCTCTCCCAATCTTGCTCCACTTGTGTCTGTCCCCGAGCCTACCATCTCTTTCTTACGGTGATTCTGGTAGTGACGCTTACCATGGCCTCCACAGCTGAATGTTTTCTCTGCCAGGAAAGTTCACTATGGAGGTTCCAGTGCTCACTGGTTCTGTTTTTGACTCTGGAATGAAAGGGAACATGATGTAACATAAATCCCATCTGCTTGTCTGTCTTACACAAGTCCACACCACACAGAAATCTTGGCAATCAACGTTCCTGAGAGAGAGAATTCATGTGAGGCTTCATATAAGTCCCTCTTAGGTGCACTTTGGTGGAAGTAAAAACATTTTTTTTTAAATTAAAGCAATGGGAAGTGTAAAAATGTTTTGCCCTATAAGCGGGACTGTGTGAACAGCAAATTACCACTAAACTAGGACCATTCATTTCCAATTTGTGATAACCTATTCCTCTAGAACCTTTCCGAAGTATTGCTAAAGCAGACCAAGTCACCCAAATATTTTGTAGTCATGTAGAACACAAAAGTAATATTGGGTTTGTAAAAACAGATGATAGACCATTATTTAATATGCTCTCCTCAATATGAAATCTCAAATTAAAGGACTGTGATTACTCTACATATCCCTTTCATATCTAATACCCTTTCTATTACCCTTCTAACTTCAAATCATATTCTCGCATTCTTATTAATTCTGTTCTTACTAAAAAGGCTTCCTTATTCAACTTTTAATCCCTAGACATATTTTTAAGACAACAATTTAGTACAATTCTCATGTAATTTCTACTTGGAACTAAATGAGAGGTAAAGCTGATGTAACGTAAAATGACATTTAATTTAGAGAGAGTAGACTGAAAACTGCAGACTACTGTATTTATATAATACTAGCCTAGCCTATAATTATTCTGCATTCTGCTATGGATAATTGTCTTTACTACAGGCTATTTTGATTTCTGAACTAGCCTATAATAAGAACTGGAACAACAAAGGTCGATTGTAATTAATTAGTAGACTTTATGTCCAACGTCCATTGCTATTCAAATAAAAATGAAAAGGCTTTAAGTCCTTGTTAATTTCTCTTATCGGTGCCAACATGCATGGCTCTTTCTGTAGTTTGCATACCTACAAAGAAAAGAAAATAGAATATTAATGCTGGCTTTGAGTCTCTCTGCCAGCTGTCAAACCAACCCCTATGTCATGTTTCTCAAAATGTTGTAACTGAGCACAGTGAACGTAGAAATCAAAATTCAGCATCATCTGTCTGACAGCACTCATGTATTATAAGGCGTAAAACACATTTTGCAAAACATAATTGGGATATTACAGGTCACCTTGGAGTTGCAGAACTTATAAAAGTACACAAGAGAGGCCACTTCAGGATGTCAATTCATATAGATCACAATTAATGTCAGAATGAGGGATTGGCCAATGAAGAACAAAACAAACCTTAAATGGAAAGAAATGGCTTTCAAGTCTCCATCAAAAATGGAGTGTTAAGTCTTTAAATGACAGAAACAGAATTAACTTAGAGTGAAAAGATCTTACCTCATATCCCAATACAGGGCGGCCAGATTTGTCTATCTATGGATTTATATGGCACATAAATACAACAAGCTCTTTTTATGTCATTTACATGGACACGACGATGGAAACTGTAGGATAGAGACCTGCATTAAATTAATGTTACCCCTTTGCGTCTGTTTTTAATAAATATGATCTCTTGAAACTCTGGGTCTGAACAATGATTTCCAAACCACCCTCCTCCCCCCTCCACTTACTAATGTCCCTGCAAACAGCAGCATATAACTACAAAGATTTAAAAAAAAAAAAAATGTATTTGTTCTAATACGACCATATTTTCTTCAGACTTCAGTGGGCCTGTTATGCGTTTAGGCTCTCTTATCCTGTCTCGACTTTATACTTCTCCACTGTTAAAGGATATGTATTAACCCAGGACACATGACGGAAATATTCCATCACAATTCCTGTTTATTCCAGAAGTTGTGTCCTTATGGGGTTAAGTGTCTTTTCTGCTATGCTGCACAATGAACATGGAACAGACAAAGTAAACAGAATGATGCACAAACCAAATTTATTGGCATCTTTTGTGCACCAATCATAGTTCTTGTGTGGCTTATTGAACTGCATATACATATACGAACTACAGATCGTATACACCCCTGCAGGGTATGTTTTTTAATGGATATGGAAACTCCCCCAAAACCAGAACGAAAACTCCTTATTTACAGAGCAACTTCCTGGTCTCAGAGGGCACTTGTTGCTGCGTCTGATTGCAGTGTACTGGCAAGTATAAAGAACTCAAAGGCTGCAGGCCGGAAAACAATTAATTAGTCCCTTAACGTAATGTGCCTCTATGTCCAGCAAAGCCTGGGATTTATGCGGCTAGGATCTGATGGCATGTCCTAATGTTCTGATGTGAGCAGGGTTAGCTCTCTTATTGGACATGGGTAGAAAGCTCTAACACTAGTGAGTGGAGAAAATGGGAAGGCTAAATATTATGTATTAAATATTTAATATTATGTATTCGACCTTTAGGTAAAATAGACTGATAGAAGATCTCAACTAGTAAAATAAGCCCCCCATAAAGGATAAAAAGTAAATAAATAGATAAAGGAATAGCACCCTAAGCGTACCAGGAGATCAACTAACACTCCTCTGGAGTGAGGAGCAATATAACAAGACACAGAATAATGGGTGCAGAGAGAAAAAGTGTAGATGTGACATAGAAAAAATAATAAAAGTTAAAGGAGTGAATAAAACTGGGTGTAGGAAATAGAAATGGATCGATCTGAATAAAAATAATAAGTGCAGAGTAAAAGTAATAAAGTGATGTAAATCTGGAATGCAGGTGAAGTGAGAATAGGTGCTAAAATGTAAGTGAAACAAGAGAGTCTAGAGTATACTAAATATATATGGTATATTTCCTGTTCCTGTTACTGCTGCTAGTGCATATTCACTATTTAGTATACCATCCCCTTTTCATTTTTGTGATGGCTGCACTCTTTGTATATCTTTCATTGGAACTCTATCCATTTTAGCATATTTGTTGTTTTAACTCTAGACTCTCTTGTTTCACTTACATTTTAGCACCTATTCTCACTTCACCTGCATTCCAGATTTACATCACTTCACAGCACAGGGATGCTCCTCTCTGATGGCCAGTGCCATATCTAGTGCACCCAGCTGACAGCACCATTCCAAGTGAACACTGCATACAGCCCTTTAAATCTGCTTAAATCTCACTAGTGATTCTCGGGCTGCCTGCAATCTGGGGGAGACCACCAGGGTTTGACAAGACCACGACAGGGTCTTCCTGCATACATCCTGCTAGTTCTGATCTGTGCTATACTTTTCCAGCTGCGCAGCACCGAACACCGTGTGATCGTCAGAGGCAGCACGCTGGAACTCAATGTTACAGGGAGAACTCTGTCAAGCTGAAAACTGCCAGTAGATGGCAGCCACATACCGCTATCTACGGTTATAGCTTGGCAATCCCTCTGTTGCTATAAGTACTGATCTTAGTAGAGGGAATATATTATGGTTACATTTAGGATACAGTAAAGATCGATGCTGATTTAGAGTTAGGGACAGGTTAGGGTAAGTATATGGTTAGTTAGTGTAAGCATTGGGGCAGGTTTAGGGTTTGCATTATCTACCAAATACTTATATAGATTCTAGATATGTGAGATGAGGCATTTAACAGTCAGGGCTGATACGTTGATATGTGAATCTATTTTGAGTTATTTTTCTTATGTTGCAATTGATATGTCAAAATTATTAGAAGAAAAAATGTCCAAAACCATTTCCTCCCCTTTTTAATATTTAATTCAGTACTAAATGTTGTGATATATATACACACACACGTATAAAAAAATATATATAAACACTTCTGTCCCCCTAAAAAACAATATATTATATATATATAAAAAAAAAAATTTGCATGTGCATTTAAAGGAACACTATAGTGACAGGAATGCAAACATGTATTTCTAATGCTATAGTGTTTTCGTTAGCATTTAGATTCAAACCACTCTCTAAATCTAATCTAGAAAATAGGTTACAGTGCCAAGGTCCAGTCCCTGCAGCCACCCAATGGTCTTCTCTATCTCCTCCTAGAGGAACATAGGGCGCGATAAGTGCATGCATACAGGGCCGGCGCGTCCATAAGGCGGCACAGGCGGCCGCCTTAGGGCGCACCGGCTCCGGGGGCGCAAGATTTCAGTGACCGGCAGGAGGGAAGCTCTCCCTCCTGCCAGGCCACCTTCTGGATCCCTGGCGCGGCAGTGCTGTGATCAGGCGCGGCGAGGGAGCTCTAACCTCTCTGCTCCCTCGCGCGCTGCCTGCTGATGCCGAGGGAGCCGGAATATGACGTCATCATTAGGCAGCCCGCGAGGGAGCAGAGCATGGAGATTAGAGCTCCCTCGCCGCCTCTGATCACAGCACTGCCGCACGCCTCCCAGCAGCCCCACTGGACCCCAGGGAATGATTCATCATCCACACCAGCTCTCCAGGTAGGGAGGCTGGGTGGAATATGTTTATTTATTAAAATAATTAGTGAGTGTGTGTATGCGTGTCTGTGTGTCTGTCTGTGAGTGACTGTCTGTGATTGTGTGTGACTGTCTGTGAGTGACTGTCTGTGATTGAGTGTGTGTCTGTCTGTGAGTGACTGTCTGTGATTGAGTGTGTGTCTGTGTGTGAGTGACTGTCTTTAATGGAGTTTGTGTCTGTGTGTGACTGTGTGTGTGAGTGTGTGTGTCTGTGTGTGAGTGTATGTGTGTATGTGTGTCTGTGAGTGACTGTCTGTGATTGAGTGTGTGTGTGTGTATGTGTGCCTGAGTGTCTGTGTGCCTGTGAGTGACTGAGTGTGTGCATGAGTATGTGTGTCTGTGAGTGCTTGTATGAGTACTGCATGTGTGTCTGTCAGTGTGTGTTTGTGAGTGTCTGTCAAATCAGTGAGAATATCTTTGTCATTGAGTCTGTGTGTGAGTATCAGTGTGTCTGTCAATGAATGAGTGTGTGTCAGATCAGTGAGTCTGTGTGTTTGTCATTGAGTGTGTGTGACTGTCAGTGTGTATACACCACTGAGTGTAGCGTGGTGGAACACAGTACAGGAGCTTCTGTTTCCTGTACCCGGCCAGACTGACCGGAGGTGCTCACTGAGAGAGCACTCCCTGTCAGTCTGGCCAGGTACAGAAAATTGAAGCTCCTGTAGGGGATATCCTCCACTCGGCAACGCTACAAGAGAGGTAGGAGGCACACCAGGAAGGGGAGTGCGACCACTAAGGGGTGGAGGGTGCACCAAGGGACAGGGAGGGGAGGGGAGAGAAACACCAAGGGACAGGAAAAAGAGGGGAGAGCTTAGAAGAACACTAAGGGACAGGGAAGGGAGGGGACCACTAATGGACAGGGAGAGGGGCTGGTTAAGAGGCACATAGGTGAAGAGGTTATTTGGGGGGTGTGGGGGGTGGAAAGATACATCTTCGCCTATGTACCCAAAAATCCTTGCACCGGCCCTGCATGCATAGCCAGCCCAGTCCTCCTCCAATCAAATGCTCTCTTCAAGATGCGTTTGAGTAGGATAGCTGTGAGAGCCAAGTCTGACTTTGTTCTCACAGCGGAAGCACCTCTAACAGCTGTCAGGAAGACAGCCACTTGAGGTGTGTTTAGCCCTGCAATGGAAACATTGCCATATCTACTAAATGGCAGTGTTTTAAATAACAAGGCAAAAAATGACAGAACTACACCCAGACCACTTCGTGCCTAGAGTTGTCTGGGGGCCTTTAACCCCTTAAGGACCAAACTTCTGGAATAAAAGGGAACCATGACATGTCACACATGTCATGTGTCCTTAAGGGGTTAAAGAGAACAAACACATAGCACAAATTCTAGGTTTTGTTTTGGTTAAGAATTTGAACAATTGCCTGTTTCCTTAAGGGGCTTTTAAAGACAAATCTTGCACGATATGATGCTACCAACTGAAAAGAGCATGCTGAATGTGCTCCCTATCAATATTATGAAGCAAGATGTGTCCAGAAAAACATGGTGGGCCTAGTAAACACTAAGGAGGATATTTTAATCAAAATTTTGGTTTGCATAACTTTTTACATACCCATACACTGATCAACCACAACATTAAAATCACTGACAGGTGAAGTGAATAACATTGATTTTATTGATACAATGGCACCTGTCGTGGGGTGGGATATATTAGGCAGCAAGTGAACAGTCCATTCTTGAATTTCATGGAAAAATGAGCAGGCAAAAAGATCTGAATGACTTTGACAAGGGCTAAATGGTAATTGTTAGATGACTGGGTCAAAGTCTCTCCAAAACATCAGTTTCTTGTGGGGTGTTCGTAGTATAGGGTGGTTAGTACCTACCAGACAAATTGTGTCATATGGTTGAGTTATACCAGTGGGAAAGAATGGATAGACAAATCTACCATGTTTTTCTTGACAAACATAACTCTTCATATTTATTAACAAAGCATGAAAAGCGATGCACCACAATATGTAAAAATCAGGCAACCTACCAAAAGTGCTAGGAAGGACAATTGGTCAACCAGCATTAGGGTCATGGGTGCCCAAGGCTTACTGAGGCACGTGGGGAGCGAAGGCTAGCCCGTCTGGTCCGATCCCACAGAAGAGCTACTGTAGTTCAAATTGCTGAAAAACATAATGCTGACCATGATAGAAAGGTGTCAGAAGCCACAGTGCATCGCAGTTTGCTACATATGGGGCTGTGTACACGGAGACGGGTCAGAATGCCCATGATGACCCGTACCCACTGCCGAAAGCACCTTTAATAGGGGCGAGAGTGGCAAAATTGGACCATAGAGCAGTGGAAGAAGGTTGCCTGGTAAAACAGGTTTTCTTTTAGAACAGGTGGATGGCTCGGTGCGTGTGCATTATTTACCTGGGAAGGGATGTCAGCAGGACGCATTAAGGCAGACCTGCGGAGACCGTGTTATCATCTGGGCAATGCTCGGCTTGGAAACCTTGGGTCTTGGTATTAAAGTGGATGTTACTTTGACACGTACCACCTAGCTACAGATTTTTGCAGACCACGTACACTCCTTCATGGCAACAGTGTTCCATGATTGCAGTGGCTTATTTCAACAGGATAATGCAACCTACCACACTACAAAAATTGGTTTGCGATAAACAACAAAAAGTTCATGATGTTGCCTTGGCCTCCAAGTACCCCAGATCTTAATCCAGTTGCAAGACTAAAAGGATCTGCTGATAATGTCTTGGTGCCAGATACCACAGGAAACGTTCAGAGATCTTGTGGAATCCACTCCTCGATGCATCAGAGCTGTTTTGGCACCACAAGATGGACTGACACTATATTAGGCAGGTGGTTTTGAAGGGATACTATAAGTGCCAGGAATACAAAGCTGTATTCCTGGCACTATAGCTCCCTCTGCCTCTTCCTCTCCCTCCCTCCAGCAGTGGCCAATAAAGGGTTAAAAACCCTTTATTTACTTACCTTATGCCAGCGCCGATGTCCCTTGGCACTCAGTCTCCTCTGTCCTGCTACAAGCAAGTGCTAATGCTCATGCGAGGCAATTGCCTTACACGCATTATTATTATTATTATATTATTTATATAGCGCCATCAGATTCCGTAGCGCTGTACATTAGACCTCTCAATTGATTCAATGCTTTCCAAAGGGGAAAAAAAATCTTACGTTGATGTCCTCATGCAGAGTGCGAGTACGTCCGTCTGATACCAGACCAAAGGTCCGTTTGGATGCAGGAAGCGCCTCCAGTTGCTGTTTGGGAGACAGTCACTGGAAGTAGACTTAGTGCTGCAATGTTAACATTACAGTTTCTCTGGAACTGCAATGTGTAACACTGCAGTCCTAAGTGCAAAAGGCACACTGTACCCAGACCACTTCAATGAGCTGAAGTGGTCTGGGTGCCTATAGTGTCCCTTTAATGTTGTGACTAATCTATGTATACTGCCCTGCAGTGTGTAGAAGCCAAATGTTGTCAAAGGGTAATTAAGTAATTAATCTTGCAGTAAATTATTTTTACATACTGTGGCGCATCACTTTTCATGCTTTGCTCATGAATATGAAGAGTTATGTTTGTCAAGAAAAACCATGGTAGACGTGTCCACATTACTTCCTACTGGTATAATTCAGCCATGTGACAAAATGCGTATGTCAATAAGGAATCATGGGGAAATTGTGAATTAGAATACATTTTCATCAGTGTTTCATACTTTATGCATCATATTATATGTGCATACTTTAGAAAAAGTAGAGCTTAATCACATTTTCACCTTAAAGAGACACTAAAGGCATTAAAGCAACTTTAGCTTAATGAAGCAGTTTGAGAGTAGATCATGCCCCTGCAGCCAATTATCTGCCATTTAGAAGTTAAATAATTTATGTTTCTTTTTATACAGCCCTAGTCACCCCTCTCTGGCTGTCACTTATATAGCCTGCATGAAAAAAAATGGTTTAATTTCAATCAGGTATTAACTTACTTTAGATGTTTTATCTCCTTCTGTGTACATTTAACGTTAATGAAAAACAGTAGGCTCGTGCAAGTACTAGAAGGCTATTAACAGAAAAGACATAAGAAATTCTAAATTAAATAAACTGTGCAATAAAGGAAGTTTAAACTTTAGATATCTCATCTTAACAAGATGTGTTTAGGAAGGCTGTGCAAGTCACATGCAGGGAAGTGAAAACAGGCCTGCATAAACATAGTGAATTAACTACCAAATGGCAGAGAAGGAAACCGTGTGACTGAATGGGCATGATCTATACACCAATACGGCTTCATTTGAATAAAGTTGTTTTGGTGCCAAGAACACTGCAAGCACCATAACTTTCACGGTTAAGTGCAAGAGCATTCCTGGCATCATAACCGTACAGCTTGCGATAGTGGTTATGGTGCTTGGAAGGTTTCTTTAATGAGGTAAACAATGCTAATTGCCCACACTTTTTATTTTTTTTATTATTACATATTGAGGGCTGTGTGACCAGTATGATTGCAGACTGCCAGGTTCACTATACTAGTTAGAAGCCTGAAGTATAAATCTTTTGAAAGCATCCCTAAATTAATATAGACTATGTAGTCACCATTCAGTCAAGTATTGAGCATAACAGGCACGCAATATGATTAATTAACAGAATTATATATGGGTGAAGACAGCAACGTGAGGATTTGTGGTGTGACAATTGAAAAACAAATTGAAGCATGCGACCAGCTTTTCTTACGAAGTGTAAAATCATATACATAATCCAAGTCATTGTTTATATTCAGGGCAGCATTAGGAGTCCTGGGTGCTTATTAATTCCATGCTCGTTTAACCTCTGTCATTTCTGCTGGGAAATGGGTCCTTGAAAATAAAGCATTACATCTTGAAATATCTCCTTCACATGTGCAATTCTCCAAATACAGCTGGGCAGTACAGTAAGTGCCATGGTCGAGTCAATGGACTTTATCTCTCCTCACTCTCAGCCAGACTGTGTAGATATGCCACTGCATTGCACAAAGGCAGTCTGGAAGTAGCAGCAGGTACCTCATCAACTACAACTACACTTATCCTCAACCAGCATCAGTACAGACCCAGACAGCATAAGAATCATTGGAGTTGTAGTTCACCAACAGCCATAAAGCTTACCTGTTTGGCTATCCCGGTTTATACCAAGATAAACCTGATTTTAACCTGATAATAATGGCTCCTATATAACAATCCCAGAATCCGACCTTGAAGCAAGGTCATATGTTGCTTCATTCTTTAGTGCCGCTATATTGCTCTTCAATCTGTTTTCAGCTCCTGACGTCATCTGTCAGGAGCCCATGTCATATGTTTTTGATCATGCACAAGATCAAAAACAGGGGTCTGTGGAAAACTGTGCAAGGCCACAGCATCCTCAGTAGATTTTCTAATGCATTTGCAATTAGATAGCAAAGGCATCAATTATGAGGGAAGAAGTAACAAGTGACAGCTGATAGGAAGTTAGAAAAAGTGTTGTTTGATAGAAACGCATTGCTAACTTTTGGCAAAATTTTAATACACGAGAAAACATGGTTTATTTCACTGAACCTCGCATTGTACTAAATTGAACACTGAATTGCAAAATTTAGGCTAAAGTACACGAACTGTATACCAAAATCCCAATACACTGTGACAGACACTCAGAACCCCAAAAATATATATAGTCAGCAACCACCAATGGACCCCAATACTCCCCCCCCCAAAAAAAAAAATCAGTGATGCGCTCTAAATATAAATACTTAGCAAAAATTCTTATGATCTGTATGTAATAATACAAAACTAGATAGTGCAGTCAATCTGTATGCCATAAATAAATACACCACTTAAACATGAGAATCACATTCACATATACCAGAGCCCCTACACCCTTGCTCTGGGTTTAAACAGCTCCAAATGAGATGGAATGTATTCTACACACAACAGGATATTCTGGCACCCAATGTTTCCTTTCCTCTACAATTCAAAAGGGAGAACAAGAAACACCAGGAATCTAATGGCACAATATCTCAATACTTTATTTAAAAACAAAAAACACAACAGGGTAAAAACGCCAGCTCACAACAACGCACTCTAGCCCTGATGCATATAGTCTCTTATGGTTTGCGAAGTTCCCGAGACAGCATATGTGTCACACTGCTCATCACGCACAGGCAGACCAGGGATGCCCATGTGATCGGGAACTTCATAACCAAGAAGAGAATGTATGCATCAGGGCTAGCGTGCCTCATTTCCAATCAGTTATTTTTGCCTGATTTATGCAATTCTGTTTTAAATTCACTATCTACTATTCAGTGTTTAGTGAATAAATGTATGTATCTGCAACTGTGTGCATGTGTTAATTTTTCGAATGGCTGTGCTATATGAACAGTTACATTTGTGGATCAGCATTAACTAGATTTAGGTATTATTTAAGGACATTTTGTATTGTAAAATACATTTAGAAATGTGACTGGCACTTACTACCTTATTTGCATACAGTTAACAGTTGGGGCCAGGAGTAAGACACTGTCTGTCCACACCCATTACTTGTGTTACAGTTACACACCTGATGCCCACAGATGGGGGCACATTAAATGGTGCTGGAAGGACTGTCTCTCTTGGCCCGTTATTTCACAGGCTCCATCCACATGGAATTGGGACATTTCTAGCGATTGGGCAGCAAAGGCTTTTAGGAGACATGCTCCCACCTGCCACATGGCAAGTGAAGGCATAGGGAGATTTAAAACCTCCATTATAGTAATATGAGGGTGTTACCAATCCCCCCAGGGTTTTTATTTATTTATGTATGGCTTTTGTAATGTGGCGGCTGGTTAGCAAGCAATGGCCAGTCGTCACATGGTTCACCCTTGCAGCACAGTGGGTTATTTAAACTGCCAGCTGGCTGCTCGCACTGAAAGTGGGCAAATGGTACTTAAAATGATTGCTTGCTTGTACAAAAGCAAGTGAATGATAATTTGCGAATGGGCATCCTGCTGGATGCTTTCGGTCCCTATTCAGTTTAAAACTACTGCTTTGCGAGCTTTCTTATCCTGTACTTTGTAGAGAATTTGGACTCTAAAGTACCAATTTTAAACCGGACACACAATGCATCCAGGCAATTGCTGCAGTTCACTCAGGCAGACTAAATTCTGACTGTATTTGGCTTTAATAAATATTGGAATTTCAATTGCAGTCAGAATTGAGTGATTTTTACTGCATTTTGCCATCTGGACAAAATCCACTGTTAAGTTAAATACCCTGCAAGTATCTAGAAATTGTTAATTACTGCTAAATATGTAAAACACCATTGTGTTTTGTACTAAGTCACACTGGTAAAGAATGCAAGGCAGTGAAGATAAAAGAGCAAGTGAACAAGAAAGAGTTGAATAATTGGTGTGCAAAGCAATCAGCACTAGTGTTTTTATACTACTGGTTATTTACATAACCAGTGCACTACACCCCAAAGTAGTGGTTATGGTGCCAGGATCACCGACGTGTAATTTTGTACAGGCACCAGGCAGCATTAGTGCAGGTTATGTATGCTCCCAAAAGTTTGGAAATCAGTAGTAGGAACACACAGACAAAGACTGAAGACACACAAGGAAACAGTTTTAAGTCATCTTCAACTGGCCCCTAAGAGCTAGCTAGCTCAGCTGAACCTTAATGCCAACTCCCATTAAATGCAATGCTACAGGCTACTCTCTGTGCTTACCCTACCAAAAAGGACATGGTTGTTCACTAAAGTGTGAATTGTTGTTGGCAATTCAAAGTGAATTTACAGTTTAAGATCACAATAGTTAAAGTGGAAAATGTATTCAAGTGTATTGGGGTTTCAGTTTGGCTATGTTTGTTTTCTTCTTTTTTTTGTGTTATGCAAAAGAGCGTCACATTCAGTTTGATACAGATTTGCCAATGCTATGTTACATAGGCTAATGGAAACAATGAATCGTTATAACAATATGATAAACATTATTAGGACTGTGGAGTGCGTGATGATGTAGAGGCCTATAGGTACAGACTTCTTTACAGCTCCTTGTTTCTATATATTTCATTTGTGTTCCTTGATATATATAGATATATATATGGTTATCTGGGGGCTCAATCTCTTGTGCGGAATGGAAAGAGGTGGGGTCTGGGGTGGAGAACTTGATGAGGGGAGGGAGGAATAGGAAGAGGGTAGGGAGAAGGTAAAGGGGGATATAGAGGGGTTGCTGGAGCTCTTCCGGTCCCTTCCCCCCCACCTGCCCTAGCCCCCCCCCAGGCTCGGTGTCCTTCATGGTGCTTGGCTATGTGGTTTAAAATTCACTTTGATGTATTGACATTTAACACTTTAGTTAACCCTACAAGACGCCTCACTTGATTGGGTTACTTTCCCCACCATGTCAGTGAACTCTTTGTAAGCCATTATGTCAATGTATCTTACACTGTAGTTAAATACCAATCATTATCATGTGTTCGTAAAATCTAAACCTGGTAATGCTCTGATTCAGATGCAGCCTTCACTTCTCTTGACTGACCTTTAACCAGATCTCTCAAAAAGGCACACTCTACTTGAACAGCATACACACTAGTTCAGACACCCATTACAGCAGCCTTCATTCTACATGATCGCTTTACCCCTTCCTAGAGTAATCCTTCCTATCCTGTTCAAATAAAATAACACAAAAAAACTTACCTCTGTTCCAGCACTGTGGCCAAAGTCTCCTATGAGCCGATCCTCCTCCGTTGATGTCCCTCCTAGCTTCTGGGTGAGGGACGCAGAGAGAGAACCAACTGAGGGGAGCACATTGGCGGCATGGAGTGGGGCTATGCGGTCATTGGCTATATGTCGCACAGATGTTGTGCGTGCTGATGTCAGGCATACAACCTGCACAGATTTGACATTAGCCAGCCAATAGCTCTGCCGGAACTGGAGTAACACCTCCGGTAGCAAAGGGGGTTAAAGTCCATAGCAAAATCAAATCACTGAAGTGGTCATGGTGCTTGGAGTAACCCTTTAATATAATCAATACATTGGGCTTGGACATATCTATATAATCATGCAACAGTTTATACATTTATAGTGTCTGTCACCTCCCGGGATCTTTACAGAATTTTCAAAGACCCCAATGGTGACATTGCTGCTTGGTGTGTCTTGAGTGGAGGGTAAAGATACTTACCTGAAGCGGTCTCCTAAGGGCAAGGCGATCTTCTTTCTTCTGCACATGTTGCTTCATCCTCCAGGAGCTCACGCCATTGCTGGACTCTCAAGCAAGACCATAGGAGCTTCTCTAGAGGTTTTCTCGCAATGAAACTGGACAGAGGCAGCTTCTTATGTATTTTAGGAAAACAACTTAAAGGAAGAAGTGATTAGGGGTGAGCAAGAGAAAAGAAACTGATTGAAGCAAGGTAAGTTTGGGGCGGCAGTACCACTTTAACGTTCAAGTGGCTGGCCAATGCTTTGGTTAAACCAGTGGTTCCCAAACTTTTTTGGTCAAGGCGCCCTTAATATTTCAATATTTTTCCAAGGCACCCCAAGTCAAAATTTCTATGTTACATATCTGTACAGCACTTACTGGTGCTATAGTGTAATGTACAGTGTTGGTGTTTGAAGGGGTTCTTGTATATAGTTATTGTGTGTTTAAGTAATGTTTGTGTTTGATTGCAAGGATGTGTCTGAATGTTCACTTTTAAATGCAGATGTACATTTGTGCGAAGTATTTGTGTTTGAGTGAAGGGAGGGAGAGAGGGAGGGAGGGAGGGAGGGAGGGAGGGAGAGAGAGAGAGAGAGAGAGAGAGAGAGAGAGAGAGAGAGAGAGAGAGAGAGACTTTTTTATTTATTTTTTGACTGCAGGGGTGTGTTTGAATGCAGGGGTGTGCTGGTGTTTGACTGCTTGGATGTATGCACATACACTACCACATTCATACAGACTTACACAGATATTCATGCGCATAAATACACCGACACATACACACATAGATACACACCCAAACTCCTACACACATATATATATACATACATACACACACATACATATACACACACACATATATATATATATATATATATATATATATATATATATATATATATATATATATATATATATATATATATATTTGTGTAAGGGGCAAATTATCCATACCGATACGGTAGGCCTGTAAATAAAGAGGGCCCACCAAGGAGAAGAAAGTAAAGTAAATGGAAAGAAAAGAGAAAGTGTTGAAATGAGGAGTGGGTGGGAGGGTCATTCTGATGCTGACCTCAAGCGATATGAGTCAGGTAAGGGGTGTCCCTTATATAGGGGAGTGAATTAATTTAAGCCCCTCCCACAAATACAGCCAAATGGCCTTAAAACTTGTGTTCGGGGCAAATAGCCGTATATGGAGTAAGGTTCCAGCATAAGCGTAGGATAGTATAAAGGGAGCAAGTCGGTTGTGGTGTGCCGAGACCGACGATACAGCCTGTAAATAAAGAGGGCAAAAAGAATAATCAAAGATTTAATACAGTCAACAATATATACAAATTAACCAGACATTTCCTTAAATGCATTACGGTATTTAATTCCTGGAAGGATTTTTGAAGGTAGGAATCTAGGACCGCAACTGGACACCATTTGTTGTGGGTAGGATAGTATGTTATCTCTACTGTTGGTGCGTGTTGACTCGTTTCGGAATGTGGTAGAGCCAATAGGTAATGATATATGTGTTTACATACGTGGGATCGTTGAAGACAATGATCTGTCTGAGTGGTGGTTATGGTAGTGGATTCTCTGGCCTGAGAAAGGCATAAAAGGCAGTGTGCTTGGTGGTAATGGCCAACTTGGTAGTATAATTGAATGGTTGTAGCTCTAATAGGTCCGATAAGGATGGAAAAGTTGGATGCCTATTGGTAATATCTGAGAGAAACGTGGGGGGATGGATTCCTGAAAACCTCTGAGTATATTCTTGTCTGGTATGATAGCATGAAGTTATGGTAGTTTTGGCCATAGGTTATCCTGTGTTGTTGAATGCCTGTAAAATATATAATTAATGGTGTGTGAGGTGGTTTTAGATTAAGGTGGCAAAAAATTAAGCAAAACCTAGGAGAAATGTTATGACACAGGTTGAGCTATGTCGTGTTCCAATGAGATTCTTTAAAGCCAGGTGAATAGGTGTTATGCGTTCTACAAGTATGGGATGAAAGTGCTAGGTGGGATAGTGCATGCTATGCTGCATGAGTATGTCTAATCCATGATTTTGTCTCTGGAACGAAAGAGTGGCCATGACTGTAGGAAGCGTATGATGAACGTGCCTGGAATATAAATGAGACAATTGTCAGCAAGGATGTATACCCCCGCCTGGTACATGAAAGTAAAAGAAATGTGGTAAGTGGCCAACCAAGTGAGTTCCCCAGCAATACCATGATCGTATGAATGATGAGTGGCATTTGTTAATGATATGACATGTGCTTAGTTGTCTGAGTAACAACGGATTGATGACCCTGACCATGATTTACCCCATGCCACAGCAGCTGCTTTTAGCGGGGAAAAGATTGCCCATTTTATGCCATGTAAGTGCCAGTTTGTAGGGTAGATGGTAGCCGTTTACTGTGTTGATGATATTGGTCTTACTTAAAGAAGCTTCAACCCATGCTTGAGTGATAGCTGTAAAGGTAGATCAATGGTGTGTATAGTAAGGAAACTCCTCGGAGGGTATGAGGGAGTCGAGACTTGGGGTAGCGAAGGTGTGTGGTGCCAATAAGTCTATGGTTAGTCTTTGTTTAAGGGAAGATTCCCTTGTGACAATACCAATGTGTTTGGTGCCATGCTGTAAATGGTGGAGATTGGAAAACCCAAGTAAAAACCCCTCTGCAAATCTTGGCTATGAGTGTGTTTACAGCCGACGGTTCTGTTGTGCTGACTGTAAGTGAGGGCATACTATATTCCTTGAGAGTTTATTTAGGATACCTGTATGGGAGCCCTTTGAAGCTCCAGAGCCTTAGTAAATCTACTACAAGTCTGGAAGGGTGATGAGTCAGTAGTGTTCAAAATGCATTGGTGTGTACAGATGGTGAGTACGTTATTTGTAAGTTGTATTGGGACACATGGTTTGTCATGTGCCCTGAATGATTTGAACATATCTGCAACAGTCTATATGCAATGCAACTACTAATACCAATTGTCTCTGGTAGTTCAGAGGTGCTGGTACCTGGAGCCTGAAAGTGCTCGCCCGTTTGTTTGGGAGAAAATCCCTTCTGGATGGGTACCTGCACAAATAAGCATCTCTACATATTCCAAATGCCAACACAACCAAGGGATGGTCAGTTCCCGATTTACCTAGAATCCCTGGGTCTGACCATCATAGATACATCATCATACATATATATGCCTTGTTTCCCCAATGTGCCTGGATCATATGTGAAAGGTTAACGTCTTGAACCAAGTAACCGAGTTTCGGTTGGTGCTGGTTGTACAGTAGCGTGAGGCCCAGCCTTGTGAGGGCTGTGACTGACTCGAGATTGCCAGTCTGTAGTAAATTTTTTGGCTCATGAGTTTATGAGTGAGGCTAGCATGGCCTGGGTGTCACCTGAGTTGGTGTTGCTGGGCCTTCCCCTGCCTCGGTGTTGTCCGTTGATGTATGGAGGAGTTTGAATAACTCTGCTTTCCTTGCTGTGGCAGGGTAGGGGATTTGTCGCCTCCTTAGGTCGGAGCCACATCTCCTCTGCTTGAAGGTGTATCACTTCTAGCCAGGGTGCCAGGAAGAGATGATTCTTCACCATCTTTTTGAGAAATACTTAAATAACAATAAAGATTGCAATTATTATTTGTACCCAGGGGTTTTGTACTGGCTTGCTAGCTAAGCCGTAAGGCGAAACGATTAGGCTTGGTGTTTTTTGGTGACTGGTGAGGCCCTGCTGGGTTGCAGTGGCAGAAGGGCTCTCTATCTGTGCTTGGGCGAGGGATTTTTTTGTGGCATGGCCACCCGGAGGGCGTTGTGGCAGGGATGTTGGCCTCGGTGACGGGAGAATGGGAGGGGGTGACAGGTGAGAGGACCTCTCTATATGATGATGCAAATGCAGTGGCTGAAGCTCCTGCAGGTGGCCCGAGGGGTGTGGCATACACTTCCAGGTCAGGGGGTGTGTTGGCCTGGGACCACTAAGCATGAGAAGCATAAAGCAGAGCAAGAGCCGTAATACCTGTGGGCCCATAGAACCCTAATTGCCCAGTACATTGCACTACTATTCCAGGAAGTAAGAGATGAAGGTGTATCACACTTCTAGCCCGTGTGCTTTGAGATTTCACTTTACCTACATCTTTTTTGAGAAATACTTAAATAACAATAAAGATTGCAATTATATATTTGTACCCAGGGGTCTTGTACCGGCATGCTAGCTAAGCCGTAAGGCGAAACGATTAGGCTTGGTGTTTTTTGGTGACCTGCTAGTTGCCAAGTGGCTTGAGAGGCTCTATCTATGCTTGGCGCGAGGGGATTTTGTGTGGCCACCGAACGTTGTGGCAGGATGTTGGCCTCTCGGTGACAGTAACCAGAAAAATAGGAAGGGGAGTGACAGGTGAGGCCCTCTCTATGATACAATGCAAGGCGGCTAGCTCACGAGTGGCCGGAGGGGTGTATGCCTCCAAGTGTGAGGCGGGTTGTTGGCCTCGCGGGACCACTAACCGAAGCATAATGCAGAGAAAAAAGGGGGTAATACCTATTGGGCCCTAGAACCCTAATTGCCGGTACACTATTACTATTCCAGGGAAGGTAAGAGATGGATAACTACGTGAGCAGGTGTACGTACCTGGTAGTATGGTATTGAACCTGACAATCCGTATAGGTTTTTTAGTAGTAACTGTAACCTGAATGGATAAAATCGTATGGCATAAGGAAATATGGCATAGTCCAAGCTTATCCTAAAACATACAGTATATGTGAAAGTAAAGTGCCGTGATATGTAAATATTAAACATCATATCCATACTGGTTAAATATGTATCAATCTTAACCCATTAAGTGCTGTATGTATGTGAACCATATTACCAGTTACGTATATACAGATGCGTGTGCTACTGTGTAATAATATGTGTATTTATAACAGATATTGATATACTGCTTGCTATGTGAATTGTTGTATGCCTTATTGAATGGCAGGAAGGGCCGGCAAATCCTTCTTTTGCCTAGGGCGGCAAAAATCCTTGCACCGGCCCTGATTGTGAAGCTGCATTCTTAGTGAGCTGTCCAGAAGGTGGGAGGGTCTGCTTCTGATTGGCTGGAATGTGTCTGCTGACTGTAAGGTATAGGGTCAAAGTTTACTCAATGATGAGTCCGCAGCGAACCGTTCGTGGCGAACCGTTCGGGACATCACTATAAATATATATGAACTTGGTGGTGGCGATATTGCTTGGATAAAAAAAAGTTCCTATGCGAGTTTCTCTGCCCTTTCCTTGTAATGATAACGTGGCTTGTATTTTATATCTGTTGAATAACCTTGTTCTTCGAATGCCTGCTGGAAATTTGCCACAAACTGTGACCTGGTCCCAACTCCAGAATGATGTCCAGTTTAATTCTGGTTATCCTGACTGTCTGTGACATGACTCCAGAAACATGTCTAGCTTTTTTTCCTCCGAACTTAGAACCCGCTACTATGATTTATCTTTCTTTTGAAACCATTCTAGTTTGCTTGTATTTAAACCAATCCTAAGAGAAGTCTTTTTAAAAATATGAAAAATATTCCATAATTGATTGATTGAAACCAATATTTTTTCAGAGTAGCAACACTAGACCTGGTTTAGGATTCTGGCTATATAAGAGATGAATGGATGCTGTATGTGTTTTCATTTATAACCAGAGGATAAGATGGCACCACATGCTAATAAGATATATTATGTACAACAAATAAAGAACTATAAATTAAGAATATCCATCACAGTATGTCTATATTTTGCATACCATAGCCAATAACCAAGATGTGACTGACATTGTATTAAGCATTCAATGCCTTCTCATGCAAACATACTTATTCTTTAACAGTAAATTTGTGCATGGCAAAAAAAAAATAATTTTGTCCAAATTGTATTAAAAAATTTGGGGGGGGGGGGACAAATCATGCTTTTACCCATGTGTTACAGTTAGAACACTTTTTGGGTATATGGAAAAATGATTTGGATGATCCAAAATGTAGTGAAAATGCTCCTATTTGTCTACTGCAAAATACAAAGAACATAATAAAAATATTACTTATATAAATATATTGCAGACCATTGTTAGGTGAAGTTTTGTGTCATTTTGTTCAGAAAGAATTGATCAATAGAAGTAAAAAAGATGGAATTGTAACAAAAAAAATATTTATGTACTAAATAAATAATACACACATAATTATATAAGTCACTTGATCTGTGAATAAAACAAAATATTTAGTCCTCACTTTACTAAGATTTCCAAATGATTCAATACTATTGGTGAAACTTTCCAATGATGTATCTAGAGAAATCTCTATTAAAGTTTAATGGAATTTTTGTAGTTAAATCAGCTTTTTTTCTTGAGCATCACCGAAGGAACTCCGAATCACAAAACAAAAGAAATGGCTTGTTTCTTCCTCGTAAGTATTAATAATACTCCATATATAGATAAGAGGATATAGATATAACCAGCATTTGGACAAATTACATGACATACGATATTTTCCATGGAATATTAAAAATTTACACATAATGCCAATCAATAAAAACACCATTAATTTATGTTAAAATTTATCAATTTTTAAAAAAGGGATAAATCCCTTGTGGGGTATGTCAAACATGTAAAGACATCAAAGCCCAGCAAGCATTCAGGTATGATTTTCAAGACAATAGCCCCTACCATAAATAACAGACATATTTAACACATATAACATTGTTAACCCAAACAGTTAAAACCATAACATATTTTCCACTGTAGGGGTATCCAATTAACTAACACCCAGGTCTGAGCTACCGACGAGCTTGATAAAAAACAAAAAATACAAACAGTGCCCGTTTGCCACAGGTACCACCTCACTAATATGTGAAAATCATAATGAGTCCTTAATAACAGTAAGATTGTAAAGTAAAATTAAAGAATATAATAGGTTGTAAACACACAATCCAATGCATACATACCTCCTTAAACTAACCAATCGGCTGAACATAAGAATGGAACCTCCTGATTCCCACCACCCAATTATGTTTAACCTGTTGTGCACAACCCCAGCCTGGCCGGTCTGTCGTAGAATAAGAATAATGTGTTTTTTGTTTAAACATTATAACCTACACCAAACCCATTGATGAGCCTGTTAAACTGATATTTCTGTGGAAAACATCTTATGTTGAAAAATGAGTGTCCTTTGTGAAGGAACCATTAAATACCAAGATGTACTAACCCACAGGGCAAACATTTGACCCTGTGTGAAAATATACAACACCCAGTAGCTTCCTTACTAAAGACATTGTTTTGGTGACTATAGTGTCCTTTTAATCATAAATACCTTTTAGTATACCAAGATGCACTAGATGTTTGTGACTTTTCTTAGTAATTCTTTATTAGATGAGTTTATCTGTAATGGACATTTACTACATGTTGTTCTTGTCGGCTGACAGGTAGAGCGTTTTCTGCATGCCTTATGGTTCCTTAAGCACTCCACTATCAATATTAGTAGTGGATTTTTCTTATCACATGCAATTAGGATCCATCTTTGGTTTTGCATTGTAATGTCTCCCCCGTGTTTAGTGGCACTTACTCTCACATAGATATTGCAAGTTTCTCCACTGGTCCCAGCAACTGAAATTGAGCTGTATATAGAGTGATGCACAGTCATGACTCCCCACAAAATTCTTGTCAAATCAAATTTCCTCTATGGGGACCCACAAACTGGGTCGGAAATTTGCACTTTTTCTAGTATTTTGGGGTTACGTCTTGTAAAGAGGTGTTTGTGTGTGTGATGTGTGTGAATGTGTGTGTGTGATTCCTAACGTACCGTGTGCACCCCTAAATGCATGTCAAAAAGATCCAGGTCCTAAGCAAGCTGCTTTTGCAACTTTGTGTTCGACGACCTGGAAAAAGAAAAGGACATGACAACAGGGGTCAGCAGCAGAGAAACCCCAGGCCGCCTAGGCAATTAGGCGCCCTGTCAAAACTCTTACGGCGCCCCCCCCCACCTCCCACCAAGTTCCTGAATACAGCTGACACAAGGCACCGGGGACAAACTATACGAGTAAACAAGGATCTATTTGGGTAAACTGAAAGGGGGCGGCAAAAAAAAAAAGATCCCATGTTTATGGAGGCATTCCCTTGTTGCCTCGCATCTGGGGGGCTCAAGAATGACCGGTGGCCACTTTCTTCCCCCCCAAGGCTACAGCTGGCAGCGGGCAGCGAAGGAGTTACTCACCTGAGCTCTTCACATCAAGGCCTCTGCGCATTTAATGACATTGGAGCCAGAATATTGGTCAGTTGGCTCCCGGCTCATAAGCGCTGCTTACTCAGCCTGTGCGCCCCCTGCCTGCCCATTTGCAGCCACACTGGACTGCTGGTAAGAAAATGGGGTAGTTTCCCAGGGAGGCTGGCCACTTTAAACAAAACTAAAAAATATTAGTTTTGAGTTTAGTGGAAATGTCTGTGTGTGTGTCTGTGAGTGTTTATTTTGAAGTGAATGTGTGTGTGTGTGTGTGTGTGTGTGTGTGTGTGTGTGTCTGTAAGTGTGTAATTGTGTGTGTTGGTCAGTGAGTGTATGTGTCGGTCAGTGAGTGTATGTGTCAGTCAGTGAGTGTATGTGTCAGTCAGTGAGTGTGCATGTGTCGTCAGTGAGTGTGTATGTGTCGTCAGTGAGTGTGTATGTGTGGTCAGTGAGTGTGTATGTGTGGTCAGTGAGTGTGTGGGGTCAGTGAGTGTGTATGTGTCGTCAGTGAGTGTGTATGTGTGGTCAGTGAGTGTGTGTCGGTCAGTGAGTGTGTGTCGGTCAGTGAGTGTGTGTCGGTCAGTGAGTGTGTCGGTGAGTGAGTGTGTCGGTCAGTGAGTGTGTGTGTGTCGGTCAGTGAGTGTGTGTCGGTCAGTGGAGTCGTGCATCTTTCAGTGAGTGCTTGCGTCTGTCAGTGAGAGTGTGCATCTGTCAGTGTGTGTCCAGGTAATAGTGTATGTGTGTATGTCATTGTTTGTCAGTGTATATGAGAGTGTGTGTCTGTCAGTGAGTGTGCGTCTGTCAGTGAGTGAGCGTCTGTCAGTGAGTGAGCGTCTGTCAGTCAAAGTGCGGCCTTGACAGGAAGGGGTGGGGGAAATTTAAACTCGGTTACAGGCATGTACACACACACTCAGTTAAAGGCAGTCACACATACAGACACAGGCACAAACAATGGCACAGCTACAGCGACACACACAGACAGACAGTCACATAGGCAGTCACACACACAGACAGACACACAGTAACACACATAGACAGTTATACACACACAGGCAGGCAGTCACACAGATAGAAAGTCACACACACAGGCAGGCAGTCACACACAGACAGTTACAGACAGACACACAGTCACACACACAGACAGTCTCACACACACAGGCAGTCACACACACACAGGCAGTCACACACACACAGGCAGTCACACAGACAGTCACACACACAGACAGTCACACACACAGACAGTCACACACACACACACACAAGGACAGGCAGTCACACAGACAGTCACACAAACAGGCAAACAGTCACACACACACACTTACCTCTTTCCAGTGGATGCAGTTGGCTGATGGGGAAGCATCTTTCCCTCTTCCTGTACAGCAGGGGCTTCGGGAGGTATTAGCCCCGTCTCCGCCTCCCGATAAGCCCCGCCTCCGCAGCTCGGTAAACCCCGCCCCCTCTGCCGCGATTTTTTTTTTTTTTTTTAAATAGACCCGGGTGGAGAATAATTAATCCTCCAGCCAGGTACCTCTTTTAGCTCCCCTGCACTCCGGCCATGAGTGAGCTGTGTCGGCCACAGGGCGCCCCCTGTTCCATGGCGCTCTGTGCGGTCGCACAGCTCGCACACCCCTAAGGCCGGCCCTGCCCAACCCTAACCGTGACCGGCAGCTCCTAAACCTGTCATTCTGACCCTTACAGCCATACCTGATTTAAGACAACCCCCTCAAATGCCTGTCTGGGGAGCCCCCGCTGATGGACCTGGAAGCGCTCCTCTTGCGACTTGTACCCCTAACCGGTAAACCGTAGTGTCCTCTGTCCTGGCTATAGCTAGGGGAGCCACTACCAGTACTGCCATGTCTTCTCCGATGACTGCTCCTGGAGCGATGGCATGATGTTTGCCTGCCAGCCCCGACATAGACCATGGAACCTGGGGACCTGGTTATCCGATCCTGAGTGCGGCTGGTCCTGCCCACCTGTTGAAACTCAGACCTAAAGTGACCCGCATTGGCTAGCTCTGGCGGGGACACCTTGCTGTGACGTTGAGTGACGTCGCTACCGGTCACCTTTGTTCCTTTCTCAGTGCTCCACCTTCCTGCATGAAGTCACTGTGCATCCTGGGGAGATGTCTGGGACCGTCTAGACACACGCCATGGGGACTTAAATGCTATGTTCTCCGCACTCCCACCCCTGTGGAATTTCAGCTGCGCTAAGGTGGTCCTGTCGCCCAAGCCACTTCTGGCCGCAGCACCACGGGAAGATCCTGGCTGTGCAAAGGGCCCCCATACCTCCTCCAACCCACCAACAGTGACCTCAGAGTCCCCTCAGGCCTTTGGGGTCAACACACCCTGCAGTTCCAAGCCTGCGTTCTGCTGCTCCCACCCAGCAGCGCCCCCGAGGTTCTGGAGGCCCGCTGTAAACGGCCTCTGCGTTGAAAAATCCTATACAAACTTTGTATTCCAATAAACCCTGCTTTTCTTTTAATCAAATACAATCAGTCATGAAATGGTTAACGATGACAACAGACTTTACCTCTATTTAGTGAAAATATCATTTATATGAGGTTTATCATTCCTAGTTAACAATGTATCATAAGAACTAAACCAGATGGATTGCACTGCATTGAGTGTAATATAAATAGCTTACTTAGCGAACAGATCCCAATCCATAACCATTAAGACGTATTTTATAACAAGCCATAAGTCACATTAACAGCGTTTTTAATGGATTTTCAGGGCATCTTAAACAACCATTCAATAATCTGTGATTCTTGAGCAATAGACCCAATCTTTGATCTGTGAAAGGTCAGAGAGCAACAACTATTTAAAGGCACCTTCTACACAAACTATAAAAAGGCCTTAAAGAAAAACAGTAATCCACAAACGCATGTATAAAATATTTTGCTAGAAAAGATACTTTGACATTTCTCTCTTTTTCGAGTATATTCTGGGTGAATATGTTCACACTCAGCTAGCTAAACAACGCTTCTACCAAAATCACCAGTGAATTTATAAATTAATGAATGTTTTTAGTTAAAATTCTTCTTCTGCGTCACCTAACATGACTTCATTAAATTTACAGAATGGCTGCTTGTGTAACCACAATCTCATAATTTGTATCATACAGGTGCAGGAGGTGTGTGACAAACATGTATTTCTGACAACATAGGTGTGAAACACCATTTTGTTGTTTGGTCCCCCTAGCCCTCATGAAAAAGGTAGTTTACTCTCCTCCTCACTTGGCTTCACTGAAATCATCAAATTTGGAGAGCGTGGAGGCGCTGAACATTGTGCAGCACTGAACCAGGAAGCACCTCCGGTGGCCATCTGAGTGACAGCCACTAGAGGTGTTCCTGGGCTGTAATGCAAACACTTTTCTGTGAAAAGCCACTGTTCACATTAAAATGCCTACAGGGACATAATATACACATCAGAACAACTACATTAAGCTGTAGTTATTCTGGTGACTATGTGCCCTTTAAAGGGCAAGACATAGCACATAGATTTGGTAGCAGCGACCTATTCTGGAAATCCAGAGAAATGTTTTGATGGCTATGTTATTGGGATACAGAAGTGAAAACTGAAGCAAAAAAGCAGTAAAAAAATAAATATATATATAAAAAATAAAGGGAACTAACACATGGAAGGACTGCTACAGCAAACCACTAAAATTAAATGAACGTACATGTATCCCTCATTCAATTAGACGCCTGCTACCTCCCAGACGGATAATCAGCCAAACCAGCCGAGAATTTTTTCAGAGGACATAGCTTAGGGGTAGAGAGGTCTACTAAAGTATGGTCTCAACTGGTACCTACTGCCCCCGATGCCTGACCACACCAAATTCGTTATGTTGCTAATTGCAGGAGATACAGAGCCACACGAATGAATCTTGGTGTTCTCTGACAAAGCCAAACATCTGACGGAAGACAATGTAAGATAATACCCACCTTGGACGTCGGGTCCGATACTTTTTCATGGAATCTGTTTCAATCGTTTAGCAGACTATGCACTTTGTGGCCTGCTTGAGGTATTTTGCAGGGCTGGGCAAAGCAATCCTGTTCTCGCACACAAATTGAGGTGCAGTTTCCTGCTGGGTTGTTGCCTGGTACGGATCAACTGTGTACTCTTTGACATGGCTGATTACAAATAGCGCATCCAATGATGGACAAAATATGCATTTACAGACAATACAGCTGCCCAGCTCGAATCACAAATTTTTGCAAAAAGCTGCACACTCAGTTACTTGTGCGGATTTAGAATACATTTGTGCACATACAGTGAAATATGGAGAAAGCAAATTTGACCAAAACAAAGCCCCAAGCATAGGAACAAGCCAGCACTATGGAGACCACCTGAGAATGTTCAGACATGGGGTGTCTTGCCAATTGCCTTTCATTTTACCTTTTTCTAATCATCATTTTGCAGAAGTTTAACACTTGGCGTTAATTGTTAAGTTGTTTATTTTTTGAGCAGTGTATAATATATATATATATATATATATATATATATATATATATATATATATATATATATATTTGTGTAAGGGGCAAAATAGCCGTATATGGAGTAAGGATCCAGCATAAGCTTAGGATAGTGTAAAGGGAGCAAGTCGGTTGTGGTGTGCCGATATCGACGATACGGTAGGCCTGTAAATAAAGAGGGGCCCACCAAGGAGTAAGAAAGTAAAGTAAATGGAAAGAAAAGAGAAAGTGTTGAAATGAGGAGTGGGTGGGAGGGTCATTCTGATGCTGACCTCAAGCGATATGAGTCAGGTAAGGGGTGTCCCTTATATAGGGGAGTGAATTAATTTAAGCCCTCCCACAAATACAGGCAAAACTGCCTTAATACTTGTGTAAGGGCAAAATAGCCGTATATGGAGTAAGGATCCAGCATAAGCTTAGGATAGTGTAAAGGGAGCAAGTCGGTTGTGGTGTGCCGATACCGACGATACGGTAGGCCTGTAAATAAAGAGGGCAAAATGAATAATCAAAGATTTAATACAGTCAACAAATATATACAAATTAACCAGACATTTCCTTAAATGCATTACAGTATTTAATTCCTGAAAGGATTTTGAAGGTAGGAATCTAGGACCGAAAGTGGGCACCATTTGTTGTGGGTAGGATAGTATGTTATCTCTACTGTTGGTGCATGTTGACTCATTTCGGAATGTGGTGAGCCAATAGGTAATGATATATGTGTTTACGTACGTGGGATCGTTGAAGACAATGATCTGTCTGAGTGGTGGTGATGGTAGTGGATTCTCTGGCCTGAGAAAGGCATAAAAGGCAATGTGCATGGCTGGTAATGGCCGACTTGGTAGTATAATTGAATGGTTGTAGATCTAATAGGTCCGATAAGGATGAACAGTTGGATGGCTATTGGTAATCTCTGAGAGGAACGTGGGGGAATGGATTCCTGAAAACCTCTGAGTATATTATTTTCTGGTATGATAGCATGAAGTTTATGGTAGTTTTGGCCATAGGTTATCATGTGTTGTTGAATGCCTGTAAAATATATAATTAATGGTGTATGAGATAATTTAAGTTTAAGGTGGCAAAAATAAGCAAAACTTAGGAGAAATTTTGTGACACAGGTTGAGCTATGTCGTGTTCCAATGAGATTCTTTAAGCCAGGTGAAAAGCTGTGTTATGCGTTCTACAAGTATGGGACGAAAGTGCTAGGTGGGATAGTGCATGCTATGCTGCATGAGTATGTCTAATCCATGATTTGTCTCTGGAACGAAAGAGTGGACGTGACTGTATGGGCGGCTGTAGGAAGCGTATGATGAACATGCCTGGAATATAAATGAGACAGTTGTCGGCAGGGATGTATACCCCCGTCTGGTACATGAAAGTGAAATGTGATAAGTGGCCAACCAAGTGAGTTCCCCAGAAACATCATGAACTTATGGATGAGTAGTGGCGTTTGTTGATGATATGATATGTGCTTAGTTGTCTGAGTAACAACGGATTGATGACCCTGACCATGATTTACCCCATGCCACAGCAGCTGCTACAATGGGGTAGATCTCCCAAAGGGGCTGAAGTGGTGGAAAAATTTCCAAACCTGGATGCCATGGCCAACAGCCCCAAAGCAATTGTTCCCGGTAGATCGCTACCAAACCCGTGGTATACGCTGCGTCTGACCATCTGGTTGGAGAAGTGTCAGACAATCCTGGAAGGAACATGCTTTTACCATGCCAAGTGGTTAAGAAATACCCCCCCCATGTGCAGGTCTGCTGTTGCTGAGGTGTCTAGGCACCTCCTCTGATCGTCATGTTGGAAGTGTGGAAAAAAGGGGAAAGTACTCTGGATGTGAAAGCATGGCAAAATTAAGGAACCTGGTAGGGATCATAGTTCCTTGCAGTTGTAAGTACTAAGCAGGAGGTAGTGATTGATGTAGTTGAGAATGTTCCCTATTTGTCTTGTGGTAACTTGCGTGTATGGATGCCCACTCAAGTCATATGCCCAGTAATGTGAAGATAGTGTCTGGGCCTTCTGTTTCTTATGGGGTACTGGGACGCCCAAGTGGTCAACCAGACTAAGCTGCCGTGAGGCTTCTAGTGAAAAATATGCTTTCTTTGATTAACAAGAAGTCTTCTAGATAGTGTATGGCTGTAAGGCCTCTGGATATGCTATCATAACCAGCACAGAGTATCTGCGAATATCGATAGTAGGCTAATCTGTAGCTCGAAAGTTGAGCGGGGAAAGGATTGCCCAATTTATGCCATGTAAGTGCCAGTGTGTAGGGTAGATGGTAGCCGTTTACTGCGTTGATGATATTGGTCTTACTTAATCAAGCTTCAACCCATGCTTGAGTGATAGCTGTAAAGGTAGATCAATGGTGTTGTATAGTAAGAAAAATCCTCGGAGGGTATGAGGGAGTTGAAACTTGGGGTAGCGGAGGTGTGTGTTACCAATAAGTCCATGCTTAGTCTTTGTTTAAGGGAAGATTCCTTGTGACAATACCAATGTGTGTGTTTGGTGCCATGCTGTAAATGGTGGAGATTGGAAGACCCCTCTGCAAATCTTGGCTATGAGTGTGTTTACAGCCAATGGTTTTGTTGTGCTGACTGTAAGTGAGGGCATGCTATATTCCTTGAAGGTGTGTTTATGATACCTGTATGGGAGCCCTTTGAAGCTCCAGAGCTTTAGTAAATCTACTACAAGTCTGGAAGGGTGATGAGTCAGTAGTGTTGAAAATGCATTGGTGTGTACAGATGGTGAATACGTTATTTGTAAGTTGTATTGGGACACATGGTTTGTCATGTGCCCTGAACTATTTGAACATAGTGCAACAGTCTGTATGCAATGCAACTACTCATATCAGTGGTCTCTGGTAGTTCAGAGGTGCTGGTACCTGGAGCCTGAGAGTGCTCGTCCATTTGTTTGGGACAAAATCCCTTCTGTATGGGTACCTGCACAAATAAACATCTCCACATATTCCAAATGCCAACCCAACCAAGGGATGGTCAGTTCCCGATTTACCTGGAATCCCTGGATCTGACCATCACAGATACATCATCATACATATATATGCCTTGCTTCCCCAATGTGCTGGGATCATACGTGCAGGTTTAACATCTTGTGTGTCATAAGAATTGATTGTACCAGGTAACCGAGTTTCGTTGGTGCTGGTTGTACAGTAGCGTGAGGCCCAGCCTTGTGAGGGCTGTGGTGACCAACTCGAGATTGCCAGTCTGTCATAAATTTTTTGGCTCATGAGTTTATGAGTGAAGCTAGCATAGCCTGGGTGTCACCTGAGTTGATGTAGCTGGGCCTTCCCCTGCCTCCGTGTTGTCCGTTGATGTATGGAGGAGTTTGAATAACTGCTTTCCTTGCTGTAGCAGGGTAGGGGATTTGTCACCTCCTTAGGTCGGTGGTAATGTGTGGGATCGTCCAGGATCTGATTGCTGCTGGACTAGCAACATCTCCTCTGCTTGAAGGTGTATCAATTCTAGCCGGGGTGCTAGGAAGAGGTGATTCTTCACCATCTTTTTGAGAAATACTTAAATAACAATAAAGATTGCAATTATTATTTGTACCCAGAGGTCTTGTACTGGCTTGCTAGCTAAGCCGTAAGGTGAAATGCGAGGCGGCTAGCTCACGAGTGGCCAGAGGGGTGTATGCCTCCGAGTGTAAGGCGGGGTGTTTGCCTCGCGGGACCACTAACCGAAGCATAATGCAGAGAAAAAAGGGGGTGATACCTATTGGGCCCTAGAACCCTAATTGCCAGTACACTATTACTATTCCAGGGAAGGTAAGAGATGGATAACTACGTGAGCAGGTGTATGTACCTGGTAGTATGGTATTGAACCTGACAATCCGTATAGGTTTTTTAGTAGTAACTGTAACCTGAATGGATAAAACCATATGGCATAAGGAAATATGGCATAGACCAAGCTTATCTTAATACGTACAGTATATGTGAAAAGTAAAGTGACTTGATGTGTAAATATTAAACATCGTAGCCATACTGGTTAAATATGTATCAATCTTAACCCATTAAGTGCTGTATGTACAAGTGAAAATGTGGTCTGTCCCCACCTTGTATGTTGTATGTCCCCTTGCTAGGGGAAAGTCTGTTGCGTGAGCAGCGTGCTGTGAAAAATGTATGTGAACTATATTACCAGTTACATATATACAGATGTGTCTGCTACTGTGTAATAATATATGTATTTATACCAGATGTTGACATAGTGCTTGCTATGTGAATTGTTGTATGTCTTATTGAATGGTAGGGGTCAGTGAACATGGTGTTGCAAAATGCAAGTGCACTGGAGATCTGCCGAGTGCCCTATAGGTGGCAGTGTAGTTGGATACTGATTGGTATGTGAAATGTTGTTTGTCTGTTGACCTATAGGTGTCAGTGTTTTGGTGTTTGTAAAACCCCATGAAAATTGTCAATGTACTTGACAGACCTGTAGGTGGCAGTGTTGATAGAACCACTGTTGGTCTTGATGTGAAATGTAAATTATTGTGAATTAAACCTGAAGTTGAGCCCGTGCTGGAGTTTAATTTATGGTCTATAGTTATGTTTAAAACAATCTTATGTGTAATTTATATTGGCTGGTAAATTGTATATGACATGTGAAGACAGTTTTGCTGTTGACCAGTAGGGGTCAGAAATGCTGATTGTATGTTAAAATACCCTTTAACCCCTTAAGGACCAAACTTCTGGAATAAAAGGGGATCATTACACGTCACACATGTCATGTGTCCTTAAGGGGTTAATGCTACCATTTGACAGATAGGAGTCAGTATAAAAGCGAAAATGCTGTAGTTCATTTGTTTGCTTATGAAGTGGAATAAAATCTGAGAAGCCTGTAGTATACTGATTGACCGTTAGGGGTCAGCATGTAGGCGAAAATGCCGTGGTTAGTTGGTTTGTACATGAAATGCAATAATGTCTGAGAAGCCTGTAGTACACTGAATGACCTGTAGGGGTCAGTGTGTAGGCACAAATGCAGTGGTTCGTTGGTTTGTACATGAAATGCGATAATATCTAAGAAGCCTGTAGTACACTAAATGACCAGTAGGGTCAGTGTGTAGGCGCAAATGCAGTGATTCGTTTATTTGTACATGAAATGCGATAATGTCTAAGAAGCCTGTAGTACACCAAAAACCGGTAGGGGTCAGTGTGTAGGTGAAAATGAGGTGGTTTATTGGTTTGTACATGAAAATGCAAAAAACGTCTAAGATGCCTGTAGTACCCCGAATGACCGATAGGGGTCAGTGTGTAGGTGAAAATGCGGTGTTTGGTTGGTTTTTACATGAAATGCAATAATGTCTGAGAAGCCAGTAGTACACCGAATGACCGGTAGGGGTCAGTGTGTAGGCGAAAATGCAGTGGTTCGTTGGTTTGTACATGAAATGCAATAATGTCTAAGAAGCCTGTAGTACACCCAAAGACCGGTAGGGGTCAGTGTGTAGGCGAAAATGCAGTGGTTCGTTGGTTTGTACATGAAATGCAATAATGTCTAAGAAGCCTGTAGTACACCCAAAGACCGGTAGGGGGTTTAAACGAATGATATGCATGAACATGCAATGGTTTTAGAACAGACATAGACAAAATGCAGCCGTAAAGTGAGGACCTGACCCGTGCATGGTGCCGTGGGACTGATGCCTGGCGTAACGGGTAGGTCGACTTACTGTTTGTGAGTCACTTGGACACCATCCACGGCGATGGATTGAAGAAAGAAGGTGGTAGGCCGGAAAAGCCTGTGGCTGGATTCCTGACACAGCTCTGCTTAGAAAACCTCATGGAGTAATCAGGTAAAATGGCGTCTGGATGACCCGGAAGTGGAAATCATTCTGATGCTGACCTCAAGCGATATGAGTCAGGTAAGGGGTGTCCCTTATATAGGGGAGTGAATTAATTTAAGCCCCTCCCACAAATACAGGCAAAACTGCCTTAATACATATATATATATATTTAAAGGGACACTATAGTCACCAAAACAACTATTGTAGCCCCATGGAGCCAGAGCGCAGCTTAGCGGAAAAGGGCCTTGACAGGGGTTAGGAGGCGGGCATAGGAGGGACCAAGCAGGACTGGGGGATTATGGGATGGGGGCTGGCTATTTATTAGGCAGCCATTTTAAAATGTGCACATTAATTTCTACCTAGTGTTTGTGTTGCCTCTGGGTTCACTGACCTGCTAGGTGGGGTTTTCTCTTTTTGTCTCCTCTGCAGGGCCATGGAAGAAGTGGAGCGGCTCCTGGATGGGATCCGGACGGCGGCGCGGCAACAGGGCCCAGGCTGGGCGAAGATGCACCTGGGCCCCCTCTTAGCGGCAGCAGATGGCGGCGGCGGTCGCCCGGCGCGGGCCAGGAGGCCACCAAGGCGCTTAAGTCCGGGCGCGGGGCCCGTGACTCCTTTCCCTGGCGGTGCTGCGGCTGGGGAGGAAGGCCGCGGCAGGCCTGGAAGCCGCGCGGTCGAGGCATCGCCTCCCGGCGGCCGGCCAGGGCCTCGGCAGGTGGGCTCTCGGCGGGCTGCGGCCCTGGCAGCAGATGGCGCGCCCCCTGGACTGGGTGGGGCGGCGCCGGGACCGGCGGACACTTCGGCAGTGCGGCGGCCCTGCCGGGAAGCGAGCAGGCAGGCCGGGCGAGTTCTGCAGGCGGTGGGAGCGGCGGACGGTGGAGAGCGGGCCAGGAAGGCATGGACTGGGCCCAGGACAGATCAGGCAAGTGCAGGGGGCCCCCTTGGGGGTCCCCTTGGCGTGGGCCCAACCTGGGGGTGCAGCCTGGGGGTAGTGTGCCTGTGGCTAGGGGGAGTGGGGCTCAGGTGGCTGGGGGGGGACCTTCTGGGGGGACCCAGGGGAGCTCTCAGGGCCTAGGAGGGAGGGAGTGGGGGGGGCTCTGTGGTAGGGCTGCTGGGGGCATCAGGGGGGGTCCCTGGGAGTGCCTGGGAGATCAGCTGGTCGGGTGAGGGAGGTAGGGGCGGTAGTGGGTAAGGGGGGGGTTGGTAAGAGGGCGGTGAAGCGTAGGGGGCGGGGGGTGTCAGGGGGCCACTTCCAGAGGCGGGGAGGCGCTGGGGCGGGGGGGGCTATGCGGGTTCAGAGGCCGGGTCTAGTGGGTCGGAAGGTGGGGGGCCTGGTGACAGCTCCGGGTCGGACTCTAGCAGCGTTGGTTCTTCACCTGTGAGGGACGCGAGGTCCCTCAGGGCGCGGGAAAAAAGGGGGGCTCGGCGCAGGCGCTCTCCCTCGGGAAGTTCAGTAGAGGCTAGGTCAGGGTCATTGGGGCGGGGACGACAGGAGAGGGCGGCGAGGGTTGAGGGTAGGAGTCGGAGTCCTCGGGGCGGGGGGGAGCGGGCTCACGGGGGGCAGCGGGAGAGTGGTGCACGGCGGGAGGCCTTGGTGGCAGGCAGGCGCTCCCTGGGTCGGGACGGGAGGGGAGCCGGAGGGCACTACCCCCTGCCCAGGATGTCTTCTCCTCATTTCAGGTCTCCGAGCCGTTCATCTTCCACGTTGTCGAGGCACCAGGTGGGCTCCCTGGTTGGCGGGACGTCGGCGGATGTTGCGCATCCAGGTCACGCAGCGGTTGACAATGCAGCCCCGGGTACGGACGGATCGAGGGGCTTGGCCGGTGAGTCCAGAGGCCCCCTTGGGTCCAATACACTAGTTCAAACACTTCAGTCACTGCTCCACTCATTGGGGGCGGGGGGTGGCACTTCGGGCGATGTAGGTCAGGTTTGGACGCGAGGGTCCGGCGAGGCGGGGCATGGGTAGCGGGGCTCCCGTGGTAACCGCGCCCAGCGGGGAGGCGGGTGTGGAGTCCAGCCCGGGAGAGGTGGGGTGCGAACGGGCGGAATTGTCGGGAGGGAGTGTCGGACGCGGCTAGGCAGCATGCTTACGTGTCATTCGCGGGCCCGCTGGGGGTGCACCTCAAGCAGGAGGCGAAAGAAAAAATTTGGAAGGGGGAGTTCTGTGAGATATTCTCCCTTCTTCCTCTGGAGGACTTCATTGACCTCAAGGAGGAGGATAAGAAGGACGAAAAGAAGGAGGAGGAGGAAAAGCGGAAGCGGTATCGGAAGATACCGAAGTCCTTCGGGAACTGGCTGAGGGCCTTCTGCGTCCTAGCCAGTGTGATAGGGGAGAAATCGCCGAGTTCTTGCTCTTCCCTATTCTGTTACTTAGATGGGATCTGGGAAGCGTATCGCACCTACGGCGGGCTGGCTTGGTGGCGGTACGACGAGCAGTTCCGGCAACGCTTGGCGGCCAATCCTGGGATGAGGTGGGACCAAATGGACCTGCCCCTGTGGATGAAGCTGATGATGGCGCAGAAGGCACAGCCCTTTCAGCACGCGGCTGGCGCAAAGGGACAGTCCGCCTTGTCGGTTGCCTTGCAGAAGGGCTTATGCTGGTCGTTCAACGAAGGTCAGTGCAAGTGGGGGGCGGCCTGCCGCTTCAAGCATGAATGCACGGGCTGCGGTGGGGCTCACGGGCTCCAGAGATGCTATAAGAAAGGTAAGTCGGGCGGAGCCAGAGCTCCTCCAGCGACCGGGGGCAGTGGGACAGCTGCTGCCCCGGGGCCTAACCCCGGTGAGGCTCGACGCGATGGAACCCTGGCTAAGCCGCTACGGTAATAAGGGGGACGCGGAACTGCTTAGGTCGGGGTTTGGACAGGGGTTTTTCATCCCCTTCCGGGCAAGGGGGGGTTCGTTGTGTACGCGTAATCTGAAATCGGTGAGGGAATTTCCGGATGTGGTCCGGGAGAAGCTTAGTAAGGAGGTGCGGTTGGGCAGGATGGCAGGTCCATTCTCAGCACCGCCGCTTGAGGGCCTTAGGGTGTCACCACTAGGGGTGGTTCCCAAGAAGGAGATCGGGAAGTTTCGGCTCATTCATCACCTGTCCTATCCTAGGGGAGCGTCGGTGAATGACGATATCGATGGGGACTTGTGCTCGGTCTCTTATGCATCATTCGACCAGGCGGTCGAGCTGGTTAAGAGGGCCGGGCGTGGGGCTTTACTGGCCAAGGTGGATATCGAAGCTGCTTTTCGCTTGCTTCCGGTTCATCCGGCTTGTCACCATCTACTGGGGTGCTTCTTCGAGGGAGGTTACTTCGTCGACTTATGTCTCCCGATGGGCTGCTCCATTTCGTGCTCCTATTTTGAGAAGTTCAGTACCTTTCTCGAATGGGTGGTGCGGAAGGAGTCGGGGAACGAAGCGGTGGTGCATTATTTAGATGACTTCCTCTGCGTGGGGCCGGCGGGTTCTCCCACCTGCCGGCACCTGTTGCGGACAGTTGAGTGGGTGGCGGGCCACTTCGGGGTGCCGTTGGCGGCGGACAAGACTGAGGGCCCGACCGAGTGCCTCAGCTTTCTGGGTTTAGAGATAGATTCGGTGCTTGGGGAATGTCGGCTGCCTCTGACTAAGTTGTGCGGACTGCGCAGTGCGGTGACTGCGGTGCAGAGGGCGCGTAAGGTGACCCTGCGGCAGCTACAATCGTTGATCGGGATGCTCAATTTTGCCTGCAGGGTGATACCTATGGGTAGGGTGTTCAGCCGCAGCCTGTCGGCATCCACCGCGGGGGTCGGTTCTCCACACCATTTCGTTCGGGTCTCTTCCTCAATGAGGGCTGACCTGGATGTCTGGAAGGTCTTTTTGCAAGACTTTAACGGGACAGGGTTCTTCCGTCAGGAGGGTGTGTCTACGGCCGCATTGGAGCTGTTCACCGACGCATCGGGTAGCGTGGGTTTTGGGGCCTACTTCGGGGGGAGATGGTGTGCTCAGAAGTGGCCGGAAGTGTGGGGGCGAAGCCCCCTCATACGGAACTTGGCTTTTCTGGAGCTGTTCCCGTTGGTGGTGGCATTGGCCCTGTGGGGGGATCGTCTCCGCGACCGCAAAGTAGTCTTTTTCTCGGACAATATGTCGGTGGTGCACGCCGTCAATAACCAGTCGGCAGCATCCAAACCGGTGGTGAAGCTATTGCGACGTTTTGTTTTGCTGTGCATGTCCCTTAATGTAGTTTTTCGCGCGCGTCACGTGCCCGGGTATTTGAACGAAGTAGCTGATGCTCTGTCTCGTTTTCAGTGGTCCCGGTTTCGGGCGGCGGCTCCAGAGGCTCAGGAGACAGGGCAGGCGTGCCCGGACGAAATGTGGCAGCTCGGAGCATCATGCTTGGGGGACTTGTGAGGGCTTCGCTGGCACCAGCCACCTGGACTGCATACAGTAAGGTTTGGGGTGACTGGGAACGTTCCTGGGAGGGGCTGGGCCAGGGGCCACAGGTGGAATCGTCGCCCGACGCCTTCCTGTGGTTCATTTTTAATTTGCTGGCAAAAGGTGTGTCCCCAGCAATGGTTGATAGGACCATGGCGGCGATGGCCTTTTGGTTCAAATTCCACGGGTGGGAGGACCTCACGAAAGCGTTTGTCATTAGGCAGGCTCTCAAAGGGTATCGGAGGGGCCGGAGGGTACCGGATGCTAGGCGCCCGGTCTCGGTTCGGGTGCTTGGGAACTTACTCCGAGTGCTTCCCGGAATCTGCTTCGACGGGTTTGAGGTAGCCCTGTTCAGGACAGCTTTTCTCTTGGCCTTCTTTGGGGCATTCCGGATAGGGGAATTGGTGAGCGCTACACGGTCGGAGTCGGGGGGTCTGCAGGTATCCGGTGTTCGCATGCTCGCAGGGAACCTGGTGGTATACCTGGCTACGTCCAAAACGGACGTCATGGGTAAGGGCCGGGATGTGACGCTGGGTCCCCTGCCCGGGTCATCGCTGTGCTCAGTTGCAGCTGTGGCTCGGTTCTTGGAACTGAGACCGGCAGTCGGGGGGTCTTTATTGGTTCATGCCGATGGCTCCTCGCTCTCTCGTTTCCAATTTACTAAGGTGTTCCGTTCAGGTCTGGGGGCGTTGGGGTTGAGTGCTGCTGCCTACGGGACGCATTCCTTTCGCATAGGGGCGGCCACTGAGGCCACGCGCCTGGGCATGGGGGACGAGTTAGTCAAAAGGATTGGGAGATGGGAATCCGCGCGGTTCCGCACGTATGTGCGCTTGGGTTTGTTGGATCAGTGATGCGGGCTGTATCGGTCGGGGGGAGGGCCCCGGTATGGGTGTAGGTGTTTTACGTTGTTTCCCTTCTTCCCCAGGTTATTTCGCATGGATTGTGGGCCATTCCTTCATCGTTTGGGCCAGACGGAGAGCTGCAGCTCGAGCTCAGGGCCAACAGCTGGGCTTCCCGAAAGACCTCCTAACAGTGCGATGGTTGGGTTTTAAGGGATTTGGCTGGGGCAACGTGTGCAGGGTGATACTTCGGATGGTAGCAGGCGGGGCAAGGCCGGATATGCTAGTTCTGCACGCGGGGGGCAATGACCTGGGCCTCATTCCGCAACGTCGGTTGGTTAAATGGATGAAGCAGGACCTGAACAGGTTGTTCGATCTGCTTCCTGGGGTAATGCTGGTGTGGTCTGAGATCGTTCCGAGGCGTCGGTGGCGGCACGCGAGGGACCCGGTGGCCATCGACAGATGCAGGGGAAAAGTTAACAGCTTGATGGCAAGCTTCGTGAGGAAATTGGGGGGCGTGGTAGTGAGGCACGTAGAATTGGAAGGAGGGCTGCCGGGTTATTACCACACAGATGGCGTCCATCTCTCAGCGGTGGGTCTGGATTTGCTGAACTTGGGTTTGCAGGAGGGGATGCAGAGGGCTCTCTTTCTTCGGGGTGGCGGAGCTCGGTCGGCTTGAGGGGTCAAGGTCCGAGCTTGTGGCGGGATAGAGAGCTAGGGAAGGCAAAATAGGCTCTCCATGAGGAACGTGAGGAACATGAAGAATTGTGGTCACTGGTGGATGGTGGGTTTCGAGTCCTGGAGGTGGCTCAGAACCTGGTGGGGTAGGGGTATCTGGGTATACCCCTACCGTGGTTACTTATGGTTGGCATTCAAATCGGTTCATGTTGGAGTAAGGTTAAAGTGTTATTTATATATATTTATGTGTTGCTTATGTTGGGTCATTGCCCTGATATTTAATGAAGGTATAGATGCGAGGGCGGAGGATGGGGGGCAATGACCCATGTTTTATATATATGTTAAATTATTAGTATCGTTTCTGTTTGTTAATAAAGCTGTGGACAATTTTTCCCATATACCTAGTGTCAGCGTGTTATTGGGGATAGGTATGTGGGGTGGTTGTTGTCCAAGGTTCCGACTGCCCATATGGCGACTATACACCAGTCATGTAGCCCCATGGAGCCAGAGCGCAGCTTAGCGGAAAAGGGCCTTGACAGGGGTTAGGAGGCGGGCATAGGAGGGACCAAGCAGGACTGGGGGATTATGGGATGGGGGCTGGCTATTTATTAGGCAGCCATTTTAAAATGTGCACATTAATTTCTACCTAGCTGTGTTTGTCCCACCCTCCCTCCCTGTAATGGGTTGTTTCCTTTTTATCCCGTTTTGTCACAGCGGCGGGATAGAGAGCTAGGGAAGGCAAAATAGGCTCTCCATGAGGAACGTGAGGAACATGAAGAATTGTGGTCACTGGTGGAAGGTGGATTTCGAGTCCTGGAGGTGGCTCAGAACCTGGTGGGGTAGGGGTATCTGGGTATACCCCTACCGTGGTTACTTATGGTTGGCATTCAAATCGGTTCATGTTGGAGTAAGGTTAAAGTGTTATTTATATATATATTTATGTGTTGCTTATGTTGGGTCATTGCCCTGATATTTAATGAAGGTATAGATGCGAGGGCGGAGGATGGGGGGCAATGACCCATGTTTTATATATATGTTAAATTATTAGTATCGTTTCTGTTTGTTAATAAAGCTGTGGACAATTTTTCCCATATACCTAGTGTCAGCGTGTTATTGGGGATAGGTATGTGGGGTGGTTGTTGTCCAAGGTTCCGACTGCCCATATGGTGACTATACACCAGTCAAACTTATTGTATTTGTTCTGGTAACTATAGGCACTCCCTGCAGGCTTTTTGCAGTAAACACTGTTTTTTTCAGAGAAAAGCCAGTGTATACATTACAGCCTATGGACACATTCAGTGATTCAATGTATCTCTATGAGGAGATGCTGATTGGCTAGGGCGGCATTTGACCTGCCTCCTTGGTTGAGATCTTTAAAATTGACAATCTCAGCCAATCCAATGCTTTTGTATGGGAAAGCATTGGATTGGCTGAGATCACCACTTCTGATGATGTCAGCCAAGGAGACAGTTTAGGGGCAGAGCCAGCACCAGCAGATTGGAATAAAGGTAAGATTTTATTATATTTAGAGGGCTAGGAGGAGGCAGAGGGGCTAGATATTGTTCTTAACACAATAGTGTCAGGAATACATATTTTTCCCTGAGCCTAAAGTGTTCCTTTAATGAGTATTCCTTTAATAAATATACTTTTTTTTCACTGCTGCTCCTCTTCTTCTGTCTACCTTCTCATTCTCACTTGATTTGTGGACCAAATGGTGAAGTCAATGAAAAGAGTATGGTTAAAGGGTCAAACCACACTCACAAGGCACTTTAGCTTCCTGAAGTGCATTATGTGTCAAGAGTGCATCATCTTTTTAATTTTACAAAGAGTATAGATTTCAATAGAAATTAACATTAAGCTTGATACACCTCACTGGTTGTCAATCAGACAACAAGTCCTGTTTTTTCCTGGTTTGGTTAGCTCAGTGGAGGTAAACAAGAAGCAGCGATTGTCCAGAGCATCAGCCGTGCAAAGGCTTCTCATTGTTCTGCATTAGGAAGACTGTGATTGGACAGAAACAGAAAGTCTGGGCAGAGTTAGAAGGGGAGGGTTTGCAAAGGCTGCAGACAAAAGATCTGCAGCTTTTGCAAGCTGTTTTTAGATATAACCTCAATTTAAAAAATGCATAATTTAAGTCATAGTGTCTTAATTGGGGTATATTTACTAAACAGTGATTTGAAAAAAAATAATTTGGGCAGTGGAGTTTCCCTTAAAGTTAGGAAATAGGGACATCGATTAAACAGATGATTCAATTTAGACCAAGAACATACATTATGTGCTTTATATCCCTTTCAGAGAAAAAAAACGCTATATCACTGGTTTGTTATTATAATTTTCATATGTTTAATTGGATAATGATTTCTGAATTTTGCACTAAAGTTCAATTTGAAATAAATTAGCACACAAGTTAATATATGCATTACATTTGGATTCAATGCTTCCCTATGAGAAGCATTTGATTGGACGCGCACCTGGCATGCTCATCTCATCGTCACTGCTTCTCTGTGAGGAACTGATGCCTCTATGATGAGACAAGAAAAGTGGGTAACAGCACGAGTCAGTCTCGGTGCTGGGAAAAATGTAAGTACATCTTTTTTCTCTATTTTTTCTTGGGGGGAGGGGCTGAATCAAAATATGGACTCTAACACTATAGCGTTAATGAGTTAAATTGGCATGAATCAGTATTTAATGAGTGTGTTTTATCACATCAAATGACCCTCGAGTAAGACCTGAAAGATTAATATACTGTCGTATTACTGTACATTGGTGGAAATAGACAGTACAAGTATAACATTCATCACAGAAACTTGAAAGAATTGCAATTAGCATTTAATTGCTTATTTATATTCACATGGTTTAGTTTGGGGCATGCTTCTTATTTTTTTTTAATATGAAATAAAGTTGCACCCTCACTAAAAAATCATGCTTTGTGAATGAACTAGCTACATTTTATACAAAGATGTATTTCAAATATTGCACCCAGTGAAGTTGAATAAATACTTTATACCAAGGAAGCAATAATAAATACATGTGCTTTCTATACGAATATTTTTAATAAAAAAAAAAAAAAAAGATTTATTTGGAAATGTTTTTGTACGATTCACAACAGATATGCAAATGTCCATGAGTTGTATCCTCAAATAATAATAATCTTTTATATAATGAATAAAGAAAAATCAATTCGGTCTTCTGTAGTGGTTATGGTGTAAGCATGTTTCTGGTGCCATGCCTTGGTTCCAGGTCAAACCATTTTACTTAGTGTGACCTTTTAAGCTATTATTTTTAAACCTCAATAGCTCTGTCATGAAGAGGCTAATGGAATATGCCAAGAAATAAAAAAACGGGTTAATGTTAAATAATGTTAGTTAACGCTGATTGCATGTATACATACTGTATTTGATTCAAACTCTCATAAGAAGCACGGGACATTCCGATTCCTATTACTTTATATTGATTGGTCTGGACACTGTGTATGGTTGAAACATTGAATGCAGAGACCGCCAATCCTTCATTTCAAGTGGCGAATTCATTACCCGTTGCAACTCACCCAGCTGAAAATCAGCTTAGTTTAATAATTTATGTTGGTAATCTTGAACTGGTATTGATTTTGTGTACCTCTGTGCCAACATTAATTATACATTATATTAAAAGGTGTATTTTTATAAGGATTTGTCACAGGGAATGAAAATTAATAATGATTATGCAGGCATGGGGGAATTATTTATTTTAAAACTCAAAAGGTCATTCAACAAGAAAAAAAAGTGAAAGGCCTATACTTTCTATTTATATCAATAAGACACGACTTGCTTAGTTACCATGTAATGATAAAGTACGTGAGGTCCATTAATCACTCCACTGCTTTGCTTGCCTTATTAGACCTTGGGGATTTGAATTACCAAATTGTTTTATATTTATTACGATCTTTTTTTTTTGTCCCCCGCACTTGTTAAGTGCATGCATCTCTGGTTGAAAGACACATAATTGTGTTTACACAGACAGCTCAATATCTCACAAGCCTGTGAATGTGTGTTCTATTGGAACACTGTAATTTATACCCGTTATCGTCTGTGATATAGCAGGTGCAATATTTCATGTAAATGCATTGATAACAATGCTATAAGTTCATTGGCATACCCCCATTTCATAAATAAATGGGTATATTTATAAAGTTACATATAGAATATTGTTAGAAAATAAACAACTAAATAAACAGTTATATGAATATACATTCACAGCTTGGCATGCAGACAAGCACAGAAATGCATTACAACAGAGTCCATTGCTAGGAGTGAACACAGACATGAAGGGTGAAGTCTGAAACATGATGCCTGTCTGGGCTCATTTGCATGCAGACATCCCAACATACAAAAATGCATGTCATGGAGGTGGCTTCATCAACTACTGCACCCCTCCACTCCCACACACACGCACACAGCTACCAATCATGTTTGAACAACTTGACACACAGATGCCTGCACTGGGACATGCACACACACACACTGACACATACACACATTCAGATACACACTGACACACAGATACACACACTACCCATACACACACACTCAGATGCACACACTGTCACATACACCCAAATTTACACATCTACATACAGATACACACACTGCACATACACAAAAAATTAGATACACACATACACGCACATACACACACATTCAGATACACACTGTTACACACATATACACATACTCAGATACACACTGACACACAGATACACACACTGGTATATACACTCAAATACACTCATAGATATATAGACACATACACACAGATACAAACATGGCCACATACACACACATACACACACACAGATATACATACAGACAAGTACACTCAGATACACACTGACACACTGGCGCACACACACAGATACAAACACTTGTGTATACACAGATACATACACACAGACACACACACACACACACAATCCGACACACATAAACACATATATGTAATACTTTAAATATTTGCAGCCACTCTCCTGTTAGATTACCTTTTGCTTCCAGAAGGGTGGTTTGCTTGGGGTGATGGCTGAGGATGATGGGAGTGAGCATGCAGCAGCTGGACCCCTGTTTAGCAAGTGTTATCACAAATCACGTACAATATCCTGGAAATCACACACACAATCTGATATACATTGTGGCGGAACCAGCCTCGCCACTGGGCATTGGAGAAGACTGATTGCCAGCCTCCTGCCCTGTGACTATGGCCCTATGTTGAAATGCTGGATTTTCTCCTGCAAAGACCCGAAAGCCGGGTCATTCGGTACTTTCCCCATGTGAGCAGTGTTACCCCAGATAGCTATGCCATGGAGCCCATTCGTATAATGAAAGACTATGTGAAAGACTTTGGCTCCATGGCAATTGAACTGTATGTATGTGATCTGAGCACCATTCAGTAATAATTTGCGCTCAGATCTAAGCTATCTTGGGATATGTTGAATGTACCCGTTTTATGCAATCGTTGCATAGTTATATATTTTTATGTATTTTATTGTATTTTGCTACCATGTGGCTAATGGAGTTTTGCCTCTTTCCTTAGAGATAATTGGATTACTCCCCAATTATCTCCAGGATAGAAGATTCTGTGGAACTGGTTTTGGGCAGAAAAACCATGCTTCATTTTGTCAAATAGGATTTTCCCTTAACTTTTTAACCCCTGAACCGATTGCCCTGATTTTTGAGTATGTGTATATTTCAAGCATGCAGATTCTGAAAATGTATGTTTTATGTGAATGGCATCTATATTTTGGAAGTTATTAATATTTTGTAAAAACTGTATTTCTCTGCCTATGATAATTATATTACCCATTGTGTTCAGTAATCATATCACAGGCAGAGGGGAGGATTTTGTCTGTGTGTACTGTACGGATTGATTGGTTGTATTTCAAAACCCTGTGGGCAGTAATATGATTGTGGATTGTGAATAAAAGAGGCTGTATGTGCCAGTACAGTCAGTTCTGCTTGACCTCAAAACAAAGTGTCGTCTTGTTATTGGGGGAATTGGATTGTAGGCTGATTGCCAGGAGTGTAAGCTGATTGTATGCTTTTCCTGTTCAGCTGTTTACAGCATTCGTATGCTTGAGAGCATTCGTAAGTTTCTCCGGTTCGGTGGTTGTGGTGTCTGCTGCAGTGCTTGGAGTCCTCAGGAAGTGCTAGGAGCATCCTTCAATGGAGGTACCCAGTCGGGGCGCCAGGTGATCCGCTACATACATTGTATGTCAGATTGTGTGTGTGATTTCTGGGGTTTACGTGTGTCAGGGAGTCGCAGTCACAATGTGTGAGACTTCTGGAACTTTCAGGAGAGCTGGGATGTCTGTGCATGTCCAGCTGGTAACTCTGGAATAATTGTGGAAACATAATTTCTTGAGTCTCTGTGCCCAAGTCCAAATTAAAGTATGCAGGTGGTGCAGAACAGTACCTTTTCTATTTGCATTATAGGGAGTCTTTTTGTGTTTGGTCTCACAACAAACATTTTGGCATATATATATATTTGTTTCAGTACCATGTATTGTATATATATTTATATTGTATGTGTGTATTCCTCATACTTGGGTCCTCTAGTACAGGCCTGGGAGTCTGAGGGGTTTTTTTTGCAGTATCTTAGCTGTTACTAGAACTGCACTCTACTGTACAGATGTCCCACCTGGAATCTGTTAAAGTAATTTTCCCATCTTGAAGGTTACAACCCAGAGTACTCCTATCACAACTGGGACTACTACTGCCTTCACTTTCCACATATTTTTGAGCTCCCCCCTTGGCATTTACCCACCTCCTCATATTCCTTCAACCACAATGTTGGATTTGTTGGCCAGTAATTGCTTGTCTGTCTGGATTTGAAAGCCCCACTGAATCTTAGTCCAGTCATTCTCAACTACCCTTTGTGGTATCTCCCATCTGGACTTAGGCAGGTCCAGCCCATATTTTGTACAGATATTTCGATACACCATCCCAGCAACTTGGTTGTGTCAATGTATGTTTTTCCTGCAAACATCTTGCACCTAGCTGCTATGTGCTGCATTGTCTCAAAGGCCTCTAACACAGTCTGCACTTTGGGTCATGTCTGCTCTGTTAGACAATCGCTTCTAATGATCTGATGCTGAGTGCCTTGTTCTTGTGCTGCTAGGATCAGTGCCTCTGTGCTTTCTTTCAGCTCTGCATTTTACAACCACTGGTAGAATTATGCAATGTGAGTCACATCCATTATATGCTGATGGTAGGGGATGGTGGGAATTTGACTTGCCATATGACCTTCTCTTTATCCATATTCTGTATATGCTATTGCCTCAGGTATTCACTTAGCAGTTGATCTTTGGGAGTCATCTTCATGGATGCTCTGTGTTTCATCCAGGACTATGGCCTTGACGCTCATCAGACCCCAACATCCTTCCCTGTGAATGGTGTACAGCCTCTGGGTGCTGGATTTCAAGTTTCATCCTACGTTCTTCGTGAGTAGTTTCTGGTTCTTGATATCCATAGTATCCCTTCTCTTCATCAGGTTATTATCCCATTTGGTTACCTGATGACTCATATGTCACATGCTTTGATGGTGTGGACCTTGTTCTTGCCATTGAGCTGGGATTTCAAAAACTATCTGACTCTGCAGAGATACTTGGATATTGTGTGTTCCATTTGGTTACGATGTGTTTGTGGTATCCCCAACTACTTGTAGCTGTTCACTCTGTCTTATAGTTCTCTTTGTCTTCTATCACTTAAAAAATAAATAAAAAAATATATATATACAGTAAGTAGTAAAGATAGGAGTAGTTTGCAGAAAGAAAGCAAGTCAATTGTGGTGTGCCGGAACCGACAATGCGATTATTATGTTATGTTATTATTTATATAGCACCAACAAATTCTGCAGCGCTTTACAGTAGGAGGACGTACAAACATGTACTTGTAACCAGACAAGTTTGACACAGAGGAACAGAGGGGTTGAGGGCCCTGCTCAATGAGCTTACATGCTAGAGGGAGTGTGGTAAAGTGACACAAAAGGTAAGGATAGTATTAAACTAATGACAGTTGCAAGAAAGGAATCAGTCGGGAGCTACCAGTTTAATTGATACGCTTTTATGAAGAAGTGGGTTTTTAATGATTTTTTGAAGGAGTGGAGACTGGGTGAGCATCTAATGGAGGAGGGAAGTGAGTTCCACAGGAACGGTGCAGCCCTCGAGAAGTATAGAAGGCGAGCATCAGAGGTGGGAGCAAGGACAGAAGATAGACGTAAGTCTTCAGCAGAGTGTAAGGGCCTAGACGTGACATACTTGTGTATTAGCTAGGACAGATAGGTGGGAGCAGCATTATGTAAAGATTTGAAAGCAAGAACAATAATTTTAAATTGAGCCTTATATCTTACAGGAAACCAATGTAGGGACTGACAGAAGGGTGAGGCGTGTGCGGTGCAGGCGGACAGGAAGATGAGCCTCACCACCGCATTCATTATGGACTGTAACAGTGCAAGTTGGGAGCATGTAAGGCCACTGAGAATCGCATTACAGTAGTCAAGGCGAGAAAGGACAGTGGAATGGACCAGCACCTTAGTCGCATCTGGCGTTAAGTAGGGTTGGATGTTTTTGAGATGGAAGCGCAACAATGCGAAGAAGAGAGTTAAATGTGTGAAATAGTCATTTGGGTTCACGGAAGAGTGTGGTAATGAGGGTATTGAAGTGATTTACTTTTGCAGAGGAAAGAGCCAAGCTGTATGAGCGCAGCATAAATTTGTAGTGGAGAAAGTCAGACGCACAGTAAAACTTTCTCCAACAGTGTTCAGCAGTTCTGGAGCATTTGTGGAGATATAGAGTCAGCTTGGTATGCCAAGGTTGCTGTTGTGGGCGCTTACTGCGTTTAAATGTAGGAGGTGCCATGATGTCTGGTTGAGAGGAGAGGGTAGAATTGCAGAAGGAGGTTGCAGCGCTAGGACAGGTAAGGTTTGAGATAGGTAAAAGGAGAGTTTGGAGATTAGTGGAGAAATGCTCTAGGTCAAGACATTGGAAGTTTCTGTGAGATTGATATTCAGATGGTGGTGTCAATTCGGTCTTAGGTATGCCGATGCGATAGAGGAAAAGGAATATTGAGGTGGTACAGAGATTGGTGAAGGCGAGTCAAGAGTGTTTCCCGCTGCATGGGTTGCTAAATTGGACCATTGCGTAAGGCTAAATGAGGAGGTTACAGAGAGCAGACAAGAAGCATCAGTGCAGTTGGGGTTGTTGATTGGGATATTGAAATCTCCAAGTATAAGGAAAGGAATGCTAGATGAGAGGAAGTGGGGAAGCCAGGAGAAAAAAGTGCTTAATGAATAGCCTAGGATGACCGGGTGGGGTGGTAGATGATAGCAATTCTTCAAGGAGTGGGTTTAAATAGGTGGACAGTGTGAAAGAAGAAAAGGATAGAGCAGGGAAATTTATGATTGGTTGAAAGGTACATTGAGGGGAGAGAAGGATGCCTACACCACCTCCATTACAGTAAAGTCTGGGAGTGTGAGAGAATTGTTGCCCACCTAAACATAAAGAGGCAAGAGTAGTGCTATCAGAGGGGGACAGCCAGGTCTCTGTAAGTGCAAGTAGTGTGAGTAAGTTTGAGATGAAAAAGTTGTGTATGACTGTTGATTTTAAATTACGGCAGATGGAGCGGGCGTTTCAAAGTGCACATTGAATGTTGGTAAGTGAGGGTAAAGGGCAGGGTATTGTGATGAGGTTTGTGGGGTAAATAAAATAAAAGAAAGAGAGGTTATGATTGAGTAGTGGGAGTGAGGTAAGGAGTCCCTTTAAGTAGGGAAATCATGCCCCTCCCACAATTACAGGCAAAAGCCTTAATACTTGTGTTAGGGGCAAAAAAGCCGTATAGAGATTAAGTTATAAAGATCGGAGTAGTTTAGAGAAAGAGAGCAAGTCGGTTGAGGTGTGCCGGAACTGGCGATGCGGTAGAGCCTGTAAATAAAAGAGGGCAAAAAATATAGATTCATGCAATTTTAATACAGTCAACAATATCCATATAACTTATACAGACATTTTCTTAAAGGCATGGCGTATTTCTTGTACTGGTTTCGGAATGTACCGAGAATATATTGAGGACTTCCAACGCCCTAGGGTTTTAATAATGTGTAATGGTATATTTGCACTTGAGGTCGTAAAAGCTCCCCCTTTTCTGAAGGAGTGACCGGAATAGTTGGAAGGGTTGAGGCCTAGTCG
>OW240914.1:137278238-137330738 GCA_933207985.1 Pelobates cultripes | reverse complement strand
GTGAATTTCAAGTTTAAGGTTAATATAGCAGAACTGGAAAAATACTTTATCTCAGCTTTGCTTTCTATTTAGCTACTCTGGTCTTAAAGGAACACTATAGGATGTATTCCTGACCCTGTAGTGTTTAATCCACCATGTAGGTGGCTGGCCCGCCCCCCCTCCTTAGAAGGTGTTAAAACTCACCTTATTTCCAGCACCGTGCGGGTCTGCTGGCACTGGCCCCGCCCCAATCCACCTCCTTCATGAAATCAGAACTGCCGATTTTTAACCAATCCAATGCTTTCCCATAGAGGAAGCATTGAATTGGCTGAAATCGGCAAGGAGGTGGGGACAAATGCTGTTTTGGCCAATCGGCACCTACTCAGAGATGCATTGAATTAATGCATCCATCTCTCTCTGAGGAAAATTCAGCGGGCTGAATAGCAGTGCTGCCTACTGTGCACTAAAGGTGTCCCTAGGGGGCAATGTGAACACTGCCTTTTCTCTGAAAAAGCAGCGTTTATATGAAAATGCCTGAAGGGGTGATTATACTCACCAGAGCAACTACATAAAGTTGTTCTGGTGATTATAGTGTGCTTTTAAATTTGAACTTCACTTTGAATTAACTTTAAAAGCATCATTTACGAAAATGACAATTGAAACTTATCCCACACATCTTTTTAGTCCCGACTTGCGGAATATTTCCAATTTGACTATTTTGGTCTATTGTTTTAACTTCACATTGAATTACGGACATTTCACAGCTTAGTGAATAAGTAACAATGAGAGACGTTGATTAACTAAACTAAGTTGAATTATAGTGGATTAAAAAACTGAATTGCAAAAGTTAAGACAAAGTGCTGATTTGATCAGAAAAGTCCTTGGCTAATCTCTCAGCTTGGCTTTTTTAAGTCTAAATTTTGCAATTCAGTAAGTACAATTTGGTGTTTAGTGAATAAACTGTAAATATTCCCATGTATTATGCCCATGCAGATCGGTCAAATTTTAACAAACCTCTCAGCAGAGGCATGAAAATAAATATGTAATTATCTGTAATTATTACAGCTAATGCTAAAGCTACAGATGGCCTCATAGCTTTGATACTGCTGGCTCATCTGAATAAGGGGAGAGGAAAAGCTGAAAAAACACATCGGCAAACTGTAACCAAAGGAAAATTCAACAGTCAGCATTCTATAGCAAAGAGACAGAGGTCTTAATGAAAAGAATTATATTAAGACTTGGACCACATCATCAGATAAACGTGACCATTGCACCACTTGCCCAAGACAGAAAACAGAACTAAATGAGCTAAATACATCTATATAGGCTGAAACGTTGTATGTGTTGAAAAAGATCCTCTCTACCAGCATTTATTTTGTGCAAGACCTTTTCTCAGAAACAGAGCAGTGAGGTTTTGCACAATGTTTTTGCTGCTGTTCAGGAGTGTAACCCGATTCACTATTTTAACCCCTTAAGGACACAACTTCTGGAATAAAAGGGAATCATGACGGAATATTTCCATCATGTGTCCTTAAGGGGTTACGTGGCTCTGTCACCTCAAACTTACCTTTTTCCTATTTTTTCTTTTCTCTTCCTCTTTCAGAATTTCTTCTTCTTTTCTAAATTTCGGATATATATTTCTCATTAAAACATAAGGCAAAGTAGGGACTACACTAAGGCATAAGGTAAACTCCACTTCCTTTTTTTTCCCCCAAGACAGTGCAGCTTGCCTTAAGTTTAACCCATTGTCAAGCATACAGGGCCCTCTTTTACGCAGAGCACATAGGGCCCAACCGAGTTACACCTGGGGTCCCAAAGCAGCTGCCCCATGGACCAGGTGCCCACAATATTCTCTTTTAGAATCACGCAGAAGTGGAACTACTGTGCTGCACCGGCACAATCTCTGAGCACGGGCCCGGTCGCACTCTTAAAGAGCCGTGGCACCCAACTAAGCCCCTGCTCAGCGATACCTGGCATCGGATGACCTGTAGTATTGGGTGGCTGCCAGGAAATGCCTAATCACTCGAATCATGCTACATGCATGAAGCTAAAAAAGTTGACAAGTATGTGTTATCCAAAAAAGGAAACTCTAGCAGTTGCTATAGCTGGTAAACCGAATCATTAATGGAGAAAAAGGTAAATGTTGACTCTTACTTGAAGGCGCCCTCCCCCACCCCCACCCCCTCCCCAATAAAGCCTCCTGCAGGCTGCAACTGGTAGTTTCCAAAAAAAAGCAAAAAAACTAAACAAAAAACTTTAATTCAATATTATATGTGGTTGGAATAGAGAAATAATATTAGCAAAAGTCAAAATCTCATAAGCAGCTGCATGTGGATACTGGTCTCTGGCATTTCACCACATATGTGTACTCCTGTAATGCCCAGATATAAAAATGGACATTTGAATACAATGCCGATTTCTCCAGTATGAAGGATTTCCCCAAGTTTATTTCATGCAAAAGTAGAGCCTCCTAAAGCACTTCTTAACAAACATACTGAATCAGAGCCTAGCACTGAGTGTATAGGGAAGACGTGATCAAGGACTCTTACATTATTATGCTTTGAATATAGTTTTCTTTATACAGCTCCCCTGTAGCATTACATCTCAGTGATAGAGTAAAAAGGCAGTGGTGACCCTACCATGATTAAATAAAGCCTCTTCAGTCACAGATAAATGAAGTCCTACAGGGACACTGCTGAAAGGCAGTAATTTTGTGTGATTTTCCAGTGACAGTGGCTCAACACAGCAACGGTAAAAAGACATGACGAAAAAATACTAACTCTCACATAATCCGCAGTCCTAATTTTGCAGTACAATAATATTCCATTTAAATGTTCATTTTATTGGAATTAAACAGTCTTTGAAACAAACATGTCTGTAATCCCAGGTTATTTGGGCTTTCAATGGGTCTACAGAAGGATCATTTGAAAAAATCCACAACTCTGAAGCCAAACTAGGTCCTGTTGGCATATAGGAATAGCAATCTTAAATGGATATACTTTAGCACCACAGTTCCAAACCTTTTTCTAAAGGTACCCAAGAGTCCATTGTTTAAGGATTATTGAATTCTATTCAAATAAACTTATTAACACAACCTGGGCCTTTCTGGCATTGAATATTGCCCATTACAGGGACATGCATTACTTGCCATTTTTTTTTTTTAAACAGCAATAAACACTTTAAAACAAAAGTACAAACCAAAACAAGGCAATAGGTTTGAAAAGTGTGTAATAAGCATTTATAAGCTTACTATATCCCTGATCAGATCCTTGATTGCGTTATTTGGCTGCTGGGGGAGTTTATTCAACCCCCATTTTACCCACCCATCTCAATTTCCGACCAGTCCAATAGACAGAAACAGGGCATCATCGTGCCCAGACACCAGAGCCTGCTCTGCATAACCACACTGTTCAGACTCCCCCCCCCCTCTCATTTCTCCCTGTCAGGATGTTGCAAGGATCTTGGGTATGCTGCTTCTTGGTCTCTCCTCTCTGCCCATGACCTTCTCCTGTCCGTTGCTCGCACCCGTACGGCCAACTCACGCTTACAGGATTTCTCACAGGAAATGGAATAGCTGCCTACCACCAGATTCTTCCCTACTCTTCAAGAGCCTTAAAACCCATTTCTTTAGGAAAGCTTATGGCCTTCCAGAGTAACCTCAACCTTCCATACCTGTCTCTTGCTCTCTCCTAAAGGACAGCACTCTACCTTCTCCTCCAGCTCTGCTTCACTCCCACCTTATTTGATGGATATTTCCTGTCCTATTATCATTATTATTAATAAAGCACCAACAAGTTTTGTAGCGCTGTACAATGGGTGGACTAACAGACTTGTATTTGTAACCAGACAAGTTGGATGCACAGGAACAGAGGGATTGAGGGCCCTGCTCAATAAGCTTACATGCTATAGAGAGTAGGGTATAGTATGGATGTGCATGGGCAAAAAATTTGGTTCGGCACTTCCAAAATTCGGGATTTCGGCACTTCGGTTCGGGACTTCCCTAATCCTGCCCCGGTAAGGGGTAGTGTTAGGGTTAGAGGAAAGCTGGGATAAGGGGTAGGGAAAGGTTTAGGGGTAGTGTTAGAGGAAGGTTGGGGTAAGAGTAGGGTTAGATTCCTATCATCAATGCCTCCCTCCTGTTTTGCCACTTTTCAGAAATCTGAAGCACTTTGGCAATTGGAAGCATCCGAATTTCATCCAAATTTTAATTCGGACCGAAACGAATTGCACATGTCTATGGTAAAGTGACACAAAAGGTAATGGTAGAGTAAAGAAATAATAATAATAATAAAAAAAAAAAATAGGATAGTATTCATTGCAGGCTTAGTGTTTTGTTTTAGAGACAGTTTCAGGAGATGAATCAGGGTGTGGGGAGGGAAAGCTATTCACAGTTTAATTGAAATGCTTTCCTAAAGAAGTACGTTTTCAAAGATTTTCTGAAGGAGTGGAGATTGGGTGAAAGTCTAACAGAGAAGGGAAGGGCGTTCCATAGAAGCCTAAGCAAGCATCAGAGGAAGGAGTACGAACAGAGGTTAGACTTACGTCTCCGGCAGTGCGAAGGGTCCTAGACGGAACATATATGTGTATTAGTGAGGATAAGTAGGTCGGAGCAGCATTGTGTAGAGATTTGTAAGCAAGTATCAGGATCTTAAATTGACTGCTATATCTTACAGTAAGCCAATATAGGGACTGACAAAGGGGGAGGCGCAAGCTGACATGAAGATGAGCCTCGCCACCGCATTTATTATAGACTAACGGAACTAGTTGGGAATACATAAGAAGTGGATTACAGTAGTCAAGAAGAGAGAGGACATTGGCACGGACAAGCACCCTTGCCGTATCAGGAGTTAAATAGGGGCGGATGTGTGCCATGTTTTAGAGAAGGAAGCTGCAGGATCTCCTATAGACAGGAAGCTCGTTTGAGCAGGGTTCTCTGCAACCTATCGTTCCTGTAAGTTTTTTGTAATTGTCTTATTTATTGTTAAATCTCCTCCTCTTATAATATTGTAAAGCGCTACAGAATATGATGGAGCTATATAAATGCCCAAAATAATAATAATAATAATAATAATAATAATAATAATAATAATCTTACATGTGTAAATCTGACAGGCATGCACAATGCACCTTTCCTGCATTCCTAGGGATAGGACACCGATTGGTTAGATCAGTGTCCCACTTTGAGTGCATGTGGAAAGCATAAGAAAGAAGCAGGTTAATATGAAAAAAAGTCATATTTCTCGCTGTTTGTAGTCTGCAGAGTGAGACACCTGTTTCATTCAAAGTTAAAGCTTTTGAATGAGATAATAGTCTCAAAGTCCTTTAAAGGGTCACCTCTATGCACAAAAACACTTTAGCTTAATGGAGTGCTTTCCGTGTATAGATCTGCAGTCTCACTGCTGAATTCTTTGACATTTAGGAGTTAACTTTGTTTACGCAACCTTATGCACACCACCCCTGCATGTGACCTAAACATTTTCTGTAAAGAGATATGTTTATAGTTCCTTTACGGCACATTCTGTTTAATTCAGAATTTCTTATCTCATGCTCTATTAAAGTGGCACTGTCACAGTCAGGAAACATTGCCGAATTAGCAAAGTCCCCAGACAGTGACAGTCTCTGGTGATCCAGTCTCCGCAGGGGGGCAGGTAAGGGTGAGATTACTTAAACGAAACGGACACTGCCGGGCGTTGCCATCTTAATAGCGCTGCTCTTCTTGCACGAGAATTCAGCATTGAGGTTTATGGAGGATCCCGCGGTCTCAATAGACAATTCCCTGCAGCCATCACTGATGATGGCTTAAGGTCCAGACACATAGGCTCCGACTTGTGTCAGGAGTTGTCAGGCAGAGGAAAAATGCAGAGATAAAGTAGTCCCTACTTTGTCTCAGTATATCTCTTGGCTTGGATGGACGTTCCGAGAAATTCCAACACAGTCATAATGAATGTTTCATAAAAATAATATTTTTATGGAATACTCATTTTTCTGGCAGGGGTGACAGTGCTGCTTTAATAGCATGCTAGACTCTGCAGGAACCTTATGTGTGTGATTAAAGTTCAATTAAAAGAGCAGGGAATAATTTCTGAAGTGAACACACTGTACTGATGAAAACAAAACTATTTTTTCATGTTGACTTTGAGTTACAGCCAGGGGAGGTGTAGTAGGGCTGCATATACAGAAAAAAAAAAAGAAAAGTGATTTAATTCCTAAATGGCAGAGAATTGAGCAGTGAGACTGTAGGGACATGGTCAATACACAAAAACTGCTTCATTAAGTCTTTTTGGTGCTTATAGTGTCTCTTTAAGCTTCGACATGGAGATTTATTTTCAAGCTCTGAAGATCATACTTCACAATGTAAATGACTATCTCAACTACATAAATATTCATTAGGTCACTCAAGCTTTCCAGTTTACCTTAAGCCTTAAATCTCTCCCGCCATTAGTTTTTTTCTGCTTATTTCCAATAAAAAAAAAAAGGCAATGACTAATGGTTAAAACCATGGACATTATTATTATTATTATTATTATTATTATTATGATGATGATATTTATAGAGCGCCGTCAAATTCCGCAGCGCTTTACAATGGGTGGACCAACAGACATGTAGTTGTAACCAGACAAGTTGGACACACAGGAACAGAGGGGTTGAGGGCCCTGCTCAATGAGCTTACATTCTAGAGGGAGTGGGGTAAAATGACACAAAAAGGTAAGGATAGTATTAGACTAATGACAGTTGCAGAAGAGGAATCAGTCAGGAGCTATTAACAGTTTAATTAATACGCTTTTATGAAGAAGTGGGTTTTAACGATTTTTTGAAGGAATGGAGACTGGGTGAGCATCTAACGGAGGAGAGAAGCAAGTTCCACAGGAACGGTGCAGCCCTCGAGAAATCTTGAAGGCGAGCATCAGAGGTGGAAGAACGGACAGAAGATAGACGTAAGTCTTCAGCAGATCGTAAGGGCCTAGACGGGACATACTTGTGTATAAGGGAGGATAGATAGGTGGGAGCAGCATTATGTAGAGATCTGAAAGCAAGAACCAGAATTTTAAATTGAGCTCTATATTTTATAGGAAGCCAATGTAGGGATTGACAGAAGGGTGAGGCATGGGAGGTGCGGGCGGACAGGAAGATGAGCATCGCCGCTGCATTCATTATGGACTGTAACGGACAAACAGGTGGGGGGAGGGGGGAGGGGGATGATGAGGGGGGGCAGAGCCTGACTGCTGAACCTGCCGGTCGCACATCACCCGAGCCGGAGACCCTGTTTTGCTGGAATCCCAAGCGACTAACGACCACATAATTGCAGAGCACCACAGCAGGTCATCTGTAAACGGACAGGGGACACCTCGACGACAGCCTTACAGCCAGAAGCCGGTAGCTCCATGTCGGGGCGCGGCCTGAGACGGCCGCTTTCTGCGTCCTCGCAACTGCTGCGAGGTCCAGCCAGACTCACACCCCCTCCCCCCTCATGGACCGCCGGGGGTTATCTCGGTCCTCCCTGGGACGAAGACACACTTACCAGAGGGGTCCCACGGTGCTGGAACCAATGCATGTGGAGAAGCAAGATAGCCGCTAACACGTGGCACAGTGCAGCCCAGACTCGTGAAACTGGAACCACACAAGAGGACGGCATCGCCAAAGCCTTTGAGCGCAATTCTGGAAGCACGCCCAACAGAGGAAAGCAAACAAAGCTAGAGTGGCTTCACTTCATTCTGATCCCTCACAAAAGAATTACAAGACTTAGGCCAAAAGCAGTGCGACAGGGGGACAAGTGGAGACCTTGCAACGAACCCAGACGCAGAAGACTCGGCTCATACACATCCTGCAGCTCACATGGGCCACAACTTCTCTGGAGAGGCAACCCTCCATGCCACCCGCTTACTCGGACGACACTCACCCACCATGGGCAGTGGCACCGTCAAACAAGACACAGAACACAAAACAGGCCCGCAACGCCACGAGGGAATTGTGTGATCAGAGAGAGGACCTGCCCCATGGCTGGAAGGTGGTGGGGTACTGTGAAGCAGGACTCTTATACCCTAACTAGCAGGGCCACCGGCACTCAGCGGAGGGCATAGGTTAAGCACCACTATACTTATAGGAGTCAAGTTACGTGATAGTCACAAACCCAGGCAGGGGTGAGGTTAAATTGTTTAAATAGTTTTAATTGTTTACAATGTGTAATTGTCTTCCCAGGGACATTCAGTTATTGCTCAGATTAACAGCGGATACGTGTAAAACCCCTTAAAGCAGGGCTGTCCAACCTGCGGCCCCCCATATGTTGCTGAACTACAACTCCCATGATTCCTTGGCTATCTGTTTCATTGAAAGAATCATGGGAGTTGTAGTTCAGCAACATCTGGGGAGGGCCGCAGGTTTACTCACTAAAAATGTACAACGATAAACTGCAGTAATCTATAGCAACACAATAATCTAGCACTTACGTATCAACCGGTTATTGTGTAGTTTGTTTATGCTTCGTATATATCTCAGCCTGTACTGACACTAACTTAACTAATATTGTCTTCCTGCACCATAAGCATACCCTATAGGCTGCTTAATTTTCATGGTCTTATCTTTACGTTAAGCTCGATTATACATGTGCAAAAACTCATGCCACTACCTAGCCTACATACAACTGTATATGCGCTGTTGTGGCGACTTGACCAAGCTATGTACCTACCTGCACAATAAAATAAAGAATTAAAAAAAATATTAATAAATATATAAATAAATAAATGGACATAAACCTAGGCTTATCAATGTTTTAGCATTATATAAGTTTTTTACATCTTCAAATTCCAACAATTGTTTGAAGTATAGTTTGTAAAGATGGCCAAATAATACACAAACCAAGCCTGGAAGCATCTTATGCCATACATTTCAAAACCAAGTATTAGGAACATGTGAAGACTGAGTGTCAAGACAATCCTAGAAACCTCTCTGATTACTGTGAAAGCTTCCCACGGGATTCGTAGGTATCATACGGACAAAAAATAAAGTGTATAGATAGAAAGCAACAAGAGAAGAGGAAATAAAGGAAGACTAAAAAATAGTAACTTATGATATTTAGTCTTAGAATGATTATGTGTCTAATGAAAAATACAGAGAATCTGGCAATTAATGCACTAAGGAAAGACCCCAGATCCTGTAAGAATTCTTGGGGGCAATTAAAGAGCTGTTTCATTTTCCACCACTAAATTGAAAGAGTGTTTTATAAATTTAGTTAATCCTCTTTGAGCTGTAAGTTTCATTGAGCTTCTACAAAACAAATATCCACATATTTAACAGAATTGATTTTGAAAGAATCTGTGAGACCATGTGTACTTCATCATTCAAAAAGGGAACGAACCTGTCTATCAACATTTGTACAAGATACCCTGCTATACATATTTTTAAAGGAATTTCTGTGGTATACCCAGAGATAAAGAGATTGGCACAGCAGGAGACAGTCCTTCAAGATCTGTGGCTATTACAATACTGGAACAAAAGGATACAAAGTAACAATCAGAACATTTGCTAAAAGTCAGCAAGTTCACTGTTCAAGCACAGATGTACTCAACAGCTCAGTTAATCTCAGTGGCTCTCTCTGGATCTGAGCACCCCATGACTTTTGTCAAACTAAGCAACCAGAAAAAGTTCTCAGTACATTTGGCACAGAAATCACCAGAGTCCAGGTGGTGAGAAATCTTGCTGTGTTTCTTCCTTAAGATGAACTGAGTTGGCAAATTTTCACCTGAAAGTACAACTTGAGCCAAATCGGATCTTTGTAAAGTAACAGGATTGAAAGCAACAAAATAGCTTTAGGAATACAAATCTGTATTTGAAATGCTATAGTGTTCATATCCCTACTCTTTTTCACACTCACACCCAACCAGTAGATAATATAAAAAATAAATAAAAAATATCAATTGATTCCTTTTTTTGATTGCCTAAGTTTTTTTTTGGAACTGTTTACCTCTCTGCCTCCCGTGACGTCACCCCTCCTTCCAATGTCCAATCCAATGCTGCTCATTGGTGAGCCAATACAAAATTCCCTATGGAAGAGCATTGAATCAATGCTCTTCTATGGGCATTCCGTGTCATGTGACAGTTTCAGTGCAGCGGAACTAGTGGTTGTCAAACTGGACCATTCTCACCAGCTAGGAGCGCATGTGGGAACTTTAGTTGAAAATATTAAAAAAAAATTAAAAAATTTACAAAAAAAAAAATGTTAGATTGCTAAACAGAGGGAGATCTGGAAGGGAAGATCAAGCTTCCCGTTGCAGGCGCATTTCCTGCAAAGGAGAAGAGGACCATGTTTGTCACCTGTACGTTGTTGATAGATGTAAATTTTGCAAAATTGACATTAGGGAGACCGGACATTTACAGGGGGAGTAATTGGGCCCGGCACAAAAGCAAATATAGCTCTGTATGTGCAGCAATAAAGTAAAGCACAAGGAAAGGAAGGTCACGTTAACAGAGATTTCTCCTAAAGTAATCGCCTAACCCTAAAATTCTATGACACGATATGTAATGTGATCCCCTTTAGAGGATCTAATCGAAGAAACCCTGATACAATATACTTAAATAGGTTTTCCTTCCATTAATAATGTGCTAAATTGCCAAGTGATAAAGAAAAAAAAAATCTAGTTAGTTCAGTATTTTTTTTTATAACTCTGAGCAAAGAAAGAGGCAGAAAAAAAAAAGCTGCACATACACACTCATACCAAAACGACCATGTCTAAAAGTAGAAATGGTCATGGAGTAACCCTGTAAGTAGAAATACTGCATACAAATCATGTGGTTTTAGAAGAACAATCCAAGTAAAAAGCATAAGTTATAGAATCCATTTTGGCTTTGCTGGGAATTATATAAAATTAATCAGGTTCGATTTCTTCTAGCAGATGTTATATATGTGTTCCATAGAAAGCAGTGCATCCAATACACACTGGAGAAATGGCATAGAATAGTAAGGAGTATAGTGACACAGCAGTCACTATATGATGTGAAATTGTTGGATCTTTTAAAACTAGTGAAGTGACAAGGAATGATATAATGAGGCCCTGCAATGCACCAGTGTGCAGCTGAGTGCATGTATATTTCAGTAGGATAGCTCTAACAGGTGTACTTAGCATGTTACAAGTGGAATTAAAGCAGACAAGACGTACATTGAATGCAGATGTTATACAGTTTGTTGGTTTTATTTACATAGAATAACACTTGTGTATAGAACATTACAGCAGAAGGAAGTGCAGTCAGCAATCAGTCATTGTAACAGGAGTTTAAATGTATACACATGCATAAGAAGATCATACAATAAAGCTACGTGTGTGTACGTTTTATTTATACAGCACTACTAGGCTTACTGACAGAGTTGCACTTTACATTTCAGTAAAGGCAGGGTGAAATAAGTGCAGTTGTAAAAAAACCAAAACAAATACATATGCATACAGTATGATAGAAGATCCTTCCCCAGAGAAGCTTACAATCAGTTTAAAAATCAGAGCAACATTATAGTGAAAACAATTTATAGCATATGCCGGGGGGTGACGTAGTGCCGTGTCATTGGGTAATACTGGCACATACTGGAGCAGTGAGGCAGTACAGAGCTTGGCACTGCATCCAGAGAAAGAGAATGTTCTGTGCTGCAGAGCTATACAGCGTGACATTGCAGTGACCTAGATCACAGGAGTGTGACAATGCAATGATAGCTAACTGGCCATTTAATATTACAGTATGATGGCCCAAACTAATTTACTGTAACACCACACTGCCAAATACTACACTGTGGTACGAAATATTAAATGACTAAGTTAAGCAATATAGAGTAACACAGTTATGAATGATGCACTGACAAACTGATAGTGGCTGTCATACAGAGTACATCTGTGGGACAAAGAGTAATTTAGCATGACCTAGTAGTGACAGGATAAAACACAGTCAATGTAGTCCTTAAAGGGACACTATAGTCACCAGAACAACTACAGCTTATTGAATTTAAGCTGTAGTTGTTTATTTCTGGTGAGTAGAATCATTACCTTCAGGCTTTTTGCTGTAAACACTGTCTTTTCAGAGAAAATGCAGTGTTTACATTACAGCCTAGTGATAACTTCACTGGCTACTCCTCAGATGGCTGTTAGAGATCCTTCCTGGGTCATGGCTGCCTAAAATGCATCCAAACATTCAGTGTCTCCTCCCTCTGCATGCAGACACTGAACTTTCCTCATAGAGATTCATTGATTCAATTCATCTCTATGAGGAGATGCTGATTGGCCAGGGCTGTGTTTGAATCATGCTGGCTCTGCCCCTGATCTGCCTCCTTGTCAGTCTCAGCCAATCCTATGGGGAAGCATTGTGATTGGATCAGGCCACCACTTCTGATGATGTCAGCAGACTGTTTGTTTTTCTGAGTCTAACAGCATGCAGAGTTACAGCTTCAGGCTTGAATAAAGTAAGATTTTGCTATATTTATGGAGGCATGAGGGGCCCAGGGGGGCTAGATGGTGGTTTTAACGCTATAGGGTCAGGAATACGTGTTTGTGTTCCTGACCCTATAGTGATCCTTTAACAACCATGTCGGGACCCAAAAATACATCCTCAGTTTCCACCTCAGTGGGTTTCCATTAAAAGAAATAAACATATCATATCCATCAGGATCCAGGCAAATGTCCATCTAACGAAATCCCCTATTTACAGACCATACGAACAAGCCTGTTCGGTTATTTGAAAGATTACAGCAGGATTTAGTGGAAATAGCAATAAAAACGAATAAACTACCGAACCACCGACCTCCCACTGAGGTCGTGTGGCGCCTATTGACCACCCTGACTGTTGCGGTTAACCACAGACTAATTGGGGAATAGCTGGTGGTCCGCGTTCGTTTACCGAACACGTGGCAATCGCCATTTTGTATTGTCGAACGCGCAGCGGTAAATGGTGAGGATTCCCTGGAACTGATTTTGGCTACTTGTTTTGTTGAACACCGCTGCTACCTTCTCCCAGCCTTGTTCATACGGTGGAAAAACACACAAATGAAGGGGAGACCACTTCATTCGTGCGCTGAAAGGGACCGACCCCAGATAGCTATAGTATGGAACTTGCAGTTGGCTACAAACACACAAACGGCCGGTGAAAGTCAAACTTCAGTCGACGATTCTGAGAACTGTGTTCGTGGGATCTGAGCGCTATTCGCCTAGAATATGCACTCAGATCCAAGCTATCTGGGGATATGTGGAACTTAAAGTTTATGTTGTGTAAAAAGAAAGTTATATATTTTTATGCTGTTTTGCTAAAATAAGAAAAGCCATGTTTCTTTCTTCCTGGAGATAATTAAGGCTCTCTTTGCTACCTTAAGTTAATTATCTCCAGGATGGAAAAGAGGGAGTGATTTATGTAAAAGGGGAGTGCTTATGCTATAGCCACTGTGATTGGCTACTGTGTTACTTTTGTCCCAGTCTTCCATCTGGTCCCCTAGGGGAGTGTCCACCAGGTGGAAGACCTGCATAAATACCGGGCGGGTAGCCCACAGTAAATCAGATAGTTTTACCCCTTCATGAAGTCTCGACTCATGTTTGGGGGATTGGGAGTTATAATCACTTCGTTTCAGCTGGATTTCGGGAGACGCTGCAAGGATCATCGCTGCAGGAATAGAAGGATCCTTTACAGTCCACATTACATTGTTTACTGTGGCACCAATGCCCAAAATAAATTGTTTACTGTACAGCACAGCCATATCCAGTGTAGCAAACACCCACTGATTCTGGGAAACATCTGATGAAGGTGCTCTGGAAAATAAATTTGTGTGAATATTAAAGTTATTAAAAAATGGGTCACCAAACTGATACCATGTACATACATTAGGTCTCTGACAAATTAAGGTTAAGAAACCACTTATACAATGTGACTGGGGAGTGACCCTGGGACAGCAGACAGATGTGAAAGCAGCACACAAGAAATATTCAGTATAACACCTCTGCACGACTGGGCATCTGTCCTGGAGAAGTAATATTATTATTAAAAGGATAGACTACCAATGTCTATTGCAGTAAATACTATTTATCCAGACAAAATAGTATAGAAATAGGAAACTAGACCAGCTATCCTTTCCATTTCAACCCATCTCACATACACTACCTAGGCGTCAATCTTCCAGCAGATGTCACTCAAACGTATCACTTAAACTATACCCCCTTACTACAAAAAGCGCTGGCAGACCTCAAGACATGGGAGACATACTCGATCTCCTGGCTGGGAAGAGTAGCCTGCATCAAAATGAATCTTCTACCAAGATTCTTGTACCTGAATCAAACGCTACCAGTCCAGATATCGATCAAAGATTTCAAAGGCTTACAAACGCAGATTGACCGCTTCATATGGGCAAACAAACGCGCCAGGATTAGGCGAGACATCCTATATCTCCCGACCTGGATCGGGGGACTAGGTCTACCTCATTTTCTACACTACTTTCATGCGGCCCAATTAGCCCAAGTCCAGGCACTACACGCCCCCATAGGACTCAAACGGTGGGTAGATTTAGAACATGACCTATTTGGCAGGGACTTCCCCACCCTATACATATGGCTACCACGGCACGCACGTCCAAAGGCCCCTCAGACCACACCAGCACTCACCACTTCCATAGCCATATGGAATAAACTCTCTCTACAACACGCGCTCACATCGGACCCATCACCCCTGGCACCGATACTAAGAAATGAACAATTTTTACCGGGCATGACCCCGCGTGACTTTGCTCGCTATGAGGATAACAACCTCCACAGAGTATACCGGTTCTACAAAGACCAACGACTGATTCCGTTCACAGAACTGCCCCAAACAGTGCCACTCACCACACGCGACTACTTCCGATACATTCAGATAAAAGACTTCCTAGAGACAACCGCCTACAAACGGGCAGGACAAACCCCCCTCACCCCCTTCGAACAAGCTTGTATTCACACTCCCATACGGAAAAGCCAAATCTCCATTACATACACATGGCTACTCAAAACAACACAAAAACAACCGCTTAACTACGTCACGGCATGGGAAAGGGACCTGGGCCCCCTCACCGACCCCTCAGACTGGGCGACCATCTGGGAGGCCACATCAAAAATAACAATATGTGTCACACACAAGGAACAGGCCTATAAAACCCTCATGCGATGGTACATTACACCACTAAAACTCAAACAGATGGGACTATCCACCTCAGACAGATGCTGGAAAGGCTGCGGCCAACAGGGGACATACTATCACCTTTGGTGGGAATGCCCCCTTATCACACCAATTTGGAGAGACATAGCGACACTTGCATCACGGGTCCTACATGATACCATCCCTACAGACCCCTGGCTATGGCTCCTATCCAAACCTCTGCCAGACACACCCCGCGCACACAACAAACTTTTGGCCAAACTAGCCCTAGCAACAAGGAGAGCCATAGCCACCCACTGGGGGGCGACTACGATCCCAACAATAACAGATGTCAAACGCAAAATGAACGAGGCGAGGCTCATGGACGGAATGTCGGCTCTCATTCACGAAACCACAATACATTGCGACAAAATCTGGGACCCATGGCTCGCGGAGCCCACAACCCACACCTAATACACAACACGGTGCGCCATCCCATCCCACCCCCCCCTCTACTCCCCATAAAACGCACACAAGCCAGACAATAACACAAAGCCCTACGAAACGGATGCACAAATTCCAAAATCCCCCCCCTTACCATTTCAGGAACACACCCAAAACGGTATCTCCTGAACTTGAACCCCAAGATCACAAAAACAATCTGATACAAGAGTTACAATCAATTAACAAAAAAAAAAAAACACTGACAGATCAAAACACCAGTTGACAAACCGACGACTGAAAAAACAGGTTTCTCGAAGAACAAACGTACTGCTAACCAAGGAATTGTCTTCTTTCTGTACATGCACAGTTTTTCTTTTTTTTTATTGTTTGTTTGTACCACAAAAGTCCGGCTTTTGCACAAGCCGATTACATGATCATATGTTTACAAGTTGTATTGTATGTCAATGCATAAATAAAGAATTATAAAAAAAAAAAAGAAATAGGAAACTAAACTTTTGGGCTCAAAAACAGCCTTAAAGGAGCACTTTAAGCACCATAATTGGGATGCTTCAAACTGGTTTAACCCAGCACCATCACCACTACACTGAGCTTCAGTAGTTCTGGTGCTTAGAGTGCCCATTTAATAAAATAGCCAATATGTTAAGTGTTTCTTGCCTGTGCTGTTTTGCCAGAATATAGAAGAAGATTTCTCTGCAACTGGCTGTGGTAGCCTATTTCTTTTTACTACCATTAGGCAGTGATATCATGTGACAATGCAGTGCAAATGAGCAATAAAGCTTGAAGATGCAGTGACACAGAATGTTATAGCATAACCCTGTAATAACATGGAGTGATTGAGTAACTGGATTGTACAGTAAATTCCATGAAATTACAATGCAGTTAAACTGAAATGTACAAAGTGACAATGCAGTAAGATAGTAATATAATGCTACTGCAGAGATGGGAATAATAGGGTTACAGTGTAACAAGTGAAAAGATGTGAATGATATTGTGTGCCAATATATTAAACAAAAAGTAATAACAATAGGAATCATATAATGTGACAATGTATCAACAAAGAGATATAGAAAGGGGATTAATAATTTGACAATGCATCAGTGAGTTATATTGCAGGGGTTATAAAGATTTGTGATATTGTAACAGCAAGGAGTAATAAAGAGGATGATAATAGCACAACAATGTATGTACAGGCAGTGATATAGTTTAGCAATGCAATGACATGGAATAAAACAGTAACTATTCTGCACCTAGGATTGCTATTGTGCAACAGTGCACTGCCACTACAGTGATATGTAATGATATAGTTTGGCAATGCAATGACAGTGAATTATGTAATGTGACTATTCCGTGACAGTGAGTGATATTATAATATGGCAGTGACAGTGAATTATATAGTAAAAATGAAAATCCAGCGCACTTCCTTATTTACTAAACAGCAACTTTGGTGCAGACAGATTTTGTTAGTTTTTTTTAAAAACACCTAATCTAGGCAAAAATTAATGGGGGTTTAGTTACATTATATGATCATACATTGCATAAGTCCCATCTTTGGCAGGTCCTACTCCAACAGCCAAATGACGACTTACTTGGGGAACAAATTCCATCTGGAGTTCTCTGCAGTACAAGGCTAAATAGGGCCCTGGGATGAGGCACCTGTGACAGGGAGGGGTACAAAACCAAGGAGTTGGCTAGACACACACATAGGGTGCTGCTGGGAGCTAATAAATACAATAAAAATTAAAATCCAGCGCACTCCCTTATCCACTAAACAGCAACTTTGGTGCTGACAGATTGTTAGTTTAAAAAAAAAACTCTCTAGATAGTTTTTTTAAAAACTAACAATATCTGTCAGCACCAAAGTTGCTGTTTAGTAGATAAGGGAGTGCGCTGGATTTTCATTTTTATTGTATGTGTGTGTATATATATATATATATATATACACACACACACACACACACACACACACAATAAAATATATATATTTAGGAGTCTAGCCAACTCCTTGGTTTTGCACCCTTTCCTGGACCCTATTTAGCCTTGTAGTACAGAGAACTCGAGATGGAATTTGTTCCCCAAGTAAGTAATTTATGAAGCAGACATTTGGCTGTTAGAGGACCTGTATGATCATATAATGTAACTAACACCCCTCCCCCATTATTTGTTTACGTAGATTAGGTGTTTTTGAAAAACTAACAAAATCTGTCAGCACCAAAGTTGCTGTTTAGTGGATAAGGGAGTGCGCAGGATTTTCATTTTTATTGTACTTATTGGCTCCCAGCAGCACCCTATTTATGCATGTTTAGGTGAGTGCAGCCAGCTGCTTGTTTTCTCATAGTGAATTATATAGTCTGACCATTCCGTGACAGTGAGTGATATTATAATATGGCAGTGACTGTGAATTATGTAGTATGACACTGGAATGGCAAGGAATGGTACAACATAGTAACATTAAAGAAACGGTGTATGACAGCATGCAAGCATTGAATCACCTTGTGATATACAATATTGCAGTGAGATTTGTTGTGGTAAATTAATGAAGCCATGAAAACCTATACCAATTCTAGGTTAAGAATGATTAAATTATAAAGCCATGAGGAGTAAAACAGACTGATTAACAGAGTGTAATGAGGTTGCTTTCCAGGGCATAATGTCAATATGCTTTGTACAGCGTATGACATAGTTTATTAATAATGGCTGACACTGGATAATAAAAGTTCAGATCAGGTAATGGAGAGCATTACGGGGTGTTAACAAGCTGACACTAATATTGGGTTTCTGGAGGGTATCAGATCATAGAGTAATGCAGTGTGACAAGTCATGAATTACTGCTGTGGGTTACAAAGTGAACACATTGATTCAGTATAGGTGGCATTCAGCGGCAGTGGGTAGCGTGTGATGAGGGCAGTAAATACCTGGAAAAACATGGTATCAGAGCAGACTGACAAGAATATAACATTTTGATAGTAGAGTTAATATAACAGTAGGTTTCAGAAAGTAGAGAACAGACAGATCATACTGTTGGCAAAAGGATAGGTCACTGATCCTTCAAATACCACAGATGTGTGCACTGGATTGTATAGCAAGAAATCATACTGGGATAGTGGTGTCATCAAAAAACAAATAAAAGTTTATGTTAAAACATCAAACATACAAAAGCAGATCTGGCTACAGATTCTGTCGGGACTCTCTTTAGACAGTTTGCCAAAAAGGAGATGGAATCAAGACAATAGTTAAACTGAAGTTAATTCAATAATTTGGCTGTGACTTTTCATAAAGCTATTCTAACATTAACACATACACAGATCGGCCACCACATTAAAACCACCTGTCTAGTATTGTATAGGTCTCCCTCGTGCTGCCAAAACAGCTCTTATGCAACGAGGCATGGACTACACAAGACCTCTGAACGTGTCCTTTAAGTTCAGCGAGTTGCAAGGTGGGGTCTCCATGGATCAGATTTGCTGTTCCAGCACATCCCACACATGCTCAATGGGATTTATATCTGGGGGATTTGGAGGCTAAGGCAACACTCTGAACTCTTCGTCATGTTCTTCAAACCATTCCTGAACAATTTTTGCAGTAGGATAGGGTGCATTATCCTGCTGAAAGAGGCCACTGCTCTCAGAGAAAACCACTGCCATGAAGGTTTTTAAGTGGTCTGCAACAATCTAGGTAGGTGGTACGTTTCACAGTAACATCCACATGAATACCACAAATGTTTCCCAGGAGAACATTGCCCAGAGCATAACACTGCCTCCGCCAGCCTATGTTCTTCCCATAGAGCATCTTGCTGCCATCTCTTCCCAAGGTAAATGACGCACATGCACCCGGCCATCCACCTGATCTAAAAGGAAACAAGATTCATCAGATCAGGCAACCTTCTTCCATTGCACCATTGCCCAGTTCAGGTGCTCACGTCCCCATTAAAGGAGCTTTTGGCAGTGGACAGAGGTCATCATGGGCACTCTGACTCGTCTGCGGCTACGCAGCCGCATACACCGTAAGCGGTGATGCAGTGTGCATTCTTACACCTATGATGCATATCATTCAGCAATTTGAGCTCAGCAGTTCTTCTGTGTGACTTTACCAAACAGGCTAGCCTTCACTCCTCACATGGATCAATGAACCTTGGGCACCCACGACTCAGATTTACCAGTTGTCCTTCAATCAACCAAGTTTGGTAGGTACTAACAACTGCATACCAGGAATACCCCAGAATACTTGCTGTTTTAGAAATGGTCTGACCAGTCATCTGGCATCAGTATTTGGCCCTAGTCAAAGTCACTCAGATCTTTTGACTTGCCCATTTTTCCTGCTTTCAACATGTGAAATTCAAGAACTGTTGGTAAGAGCCTGAAATCGGAGAATCCGCGGAGTGCCAGAGGCAGTCCCAGGAGCTGAGCTCCCTCACTATTGTTGGAGACTTATTGCCACATTAATGACGCCCAAGCAAGCCAAGCAACTGACAGTCGACTCCTGCTTCAGACTGGCCAGAGCCACTACAGCACCCCAAGACGCAACCAGAGACATCCTGATGAAGCTAGTATGGGACTCTGACAGGGGAGTCCTCATGGGAGCAGCGAGAGGTTCCCCTATGGTGTCCTTTGAAGGGGCACAACTGGCTTTTTACAGGGACTTTTCAAGGCACACCCTCATGTGGCGGAGATCCCTTTGACATCACCCAGCTGTTAAGAGAGCACTCAATCCCCTACAAATGGGGCCCTCATCGATTGCAAGCTGAGAAATCCAGCAAGACACATCTGCTCTCTCACCTTATAAAAGCACCGGCATTCCTTCAAAACCTGGGCATTCCGGCAGACACAGCGATAAGACCATAACAACCAACTTGGACTGTCGCGGATATCACTCCCTTTGTCCCAGGAGGTGGATCACCTCGGGCAACTACCTGATGCCATCAGTGGAGGACTCCCCTAGCCCCACACATTCTACCATATTTGCTACGTGTTAGAAATGCTTTACATCCCTCTATCCTGGCTCCATAAGCAAATGTTTTTGTTCCTAAACTAGTTATCCTCCCCCCCCCCACAGAGCGTAACCTGCAATCACTTTAGCTGGTTGCTCTACCAAGTTTGCTATAGTACGCTCGGCATGGGACACAGGCCTTCTGGCTAGCTATCTCCCTGTTATTAAGATTTCCCTAAGCCTTTGAAGGTTACAAAGCTATACTACCACCCACAGTGCCTCCATAAGCCACTGATAAAAACACCAATACCCTAATTCACAGGCACTTGAAGCCTCATCCCCGCACCTCCCAGACTCGCTTCGCGCCCCCCCTAGGTTAAACGAAAGAGGGTCCCTTGTTCACTACCTTAACATAAAAATTGAGTGGATGCCTGCAATGTGTAATACCATACTTAACTTGTATATGTTTAAATTTTCTGTTCGTGCAAAGCACATGCCATGCTGTGAGGATTACACTCACTCGCAAAAATAAAGAATAAAAAAATAAAATAAAAAACACGAGATTGTCAAAATAACTTCCCCTCCCCCCAAACAACTGTATAAAATGGATTTAACAAATTTGACTAGCTACGGGGAGCTGCATGGAGTAACAAACTTGGATTGAGCTCCCTGCTACAATTGTATCCCCATGACATTTATTACAGGAGGGCCAAGCAGATTGTTAAATAAGTCATGGGATGTCAGTGGTTACAAATGGTTGTGCGTTGTTCTTCACATTCCAGGGGAGGCATCGATGGGTTAGACTGTGGGATGGATATGTCTGGTTATTCTTGGTACCAAAACCTCTAAAGCAGAATGTAGCTGTTGGTGCGCTCCTTTAATCTGTTTGTACTGTATTTTTACTGTAAAACTTCCTAACAAGTGTAAAAAAAAGAAATAAAAAAAAAGGAATTACTGAAAGAATTTAAAAACCAAACACTTACTTGTCAATAAAGGAGCTTTGAAAAATTACGGCAATCAGATCATAATTGTTTTCACATTTCTACACAATAGGAAAAAAGGCAACATATAAGACACCAGTTGCTTTCTTATAATTCCAAATGCTTTATCAAATAATGCCTGCTTCTGTTAAAGAAAATGGCATTTTAAACTGCTCCAAAGGGACAATTAGTATATACCCCTGGCGGTATTTGTCAGAAAAGCCACTTATTTTTCTAAGCTGAACAGCGATAGAACTCAGAAAGCACCAGAGTTGCTGTTAGCCTGCTATGATAAAGATACAGACAAAACTAGATTGGTCGGGGAAGGAGGGATAAGGGACACAGTGTCTGTTTTGAGAGATAGTCGACAGTCTGTAGCTTTGCAGGATGACATAGATGCACTTAGAGATGTGACATCAAACTACTGAATACACAGAGAGAGAACAAGAACGGACGCGTAGACCTGAACTGTGGGCACATTCAGTGCCATTATGCACATCAAGGTGAGAACCTATTTAAGGGCAGTATTGTTTTTCATGTATTTCAATCAGTATTTCATTATTGTCACCGCTGTACCTGTCCTGTGTACAGCAGTTACCTGTATATATAGATATATTGGTTTAAAAGAATGGAAGCAGATTGTTTGCCCGGTCCCTGACTGCATTGTTAACACTATGAGAGTGCATAATGGCATTCTTTGTAGGAACATTGGCATTACCCTTGTGAATATATGCTACAGTTTTGTATGAAGGAAGATCAGTGGTGCCGTCTGCAAAGTCAGTTCATGTACATTGGACTAATAGAAATGTTGGCCCTGTCCCTTTTTGAACATGAGTATGTATTTTATCATTTTTGTACAAAGAAATGTTAGCAAGTTTGCACGGAGTATGTATGTTGTAGTTAAGTATAGCAAAATGTTGGCAATTTTAGAGGAAAGCTTTCAACTCCATATGCATTGTACCTATGTCTGCAATGTGTATGTTTGTTAAAGTTTATTGCATAGTGTTGTGTATTTTCTTATGATTTACTCAAAGGTTAGCATTGTTATTTTCTGGACTATATATGTATGCTAGTTTGGTAGAGATGAAAGTAAGCAATAAGTGTGTGCATGAGAACTTCAGTTGACTAGGTTAGAATGGTTATATCTGCATTGTATATTTATGTTAGTTTATTAGATAGGAGGCTACAACCATCCCTGACCTCACCGTCTTCATATCATATAATATTGTGGAGAAGGGTATACACATTCACATTGTGAATTCATATTTAGATCCTTAACCACATTATTGAGCAATATGAACTTGTCATACGGGAAATAAGCACAAATATATCCCTCTACCAAGGAACTCTAAAAGATTATGATTTTGGCCATAACATTCTCAGTATACTAGGCAACAATTGCAAATTAGCACAAATTGTGTTGATACATTTCAAATGCCAAGCCCACAAATGTAAGGCAATATCTTTATACCAAGCTTTTACCTGCCAAGTGCATGAGGTAAGTTTAAATGGTACCAATGTCAAAGTGCATGCAGCTGTTATGGTGCTCATCTGTACAGCACTAGGCTTGTTCTATAGCTGTAAATGACTGACAGCATTGAGTTCCTCGTTAACGAAGTTGAGTAGATTTGTATTCCCACTGCACTCTAAGAATGCAATGCACACGTTTCAAACAAATGCAATCAGCATTGCAACTCTAAGGCACTTGTTATATACTTGGCATCATTTATTACATCTGTCAGAAATTTTCATCTATTTTTTTTTTTGCGTCTTAATTGGCGTTTTTGAATATGCTATTTTTGCAGGATACAACATTTCTAGCAGCTCCGTGTTGCATCTGAGTGCATAACACTGCAATAATACTCACATCATTGGTGTCAAACCAATGCTAAAACTCCTGTTTTCATTTATTTTTGGTTTATTTGGTTTTCTTAGTATTGGGTATGTGATCTACCCAACGTTAAGGTGACCTTATGGGAAAATATGATAGCCTACCAAATATTCCCCATGTTCCAAGGCTATTTACTTAATATCCCTCCCTCCTATCCCTCCTCCCCCCCCCCACACACACGTATTGCAACTCTTAAACTGTGCTTAGGTCCTGTGCAGAAATTAGCAGTTTAGCTAATACACCCCTTATATTTCTAACCCAATATGTATGGTTGGCTGTAAGGCTGCCTGAGTAATATACATCCTCCTCACATGCCCTTATAATTGGTCATCCAACCTTAGTATATGATGCCAGTTAATACGGTATGTGTATCGTTTTATAAGTTTGACTGGGTTTTTTCCACTGGCACTTCGATTTTCTTTGGTGTGTTTTTACTTTGTTTTATTGCCTAAAAGACTTTTAAGAAGAGTATATTGTTTATATATTGGCATAATATTCAAGTGACTTTTTTGGTGTCTTCATTTGTTATCATACATAAACAGATCCCAAGGTGGGGTCACATAGTATGACGCTGCTTACCATGTGGAACACAGAGATAAATATCTTCTCTGCCAGCGTGGCTTCACAGCTCTACAAGAAGACAAGCGAGAGTGTCACCCAACAGACACACCTACAGCCACATGCATATAGTACGTGCTCTGACCAATTATATAAAGCTCTGTTTGATACTACATCATCGCATTGTAATCCTCTCTCATGTTCCAATTGTCCTTTATATAGTATTCTGTGGGCAATTTGGCTATAGTCTCAGCTTTGCTATACAGTATTAATTTGAGTTTTGCAATTCAGTTATCAATTTACTACAATTCAGTGTTTAGTGAATAAACCACTTTGATATCACTCTAGTAGACACTATAATAAATGCAGACCCAATATAGTCATATATGACAGGTGCATGTAATGTTTTTATTATGTTAACAAATAATGACTTTGAGCTACAACATGTGGCAGATCTTTTCTATTCTCCCTAGTTCGTAAATTACCTGTGAAAGGGATGTTCCACCCCAGGACAGTGCCAGGGGAAGCTCTGTGAAATGCTGTATTATATTTTAGAAACCGGTAGTGTTGATAGCATGCCCAGTAGTGATGTGCCGAACGGTTCGCCGCGGACGGCGAACATAAACTTTGACCCTGTACCTCACAGTCAGCAGACACATTCCAGCCAATCAGCAGCAGACCCTCCCACCTCCTGGACAGCTCACTAAGAATGCAGCTTCACAATGAATGTAAAATGAATGCTGTCCAGGAGGTGGAGGGTCTGGGAGGGAGGGTCTGCTGCTGATTGGCTGGAATGTGTCTGCTGACTGTGAGGTACAGGGTCAAAGTTTATGTTTATGTTTGCCGTACGCGGCGAACTGTTCGGGACATCACTAATGCCCAGTGGTACTGGAATCTAACTTGTGTCTGAATATCTTTTTAAACAACAGTACTATAAAAAACACCATCTGCTCCTAAAACATTAGAACAATAAAATCATTCTGTAAAGAATGTTAAAACCTGCCTGCAAATTATTTAGCATGCCAACACAATAACCACACAACGTGTAGAATAAAGTCATGGGACTAGCCTTTAAAAAAAAAAATATAATAAAATATGGGATTAATTTTAGACTTCCCTTTAGGGTTAGACTTCAGCTAAATTAATCCCTAAGCCCAATATTAAACCTCGCCTAAACCCTCAAAACGGCAGTGCATGTTCCCAAGTATAAAAAATACATTTATTTTGTGAAAAAGCTAGTTTGGGCAGGGATTTCTTCACCTACTGTTCCAGTACGTCAATCATGTTTTGTTAGAATGAATATGGTACAGCTCTGCAGAATATGTTGGTGCTATATGAATTGTAATTTTGAAACCTAGGCATTGTCCTAGCAAGACAGTATGTAAGACCCTGCTAGTTGAAGGAGGATTGATAATTCGAGTGGGCATGTGCACACTTTTTTATAACAAAAATCTAAAATGCATTAGTTTTAATAAATATTTATACAACACTCTTACACATATGAATCGAATATTGAAGGTTGAAAGCCCAATAACTCTTAGCCAGTCATGTGTGCTGTCCAACAAGAGATGGATTACAAAGATTTCACCATCAGTGAATGCATCATAGAATGTATCATACAATGTCAAGAATCTTCTCACACTTTGCAGTCACTGCACCTGAACTAGTGGAGATATGACCCTGAATTGCCTTGACCTCACCATAGTCTGAGGAGCCCCAAGTGGTCCAGCTCTAAGCGGAGAACATAAAAATAATTACCATTACTCTGGATGTAATGAATAACTCCCTTCATAAGCATTTTCCTCATTTTTATCCATCAATATCTAGTAGAGCTCAAAAGGTCTTAGTGAGTGTAATATGTGGGGCCACTATGTTAAATGATGCACTGTCTAGTTCCTATTCAATAACATCTAAAAGTATTGTTGACACATAAATCATGATGAAGTCAGGCATAACTAGCTCTTTGCTAATTGCTCCTCGTTAGCTGATAGGTCGCAGTATTGGAAAACCATACCCAAGTAGAAACGAAGTACAAGATTATCTTATCTTCCCAAATCCCTGCATATGCATGATAAGCACCCATTTTGTATCCAATGTCTATTCTTCCAGACACACACACTGCATTGCACAAAAAGACTGTCACAAATCCCCCCCACATGGGCACATGGATTACTATCAAAGGCAGCTTTATTAGAGCCTCACAAGAATGAGGTTCGTCCTCCTGTTACACAAATGTGCCTTATCCTGTAAATACTAAGTAGAGCACTCCTCCTGGACTTGTGATGTGTATCCCCAATGGCATAGATTTTATAATCCCACTGCTAGGCCACCAACAGAAATTGGATTGTGGGCAGTTACTTTCACTAGGAGTCTGGTTGTTTTCATAATCATTTCTTTTTGTTTTTACACCTTAATAAGACAAAATTAATGTTCTCCAAATGTAGCAATAGATGTCACTAGATTTTTTTCAAATATGCTTCAGAGGCTCTGTAAATGCAGTGTGCAGCTGTAGGTTTGCAATGCCCCCATGTGGCAGATACACAAACTACACATGGACAGTTACCATGATAATTATAGTGTACATAATGCTTTCATTTTAAATCTTTGTTGAAAGAGCAAAGACGGTGTGACTAACCATCCTCTATAAATTAGATTTCTCACAAGCATGATCACAGCAGGTATACTCTGTGTCACATACAGAGGTGCAGATAAAATAGAAAATTAAGGAGGGTCTTTGGAGTTTAAGCATGCGTGGGATAGGCATAAGGCTATCCTAACTATAAGATAAGACTAGGGACTAATGAAAGTATTTAGAAAATTGGGCAGACTAGATGGGCCGAATGGTTCTTATCTACCGTCACATTCTATGTTTACCTGAAACTACTATAGGCCCTCCTTTTCATCCTTAGCGCAGACTTTCTGTGACAGTCCCGTACAAGATATCTCAATGAGCTGTACGTATAACATTTTGACTTTCAGACATTTGTTGTAATTAAAATTCAACTGGCTGGATCTACGTAATCATTTGCGTTTACAGTCAAGACTTTTCAACTCATGTTTAACTGTAAGCTCTGTTGGTTATGTGGACTTCTAGTATCTGCTTACTATATGTTCTACAGTGGTATCAGTATGCTATTTCAGAATATCAAATTGAAAGTCCTATGTACATTGGTTAATGCATTGTAAAATTATACAGTTGCAAGAAAAAGTATGTGAACTCTTTGGAATGATATGGATTTCTGCACAAATCGGTCATAAAATGTGATCTGACCATCATCTAAGTCACAACAATAGACAATCACAGTCTACTTAAACTAATAACACACAAAGAATGAAATGTAGCCATGTTTTTATTGAACACACCATGTAAACATTCACAGTGCAGGTGGAAAAGGTATGTGAACCCTTGGATTTAATAACTGGTTGAACCTCCTTTGGCAGCAATAACTTCAACCCAACGTTTCCTGTAGTTGCAGATCAGACATGCACAGGAGTAATTCTTAACCATTCCTCTTTACAGAACTGTTTCAGTTCAGCAATATTCTTGGGATGTCTGGTGTGAATTGCTTTCTTGAGGTTATGCCACAGCATCTCAATCGGGTTGAGGTCAGGACTCTGACTGGGCCACTTCAGAAGGCGTATTTTCTTCTGTTTAAGCCATTCTGTTGTTGATTTACTTATATGCTTTGGGTCATTGCCCTATTGCAACACCCATCTTCTGTTGAGCTTCAACTGGTAGACAGATGGCCTTAAGTTCTCCTGCAAAATGTCTTGATAAACTTGGGAATTCATTTTTCCATCAATGATGGCAATCCGTCCAGGCACTGACGCAGCAAAGCAGCCCCAAACTATGATGCCCCCACCACCATACTTCACAACTGGGATGAGGTTTTGATGTTGGTGTGCTGTGCCTTTTTTTTTGCCACACATAGTGTGTGTTTCTTCCAAACAACTCAACTTTGGTTTCATCTGTCCACAGAATATTTTGCCAGTACTGCTGTGGAACATCCAGGTGCTCGTGTGCAAACTGTAAACATGCAGCAATGTTTTGTTTGGACAGCAGTGGCTTCCTCTGTGGTATCCTCCCATGAAATCCATTCTTGTTTAGTGTTTTACGTATTGTAGATTCACTAACAGTGATGTTAGCATTTGCCAGTGACTTTTGTAAGTCTTTAGCTGACACTCTAGGATTCTTCTTCACCCCACTGAGCAGTCTGCGCTGTGCTCTTGCAGTCATCTTTACAGGACGGCCACGCCTAGGGAGTGTAGCTGAACTTTCTCCATTTATAGACAATTTGTCTTACCGTGGACTGATGAACAGCAAGGCTTTTGGAGATACGTTTATAACCCTTTCCAGCTTTATGCAAGTCAACAATTCTTAATCGTAGGTCTTCTGAGAGCTCTTTTGTGCAAGGCATCATTCACATCAGGAAATGCTTCTTGTGAAAAGCAAACCCAGAACTGGTGTATGTTTTTTACAGGGCAGGGCAGCTGTAACCAACACCTCCAATCTCATCTCATTGATTGGACTCCAGTTGGCTGACATCTCACTCCAATTAGCTCTTGGAGATGTCATTAGTCTAGGGGTTCACATACTTTTTCCACCTGCACTGTGAATGTTTACATGGTGTGTTCAATAAAAACATGGCAACATTTCATTCTTTGTGTTTTATTAGTTTAAGCAGACTGTGATTGTCTATTGTTGTGACTTAGATGATGATCAGATCACATTTTATGACCAATTTGTGCAGAAATCCATATCCTTCCAAAGGGTTCACATACTTTTTCTTGCAACTGTATTTAAATACTTACAACGCTTTATTTGTATACTAACTAAGATATATACTAGGGGAAAAAAAGATTATGATACTCCCATATGCTGTTTATTGCGATTTAAAAACCAAAACAAAAGGGGGCAGGGCTTGCTACCCGACACAAATGGACGCCATTTTCATCAGCTCCCAAATCCTGTGGACAAAATCCACTAAATATCAGTCTTTCTCTGACCCATCCAACATCGCCACATACACTACTGGCATCAGCACAACGAGCCGCGTCTCCCGATGCCTTTTTTCCAACCTCAGCAGCTGCAGAAACGGAGACGCAAAACCGGGGCCTACTATACCCCAACGATCCTGGGCCTCGAGGACCTGCTGAGTGGATACCCGGCGGAACACACCGATACCGCCTGCTCCCCGGACCTATCCAAAGCTCCGACCCATATGCCGGCAATGGGACACCGATCACAAAAGCCACAAGGTACGGCCGGGGGCAGGGATATTGGGACTATGCTACAATAGCCCACCCATCCCAAACCCACTCCCGCGGCAAAACGCCGGAGGCAACCCTAGCACACCCCAACAACGGCCAGAATCACCCGGGCTCCCTCAGATACCCAAAACAGGACAGCAGGGGCATGAACTCTCTGGGCAGCACCAAAAACCGCAGCTGCACACCCAGGCACCACAAGGCCCAGACTCCCAGAGACCCCCATGGGCAACACAGCCTGAAAGGGAACACAACCCACCACAAACCAGACCTGAATCACAAGGGCAATTACAAGCACCACTACAGCCACTGCTGGAGTCCCCGGATGACTCTGCACCAGCAAGTAGTGACGGTACATGCTCACATAAACACGATGGAAGACTCCATCAAACAAATCCAGCAACAACAAACGTACCTGTCACTCAAAATGTCAACCATGGAAGATGGACAGCGCCGCTCACACATAAAAATCAGGGGCATCCCCGCGGAGATATCGGCCGAAGAGCTGCTGCATTACACCAGGCGCCTACTAGCTACAGTACTCCCACATACACAGCGGTAAAGAAAATGACCATAGATGGGGTATACCGCCTGCCTACCCCTCCCCACCTAAAGACCCCAAAGGCCAGAGACGTCATCCTCAGATGTGTCACAGTGCAAGACAAACTACACATAATGGCCGGGCTGAAAGGCAAGACACCACTGCTGTTTGAGAACTCTTCCCTAAACGTTCTTCCAGGACCTATCAAAAGCCACCCTCATGTGGCGCAAATCATATGGACCGCTCACCACACAACTCCGAGCAGCGGGAATTGCATACAGGTGGGGCACTAACGAGACTCTAGAAGTAACCCAAGATGGCACTACCCATGTCCTAACCTCCGTGGAGGAGGCACCTATCCTCCTAACCACCTTGAAACTACCCAACCCGATGCCTCCACCACGAAAAAGCCCTCAAATGGAAGTACGGGACCCTGGGAACACCGCCCAGTCAGAACCGAGACCCAGCGGATCACAACACCCTGTACCATGATTAAAGTGTACTGATACCGCAGGCCTTGCCACCGTGACTGGTGCACACATTATATTTTTAGTTCTTTCCGTGACTTTACTTACGTTTTATCTTTTCTACTAGTTAGCCTCCGCTATAAATACCCAAACACTACAGGCCATTGATGCACTCACCCTCTCTAAGCCAATGAGAGCCAGCACATCACACATCCAACCACAGGGCGCCCGACAAATCACCCCTCCCCCCACAGCCCCCTTGGTTAGGGGTAACCAACCCAAACAAGCCACCTACGACAAACAGCTCACCTCCATTAACGCATGCAGACAGCTATACTCAGCACAGCGAGTCTGACCATGACACATGGAACTGACGCAACCCTGCCGCTCCACAACTCGAATACTAAATCAACCCTCACATAGAGTACCATCACCACCAGACCCACACTTGACGGGAGCTACGGCAATACACCAAAGTCCCATCCCAAACACAAGGATGCACGAAACATCACAACACCTAAGTACTGATCAATATGTTTTGTTTAACATGTTACTGTTGTTCAAGAAATTGTTATGGCTCGACCCAAAATGATGCAAACCACGAACAACACAGAACCTTGACTTTTTAACGGTCTGTAAAAAACAAAATGTTGCACCAAAACTGAAAAATAAAGAATTTAAAAAAATAAATGAAAGAAAAAGGAGAGAGAGATAGGGTTCCTAGTCAAAAAAAAAAACCATACTTACTGCTAACTTGGGTCTTAAATATTTAACATTTTAAATGCCTACAGCTCCTTAACTGCCTTGTGTACACCCAAATATCTGAGACAGTTCTCAGGTGAACATTGGACTAAGAGGGATAAATATAAACTATTAAACAATACACATCAATTTATGCATGCAAGTAAAGGACATTTGCCACCAAGTGTCTTGGTCAGATGGTACATCTGATCTTCCACACTGTCCTATATCTCCAAAAGATAGAATCCATATTGTTCTAGAGGGCGCAAGGAGCAGCAAGATTCCTTACTTTCATGGTATCTATTCTAATGACCTAGTTGTCTATAGACGCATGGTCAACCACAGTTACCAGTGAACTGAGCCAAAACACAGAGTTAAGCAGCTAATTTTTTGAATGTGAGCTATGGTGTGCATATGGATAAGTATCATACCAATAGAAAACTATTGTGTGATTTTATAGGGATGGTGGTGACAGTGTGTAAACTACCCTTATCTCATTTTGTATATTTTAATATACATTTGGTTGGAAACATTTGCTCTTACTGGGGCCCCCCATCCCTGCTATCTGTATGATGGGATGATTGGAGTCCAGGTGGCATGGGGGCTGGCCTCTGCAAAGTGAGGGCAATAGATTCCTTTGCCCTTTTTCCTCACTCATACACTACTAATTTTTTATTCTCTCTCAATGTTCTACATGCTATAGATAGGATTAGTAATAAGTGAACGATTGCCTTGAAATTTTTCAATAAATAAAAAAGTAGCAACAACTATAACAATAATAGTAATAGGTCAGTAGTCAGCACTAGTGATGTCCCGAACGGTTCGCCGCGGACTCATCATTGAGTAAACTTTGACCCTGTACCTCACAGTCAGCAGACACATTCCAGCCAATCAGCAGCAGACCCTCCCTCCCACCTCCTGGACAGCTCACTAAGAATGCAGCTTCAAAATGGATGCTGTCCAGGAGGAGGGAGGGTCTGCTGCTGATTGGCTGGAATGTGTCTGCTGACTGTGAGGTACAGGGTCAAAGTTTACTCAATGATGAGTCCGCAGTGAACCGTTCGCGAACCGTTTGGGACATCACTAGTTAGCACCTGTGAACACCTCCAGAAGAAAGTCCTGCAACAAGCACATTTGAGAAGTGCCTCCAGCACGTCCTGTTATTGTACATTCAACGTGTCGTGTTTTAAATAATGGTTTGTTACTCAACGCATTGTTTAACGCTGTGAAAAATTTTTGTGTTTTATAAATGACAACAGGAATAATAAAAAGAATATAAAAACAGAAAATGCTGGTATCAAGACATCAAACCAGCATTCCACAAGGTGGCAGGCTTGTGCACTGTTTGAATAACTTATTTTAGCAATGGACCATGAGCTACAGCTCAGACATACACACACACACGTAAAAATTTCCTTTTCACATAAACAACATATGTATGTGACGCTACATATTCACATCCTGTCTACAGACAAGATGTACTTTAAGACCCAACAATGGTTTTGTACCATGTTTCATTAATTTGCCTGTGCACAGCCAGGCTCGTCATTAATATTCATTTGGTTTGTCTGGTTAGACATTTTGATACATTTCGTTTTAAATAAGAGAATTCTGCCTTGTTAAACATTTCAATACATTCTGTCTCAACATTATTCTGGGCAAAGTGTCAAACATACCAGCCAGAAGAATGTGTCTCTTTCCTTAGATGAATATTAATGTTTAACATTGTAAGAAACATATTTGGCAATGTTTTTTAATTTTTAACAGAATACTAATCCTCCCACCTATGGAAACAGCATCTTTTGAAATTCCTGTTTCTTTTAAGTGCTGACCCCATTTTATTTTCCACATTTAGGGCCATTTCTATTTATTCCATTCAGTTGCCTTCATCACGAACGACTTCCATTTTTCATGCCTGTTTTTCACAGAAGGTTCCAGTCTTCTTACTTACCCACATCCTTGCCTAATCGGATTCTGATCCACTTCACTGCAAGTGTAGGCTAGGCTTTTAGCGAACGTGTTCCTCTCCAGCCTGGTCCTCTTGTGGTGTCCAGTAGTTCTGAAGTTCCTTTGCCAGCTACACGTTCCATCCAAAATTACAGATGTTCCATACTAATAATGTCAGATTGCTTCACTGTTCCAGTGTCCTGTCCCCAACATTTTGTGAAATCACAATCTCATATACAGCATTTATCACCATGTTATGGCTGCCGATGAGCTGTTAATGTTGAAGTGATCATAATCCCACAACTCCGATGCTTTTCCACCTCACCTTTACCAATATCAGATCAGTTAAAAAGCACCCTATTCCTTACATCAGAGGTTAAATTAATTCATTTTTCCTGTGGAATCCTTTGACATAGTGTACCAACATCCTAGAACCCTCCAACAAAATGTTGGTGTTGTAGCACAAACCATTCAATGGGCAGAGTGTAAGGTTTTTTTTGGCAAATTCTTCTTTTATTTGGTTGTTGACAATTTAGGCTCAGTCTTGGAGTAAAAAGAACATGTATCTAACCTGGAAAAATACAGGATTCACTACTAGACTACAAAAAAAAAAAAAAAATGTTTTGTTCTCAGCTCTTTGTTACCAAGTAAAGTATGCAGGATTTTGGCTCCGTCTTTGAGTTAAAAGAAAGCTTCTCTGACCTGGAAAAATACAGATATTACTACTTGACCATAAATGATGCGGTTTTTATCTGCAAAGGATGCTCTTAGTAATAAGCAAGTAAAGTAGGCAGGAGTTTGGCACAGCATTGGAGTAAAATAAAAAACACTTCTCTATCTTGGAAAAATACAGGTTTCACTTCCTGACTACAAAGGATGCAGTTTTGTTCTCATCTCCTAGTAAGCAAGTAAAGCACCTGTGTTTTATAGGTCAGTATTGGAGCAAACTGTACTGTTGTATAACATTACTTAAAGGACCACTCTAGGCACCCAGACCACTTCAGCTTAATGAAGTGGTCTGGGTGCCAGGTCCTTCTAGGGTTAACCCATTTTTTAATAAACATAGCAGTTTCAGAGAAACTGCTATGTTTATGAATGGGTTAAGCCTTCCCCCTAATCCTCTAGTGGCTGTCTCATTGACAGCCACTAGAGGCGCTTGCGTGCTTCTCACTGTGATTTTCACAGTGAGAGCACGCAAGCGTCCATAGGAAAGCATTGTAAATGCTTTCCTATGTGACGGGCTGAATGCGCGCGCACCTCTTGCCGCGCGTGCGCATTCAGCCCAGGAGGAGGAACGGAGGAGGATCGGAGGAGGAGAGCTCCCCGCCCAGCGCTGGAAAAAGGTAAGTTTTTAACCCTTTCCCAGCCGGGCCGGGCGGGAGGGGGTCCCTGAGGGTGGGGGCACCCTCAGGGCACTATAGTGCCAGGAAAACGAGTATGTTTTCCTGGCACTATAGTGGTCCTTTAAAAGTAAACAGTTTGTTGTACATTTGGAGGAGAAGCAAAGTGGGGCTTTTTTGTGTGTTTTTTTTTTTGGGGGGGGGGGCAGGGGGATATATATGTTAATCTCTACAGATAGTAAACAGATTACAGTACTTAGGAGCAGAATAATAGATTTTTTTTTTTTTTAATTGAGCAACAAAAGTAGCTGAGCCTTAAAGAATGGGTGAGGTTTCCTACACACGACTCCCCTGTATTAATGATTGCAACAGAGTGAGTGCTTTTATACCTAAGTTGGTCTTGGGCCCCTATGTGCTCTTTCCTCTTCCTTCACTGCTCGGCCAACATAGGTTAGGGTCAGCTGACTGTCCCAAAAATGTACAAAGTCTTTGCTATACTCCAAAGTTGCAATAGTCACTAGCAAAGCCTCGCTGGCTATAAGATATCAAGGATTTACCCACTACAAGATAGTGATAGCTTAGGTGGAGATAAATGGTGTATATCTCTGCAAAGAAAAAAAAAGAAAAAACTGTGGGCTCAAGTTCTCCCTCTCTTCCCTACGATAATGTCAAAGCAAAAATCATGATGGACCTGCTGCAGGAAAAACAAGAGGCTTTGGGGTGTTCAACTTCGCAACACTTTCATCTGCAGGTTTAACTCATGGACTAAACATGGGCAGCTAGGACTTTCAAATGGAAACTGCTGAACATGGAGCATTGGAAAAGAAATGGTCATAGTAGGCAAACTGCTACTATAATAGCTTGGGGTCAAGAAGGAATTTTTTTCCTAGTTTGTTGCAAAATTGGAAGTGCTTCAAACTGGGTTTTTTTTTGCTTCTTTTGGATCAACAGCAAAAAACAAACAAATATGAGGAAGGCTGAACTTTATGGAAACATGTCTCTTTTCAGCCTATTTAACTATGCAACTAATACAGATCCATCAAAGGAACCTAAAGTGAGAAACTGAATTCCTTGCATAAGCAACATCGTAGTGATGAGCAGCTCTTTACATATGCAAAGGGAAACGCAATCTACCATTATTTATTTTTTAAATTCTTTATTTTTTGCGAGTGATCGCGTAATGGGAACATGACATGAAACACGTCAAAACATTTACAAATCAAGCATGGTACAGGTGCGGGTTACTCAAGGTCTCATTTCGTTATTCCACTAATTTTTAAGTAATAGCAACTAGGATTCCCTATTATGGGTAGGGTGCGTTATGGCATTCTACTTTTATAGCGGGTTCTGGCCTTAGGTCTCGTAATGCCTCTATGGTCTTATCACGTTATCGCTGTGAGGAATTAGCTTCACTGAGGCCTTCAGTGAGGTGAATAGTTAGCCTGCTAGCCTTCGTTTGCAGTGACTTTTCGCTTGGCATACTATTGCTGGAGTGGAAGGCCTGGGGAATGGGCCGTGCGTGCATGGTATGCTTAGTGAAAGTATTATGAACTTTAGGCCGTTGCTCGTTGTGAGGGGGGTTGGGAGTGGGGAGTAGATCGTATCAGAGGGCTAGTCTGTCAGCTTAAGGAGCCATTATAGACCTTGGGGGAAGGGTGTATGGGCATAAAATCTGCATTATTGGCAATAGGCAGTCTTACGGTCCACCAACAGTGTGAACAGCCAACATGGGTGTCTAAGTCCCGTGCTCAGGTGGATGAGGTGTCCATCTCACGTCTCCCCATTCCAGGTACAAAATGGGTGATTCCAGCAACTGTCTATGTTGGGCACTCCGTTTGTAGTGCTTTCTCCGCTGGTATGCCTAGGTGTTGGAGAAAGGTGGGTGCTTCTGAGAGGCATGTCATTGTGTGCAGCTTGCTGTCTTTATCCGCCATGATTCGTCGTGGACCCCATCTGTAGAGAATAGAGTGTTCTTGCAATATCCGGGTGACTTGCTTGAGGGATATCCACCAGGTAAGTGTGTGTCTTGAAAAGTCTCGAAAGAAAATCAGCTGTGCTCCCCTCAAACGACACTGTGGAGGAGCCTCTCACTGCCCCCATTATCGCTCCGCGGTCGGAGTCTCGGGTCAGTTTTAGCAGGATGTCCCTGGGTGCTTCTGGAGCGGCGTTGGAAGCCTTGTTGAGGCGGAAACAAGAGTCTACCACCACTTGCTTCGCCGGTTTGGGCATGAGCAGTGTGGCGATCAGTCTCCGGCAGTAGTGGGGGAGTTCTGCCCCTGCAATTGTCTCCGGCACTCCCCGGATTCTTAGGTTGCGGACTCTGGCTCTGTCCTCCATAGTGGCTATTTGCACTTTTTGGTCTGCGCACTGTTTCTGGAGCGCGCCTATAGCTGCATCAGTGGCTGATTGGGCCAGTTTGGTGCCCTCCATTCCTTCCTCCAGTGCTTGTACCTTGTCAGTTAGTTTTGTGACCACCTCTCGGATCGGGGCCATATCTGCGTTAAACATTTTTTTTTATTTCAGCCATTAGTGCCATGATGTCTGCTTTGGTTGATGGTGCAGACTGCCAGCTCAGTAGCGGTTTGTGGTCTTGAGCGCGGCCGGGAAGGAGGTAGAGAGTCAGCAGCAGCGCTGTCATCGTCCGACGACGTTGGCATGTAGGCCTCAGCCAGCGCCATCTTGGCTGTGTCTGGCCTCGAGGTTGTGCGGAGGTAGTCTCCAATATCGCGGGTGCCCGAGCCCGCTCGGTGTTTTAGATTTTTTTCCCCATTGCTTCGGGAGTCGAGCTGGTGCCTTTGGGGTTGTATAGCAGAGTCTGGAATGGTAAATATCCCCGTTTATCGATCGTGATGCACGGAGCAGTCTCTGTGTGCGTCCGGCTCATACAGGCGCTGGCTCCGCCCGCAATCTACCATTATAACATAAAATTATCATAAAACCTCAGCATGACATGGAGGAGAAGCAGCAAGTGCCAGTTGTATTGATGAAATTGGCAAAATGCTGAAAAATACACAGACTACTTAAATTACGTTTAATGGAGGTGTCCACCACTACTAGTGGTTTCTTTTGCCACAGAGCAGAGTTCATAAACGGGACTTTAGCTACAAACCTAGTCTACATCCACAGGAACCATAAAACTACTGAAGTAGTATTGCAGGGATTGTTTATGTATCGGATAAAAAATAAATACAAAATATGTCAATCGTTGTTTTTGTAATTTAATTAAAAGACTTACTGATACTAGAGCAGGTATTTCGAAAAGAGTACCACCCCTCGACCCCTGGGTTTACCTCCTAAACAGATCGATAGACAACTGGCCTAGACATGAACAAAACCTGTAGGGTTATTGCGCAACATTGGCTAAAAACGTAATTCCCCCCTAAATCAATGGTAATTGGGAAGATAAAAAAGACAGCTATCTTATGGACGACCTCACAACCAGGGTACAGTGCACCCAAAAGAAATTTGAGAGGACTTGGGGACTGTGGAGGGAATGCCATTTGGCGGACTGAGGGAACTGATGCAGAGTAGACGATAGAACCACGGGCTGGCTGGCTGGCCCATCGCCCGGAACCAAAAAAAAAACACCTACTGAACAGGGTGTTGATGCAAACAGTACTTTCAATGATAGATATAGCATCTATGGAAGGGCTTCTTAGGCACAACAAAAAACCCTGGGACCTGGCCATGATTTGCTCTATAGATAACATAAAAAAAAAATTAAAAAAAAGTATCTCATTTCAGGAAGCAGTCCCTGACAGTCACAACTGGATCAGCCTCCATACTTCAGATGGATGTACTCCAGGTTCAGGAAGTGAATAAAATAGCACAAACCTTAAAAAGCAACATGCATGTATATATATATATATATATATATATATATATATATATATATATATATATATATATATTTTCCCAGTGCATCATGTTTTAAACTTTATTTTGCAAAATATAAAAAAAAAAAAGAATATATATATATATATATATATATATATATATATATATATATACACACACACACACACACATACATACACACATACACACACATATATATATACATACATACACACATATGCTATATCATTATGTTTTTATATCAAATTCCAAATGTTGATTATATTACTGAAACTGCTCAGTATTATTTTACCATGACATGTATATTACTGTCATAGTTTTCAGTTTTTCACTGCATCACAGCAACAAACTCAAGAAATTCAGTTTTGTTCTTAAACCCCTATCAGTAGTTTATTTGACAATTTTTACTGATCTATTTTTGCGATAGCTACAGAACGTTATAAAAACATGCATACATACACACACACACACACACCTACACACACATACCTACACACACACTTGCTGGTTGAATATCCAGCTGACATTCAGTAAAGGAAATGCAATTATCTTAGCAGGTATAAAGACAATATAATAGAAGGTATGCAAGCACAAGCAGTTCACTTCGTGCAGAGTTTACAATCTAATTATATAATTTCCTGTCTGGTCTAATGATGCCCTGTTTCCTATTCTCCGTATCATATTATATTGTCTTGGCATAACATCAGTTAGTCTGTTAAAGGGTCAGTCATACCTTAATATGTATGGCCATTCCCAGCGCACTGACATCAGTTCTATTTTGCATGTGTCAGACAAAATGTAAAAAAAAAAACAACAACAAAAAAAAACCTATAGTCAACACACTACATTAATAGTGGTTAGTATATGTCTATGATCTCGCACTATGACATTACTTTCTATATGTTTGCCCAGTAGCTGCTTTAATAATAGATGCTTTTTAAAAATAAAATTGTATTGACCCAATACTGACCGGGAGAATGCAATTATTTAAAACCCTAATAACCCTAATGTGTTACTCCAAACCTCATAACCACTAAAGCCCGCTGGAGTACCCTGGCCCAGTTCCACCGATAACTGTTCAGCAATTGTTTGGCCCTTACCCGAGTCTGAGCCAGCCTCCGATGCTCCCTGTTGGCCTGGTGATACACTTCTGGCTTCTGCAGACTGTCTTCAGCCAATGACGGATATTTGGCATAAGCCAGACCAGAACACAGCAGAGGAGTTAAACTCTGTGTGTGCAGAGTTTCACTGCGAAACACTGCACATTCAGACTCCAGGCACCTTGGAGTAACCATTTTAAAGAAAGCGCTCACCTACCCGTCTGATTCTGCATGTAATTATACGTTTGTGATATTGATAAGAATATTAGTACAGTTCTGAGACGATGCTCTGCATGCTAGTAAAACTCTGATATTGCTCAGAGTGTGAGTAGTACATATTTGAGACTTTGCTCTGCTTGCCTGTACATCTATTTATAAGAGCACATCAGTGTGAGTTTGGTGTATGCCGCTATTAAGTGTATATCTATAACATGGTTCTGTGTTAGGGTATCTGACTGAGATTGGTTAATTAGATTTCAAGGGATATTACATAGTGGCAATATAGCTGTGTGTAGTATTATTCAGTATGTTATGATATCTATGTGATAATGCTTTGTGCGTTCGTATATGGCTATATTTAGTGTGTACATTACACTGCTTTAAATTATTACCGTTAAATCTTTATTATCCCCATAACTACCATTTCACGATCTGTGCTATTATAGTACTATTCTCATTTAATCACTAGATTCATTAGCATAATGAAACAGTGCTGTGTTATGACATCATTATGTGAGATATCACATATCATCACAAGTGAACTGTACAAATGAAGCACTACGTACGTCTATCAAGTACTTTTTATGTTATATGCTATTGTGTGGCAGTTACAGTTTTATTACATTATGTTGGTTATTACCATATATTGCAGATATAGTGTAATTACAACACTATGCATATTGCTCTTTTATTCATGTAGTTATATCATTATGTTTTTTATATCAAATTCCAAATGTTGATTATATTACTGAAATTGCTCAGTATTATTTTACCATGACATGTATATAACGGTCATAGTGTTGACTTTTTCACTGCATCACAGCAACAAACTCAAGAAATTCAGTTTTGTTCTTAAACCCCCATCAGTAGTTTATATAGCCATTTTTACTGATCTATTTTTGGGACAACTACAGAAGGTTATAAAAACTGTATTTCTGATACCATGTTAATATTTCAGACCCTGTATGAGGTACCTGAAAACTTCCATATAGTGTCTAAATCTTTTTAGCTCTCCTTTTCACCACAACCAAAAATTTTTTCAGTGGATGAATGAAAAAATAAAAGTGTGTGTACATTTACATTGTACCAGTCAAAATTGTGGTTTTATCCTATGTTTTTGTGCCAGCTATGATCACATATTTCAAAGAGCTTGGTAGTGAAGTATGGATTAACAAATGGTGTCTTCTTACTTAATTTTGTTTACATCGTTTGAATTATTAGACTTTTTTTTTTTTAATTCCTACTAACCTTTGTTTTTTTAGGGCGCCCATCCACCGCTCAGGGGTGGGGGTCAGGGGGGGGAAGGACAGTAGGTCCCCCCCAACCATTCTTATATAGGGCCACCACCCACCGCTCAGGGGTGGGGGCCGGGGGGAGGACAGTAGGTCCCCCCTTATTGTTTTTTAGGGCCCCCACCCACCGCTCAGGGGTGGGGGCCAGGGGGGGAGGACAGAAGGTCCCCCCCTTATTGTTTTTTAGGGCCCCCACCCGCCACGCAGGGGTGGGGGTCGGATAGTAGTTTTCTTTTTTTAAACAGTGAGCAGCCACAGGCCCCTACTCACGGTATAGCAAGTAGGGGCATTGGGGAGATTTTAATCTCCCTTATGCTATTATGGGGGTTATATTGACCCCCATAGAGTGAGAGTGAGCTGGAAGGCTTCTGAAGTGGCGGGGAGCTCCCTCCTTGTAATAAACTGAACGATTAAACGAACACTGATGAATGAATGAATAGATGAAATCCCCGTTCACATGTCCAAGTGTTTAAGTCGGCATGTGCGGGAATCTCACAGGCTATCTAGTGTGGGCAGATGATGTGTCCCACAGGGACTTCCTCTACCCACACAAAGATGGCGGTGCCCTGAATATAGATTGGGGCAGAAAATAAAGATTATCAAATAGGTAATATGGGGGGCTTAGGGGTGACTAGGGGGTCAATTACAGATATAGTGGAGGCGGGTTAAAAAAAAAAAACACAAAAAAAAACCCAACAAAACAGGATTCGACCATGACAGTGCCACTTTAACCCCTTAAGGACACATGACATGTGTGACCTGTCATGATTCCCTTTTATTCCAGAAGTTTGGTCCTTAAGGGGTTAAGTTCTAAGGGCATTATGAAAAACAGCATCCATTGCAGTCAGGTAGTGAGATCTGTATTTTTTCAGGTTAGAGAAGTGTTCAACAATTTTAGAGTGTGTGTGTGTGTGTGTGTTCCCCACGCCGTACAGGTCTTCCCTCGTCTGGCCCTGCCTCTATGGCCGAGATCATTAAGCTTGATGATCTCAGCCAATCCAATGCTTTGCCATAGGATTGGCTGCAAAACATTACACCAATCAGCATTTCCTCAGAGAGAGAGACTGAATCTATGGGGAACGTTCAGCACCTCCAGAGCGTGGAGGCCCTGAATGTAGGTGCTGCAGCACTGACACAGGAAGCACCTCTAGTGACCGTCTGCTTCCTAGTGACACCTCTTGTAACAGACACTCAATGTAAACACTGCCTTTTCTCTGGGACAGGCTATAGACACCAGAATCACTACATTAAGCTGTGTGTATGTGTGCCTGCTAGTGAGTGAGCGAGCTTGTGTTTTTATGTCAATTAGCTTATGTATATCAGTGAGATTGTCTTTTTTTTTTTTTTTTTGGGCTGCTTTGTATCCCCAGTCCAGCCCTGGGTGTAACGTATATCCAACCCAAAATATTTGTTACAAACTAACTGAATTTGCGCTTGACAGCTGTGAGGAAACCCATCTTATATAATGTTGATATATACAGACATGCCTAGCCTGTCAACTAGCTTCTCTACTCATGATTGTCAAGCCAGATAGTCAACAGTTTTTGGGAAGTACGGTCCATGTGTATGCAAATTGGAACATGCTTTTTTTTTTAAATTCTTTATTTGTTTTATTGTACATAAATTCTGAGGGATAGGGTTACAGAAGGTTTAAAAAAAAAAAAAAAAAAGGAGGGCTGAAGCATCTGGTTACAGTTTCTTTTGCAATATAGCAGAGTATACATTCAGGCATTTCAATATTTTTTAGACATCAGCAGTGTAATACCTGATCAAAGTGGTCCACTTATTCCTGTTCTTGTGAGGCCTGATTTTAGGCGGGTAATGATGCCCCAGGTGGAGGGAGGGGTGGGTTTGGATCAGTAGCCTGTGAGTCTTGTGTTCTGTGTGTGGGAGGCGGTGGGCTGTTCTAGGTCATACTCCGTATAATTGCCCTTGGCCTCTCGTAGGGTGCTTACTGTTTCGAGTAGATTCTGGAGGGGGTACCTCAGGGGTCGCTATTGGGCCTCAGTATTGTTTGTCTATTGGAGAGTGTTTAGTCGCGTTCCCTGTTTGGTCGGTAGCTGTCCCTCCTATCGTCATATGAGTTCGGATAGTGCGCATTGATTCTGTGTGTTAGTGTTCCAGCTGTGTCTGTTGGTTGTTTGCACGGCCCCGTCTCTCCAGCCGGCGTGGTGTGCCGGCATCTAGAGCAGGCAGGTTGCGCCCCTCCCTCTCGGTCCGGTTGGCCTATGTGTGGTCGGTGTATTCTTATTTAAGGCCTTACGTGTGTCGTGCTTTTGGTCCCGGTTGTGTGCCTTCGGTGGACCTGTTCCCTTCTTTTTGTGTCATGGGTTTTATGGTTCTCTGTGAGTCTCGTTTGTTCTGTGGTGGGTGTCCAGCCCTGTGAGTATCTGGGGGTGGGGGGGCTGAAGGGAAAGGGAGGGGGAGGGGAGGGTGGGTGTGGGCTTGTGGGGTGTGGGTGGGGAGTTGGGATCTCGTTCCGTGTTCCGCCCGGGTGCGACTCCCCTCCATTCAGGCTGCTGTGTGGATTTAGGAGATGTGGGGGCGGAGTGCCTATCTGAATAATCCCCGGAGGGCGTGAGTGTGTGCACGTATCGTTTTCAGATGTGGGTGGTGGTGTGTATTTCTTTTGGAGTTTATTACCAATGTATGGTTGTGTCCCCTTTCAGCCAGGGGTCCCAGATTGTGTTGTATTGTTTGGGTGTATCATGTAGTTGTGCTGTGAGTTTTTCCATTTGTGAGCTGTCTAGGATTTTTCTTGTGACCATTTCTTGTGTCAGGATACGGGTCGACGACCACAGATCTGCTATGGCTCTGCATGTTGCTAGTGCTATTCGGGCAGTTAGTTTGTTCTCCGCTCTTGTGAATGTTTCTACCGGTTTTGAGAGCAGTAGGGTCCAGGGGTCTGTGGGGCAGGGTTTATTCATTAGTTTGGTTATTAGTTGTGTTACTCCCGCCATAAGGGCTTGAGCTTCGGGCATGTCCACCAGCAGTGGAGGAATGCCCCTGTTTCCCCGCATTGTTTCCAGCAATTGTTAGTCGTGTTTTGGTGCATGATTGTGAGGCGCTGTGGTGTCAGGTACCATCCGAATAGCATTTTGTTTGCTTGTTCGGTGTAACGCAGATGGAGATGGACGCCATAGCCTCCCATATATCCGACCAGTCAGTTGCGTCTTCTGGGGTCCTATGTCTGCCTCCCATGCTGCTATGTATGGGAGGGAAAGCTGTGTAGAGTGGGTAGCTATGGCCGTGTACATTTCCGAAATCTGCCCCTGTCTGTTAGGGTGTGTTACGCATTCTTGCTCGAATCGGGTGAGTGGGGCCGTTCCGGCTTGTCGTATGCTGGGGGTTACTGCAAAACTACGTAGTTGAATATATCTGAAATGGTCGAACGTCGTGAGGGATGATGATTCTTTAATGTCTGAATTGTAGGATTTTGTCGCCCTGGTATAGGTGTCCTAGTCTGGATATGTCCCTTTGTTCGAAATGGGCAAAGTGTTTGGGAGTTAGTCCCGGTGGGAACAGTTTGTTCCTCCAGATTGGGGTCATGGGGGAGAGGAAAGAGGAGAGTTTGAATTTATCGTTCAGTTTGTCCCATTGGTCCAGTGCGTGTGTGATTGCGGGTGAAGTGGGGATGGGGGGTGGGAGGGAAGGGTCTGTGTGGTTTTGGTGTCCACATGTATAGGGACGGGTGGTCCAAACCAGAAATCAGGTGTTCTGGGTCTAAACATCTTTTTTTTTCCCGGGTGGGACATGCCATTGTTGTATTTGCGCTAAATGCGCTGCTGAGTGATTATGTGCGAAGTTCAGGAGGCCTAGGCCCCCAAATTTTTTGGGGACGTATAAGGCGTCCATTCCAAACAAACGAGCGATGCGCCCCAGCCAGGAGATCCCCAAGGGCCTCCATTGGATTAAGTCGTTGTGGGCTTTTTGTAGCAGTGGGGTATAGTTTTTGGTGTATAGGGTTTGGATGTCCGCTGGTAGTTGAATCCCTAGGTAGGTTATTGCAGAGTGGCAAATCCTCAGTGGGAAGGAACATTCTTTTAAAGGATGAGTCAAATGAGCATTTTAAGATGCTATGAATACCCTTAAATGTAAGCCTCCAATTATTGACAAATCCATCAAAAGTGAAGGTTTTTGTTTTTTTTTTTAAATTCAAGGTTTTTATTGTTTTCAAGTTATAACAAAAAGAAAAGGGGGGGTCATTGGGGTACAGAAAGGAAGAAGGGTTAGGGGGGGGGGGTGAGGGTGACAGGGTCTTAGGACCAGTCGTCCACGTTCTCATCGTTATGACAGTACATTATTTTTGTCATGGAATTACTTGACCATCATATTATACATTACAAGCAAAAGACAGAACGAGGTTGTGCTTACAGTTGACAGTTTACAGCGTTTGCCTTAATTTTTACATATTATTCGGGGTAGGGTACAGTAAGGGAGAGCTTGGGTATGAGTTTGGGTTCACAGAGATCATATATCTTGCTGATCTTGTCTGTAGCTGGTAAGGTACTTGAACTATGAATTAGTGGTGTTCCGTATGTTGCTTTAGTTCTAGCTGCTGCAGTTGTTGGTAAGTGTTCTTATTTGACTCTGTATCTAGTGGGAGGGGGGTTCCGGGATGTAACTCTTGGGGGGGGGTGAACTATATTACATCGTGTGACAATTTACATTGCCTTCGCTTACGTTACGTGACGTTTGTATTGTGTGGTTTTGTGTTCGTGGTGCGTGTATTTTCCCAGATAGTAGGTGGTGTGTGTTTGTGAGTCTCCCTCTGGGGTGTGTTCGGAAGGGGGAGGGGTTGGTCTAGTCATGGGGATGGAGTGTGGTTTGTGTTGGTGGGCTCATAGATGTGTTGTGTCCCCTTTCCAGGCTCGAGTTTGCCTGCGGGTTGAGTTTTTTGGGGTTGGGTGGTGTTAAGTCTGAGCAGGCTTTAACTCTATCTATGGTATGTGTATATGCCTTGACAAAGGCTGCTGTTGTAGGGTGGGATGTGGTGGACATTGCGTTTTCATCTAGGTCGAGTGCCTCTTGCTATGCCTAGTGCCCTGCATCTTTATGTTCTATGGTGTGTGGCCGGTTTGGTTTGTTCCTGAAGCGTTGTTCGTGTCCTGGGTGTTGTGTCTTGTGCATTGGTTTTACTTAGTGCCGTCTCTGTGATGGCAGTGTTCTTGGGCCTGTTTGACGTTATGGTCTGGTCTGGGGTGTGTTCGCACGGGTTTGAGCCTTGCTTTGTGTTGTTGGGTCGTTTGGTGTGTGGTGGTGTGAGTGTTTTTGGTTGGCCTTGTTGCCATGGGTAGTGGAGGTGTCTTGCGTTAGGGATGTGGAGGGGGTGCATGTTTGGTGGCGCTATTGGTTGGGTGAGAGGGCTGGGTCTCACCTCCGTGTTGGTGCTCCTTGGGTGCTCCCTCCCACCTGGTCTGTCCCATTTGATGGGGCGTTTGGTAGAGTTGGGAATTCGGAGATCCATGGCTCCCATATTTTGTCGAAATGTTTGGTGGTGTCGTGTACTAAGGCTGTTAGTTTATCCATTTGCATGGCTTCGTTAATTTGCTGTTTTACGACCGTGGTGGACGGTATGTCTGGGCTCCCCCATTTCTCTGCAATTGCTCGCCTGGTGGCTAGTGCTAGCTTGGCCAATAGTTTGTTTTGTGCCCTTGGGGTGTTTTTGAGGGGTCTAGATAGGAGCCAGAGCCAAGGGTCTAGCGGGATTGTGGTGTGTAGAGCCTGAGTGGCAAGTCGCGCTATATGTTGCCAAAGTGTGGTTACCCGGGGGCACTCCCACCACATGTGGGTGTATGTTCCCCTGTTCCCACATCCCTTCCAGCACCGATCATTGTCTGATTGTTTCAGGCGTAGTGGAGTGACATACCATCTAAGGAGGGTTTTGTACGCTTGTTCTTTGTGGTTAACGCAAATCGATACCGTTGCTGTTGCTTCCCATATATCCACCCAGTCACTCTGGTCCTCTATGGGGCCCAGGTCTCTCTCCCATGCGGCCGTATAGGACATTGAACCTTCCCGTGATTGTCTACTTAGTAGGGAGTATAGTATTGATATTTGTCCCCTGCATAGTGGGTGTGTGTTACACGCTCTTTCTAGCGGTGTGAGGGGGGTATTGCTCGCTTTCTGTAGGGTTGGTTTGTCTATGTAGCTGCGGATCTGTAGGTATCGAAAGAAGTCGCAGGTCCTGAAAGGGGTCTGTTGAGAAGTTCCGCAAAGTGTATGATCTTTTGGTTTTTGTAGAATTGGTGAATGCGGATCAGATCATTGTCCTCATACCGGGTGAAGTCCTTCGGGGACATACCTGGCGTGAATTTAGTGTTCCGAAGGATGGGCATGAGTGGGGAGGGATGGGAGATGAGATCGTATTTTTGGGTGATTTTATCCCATGTGTTTATTGTGGTGAGGATAGCTGGGGAAGTGATGGGAGTCGGTGGCCTGGCGTCTTTTGGGAGCCAGATAAAGAGGGAGGGAAAATCTGAGCCGAATATATTGTGTTCTAGGTCTACCCATCTCTTAAGGCCGGGGGCGGCGTGGAGTTGGATCGTCTGAGCTATTTGTGCTGCGTAGAAGTATTGGGTGAGGTTAGGAAGTCCCAGTCCGCCCTGTCTGTTCTGTATGTACAGTGTTCGTCGGGCGATACGTGCTCTTTTTCCGGCCCATATAAACTTGTCTATCTTGGTTTGTAGTTTTTTAAAGTCAGTGGCTAGTATCGGGATTGGAAGGGTTTGGAAGAGGTATAGGTTCATTTTTATTGAAGTCGTTCGGCCGATCCATGAAATCGACATGTTTTTCCATTTTGCTAGGTCTTGTGTGGCTGTTGCCAGTAGGGGTGTGTAATTTAAGCTATAGGTTTGCGTTAGGTCCGCAGGGAGAAAAGTGAAGGTTTTCTTTAAACATACTTTCGGGGAATTTTCAGTGGTTTCACTGTACATGATCTCCTACTACTAGGGTGTCAATATGTTTTGATGCACATTGTGTTTATTTTACTCTGTACTGCAGCTTTTTTAACTGTTATGTTATTGAAAGATATATTATTGAAGATTAGGCAAATAATATCATAATCTAGTATGGACAGGCATGGCCAGGGCAAACATTGCAAATGAAGGAGAGAAATTTCTCCTCTTCTCTGTGCGCCTTCTGTATGCTGACAGGTACAAAGGACAGAGTGTGTAATAATGATTGACAGGGAGCGATGATTAAGGGAACCAGTTGCAAGATAGAAATTTGTAGCATTCTACATTTCATTTAATTTTTTACACCTCACAAAAACACATTGTTACATAAAGGGATAGGTAAACATACCAAAAATCCAGAGATCTAACAGTTCCCCTTTAAATTATATTTTTTTGTATACAATGGCATTTCACTGTAAGTGAAAATATTGGTCTGTATGTTGTAATATTGCGCTAGCAAAATATTAGTCTGATTGTTTCATGGTATTATTACTCATTATGTTTACAGTATAATTTTATTTTGCATGCTGTAACAAGAAACAGTAGGTTAATAGACTAGATGTTATAATACAACCGAGTATTAAAATATTGTTGTCTGTTGTATATGTTGACAGTAACATGTATATTACTTATAAAGTTCCATTATTCTGGTTTACATCGTATACCAAGCTTTACATAATATAAAATGTTTTACATTATTTTATTGCTATTATAATATTACCTTGGGAGAGAAAATGATATGGTTTAAGAAAGAAAATAATAAATTATATAAAGGAAAGAAAAAGAAAACAGGAAAAAGGAATACAATTTTTATAAAAGTGATTAGGCAGTTTTAAGCTGGAGTTTTCAATAACAATTTATGTACATTGTGCATGCTTTATACCCCCTGTCTGACACTCCCGATTCTTTATTCTGTACCATATACCTATTGCCTCAATTAAAACAGTGATTGACAAAAAAAAAAAAAAAATTATAATAAGGTCTCTACATAGTATAATTAATTAAAAAAAAAAAAATATACATACATATACACACACACAGTTAGCTAGGAAGGTACATCTACTTTTCATGTATGTCTTGTGATGTTAATACTTTATCGTTCCAAATACAAGTACTTATTTGACCGTAAAAGTTTCAAAGGCTGCGTTAACTCAAGAGCCAAACCTGTAAATATGAGATACTGTAGTAGGAGCACTAACCACTAAGCTATTTTTGCTAGATTTATAATATAATATTGATTGCCTTGCTATTATTTGGATTAAATTGATTATATAATACTGACATATGAAATATTGTTTTGTAGACTATATAATCACTCTGTAGTTCCATATATTGCAATATTGTCTTGCATAGTGTAACTGCTATTATAACGCTCTGTATGTTATATTGTTATATATTTTGTAGTAACATTCATGTTTTAGACCCATACAGCCTGTCCCGCTGTCATTCAAGGGGTTACAGGGTTCCTGGTGATCTACCATCCAATATGTCCGGTAGTGAAGTCCTGGGCACTGTGCCTGGTATTTAAAGACGGGAGAGAAGAGAAAAAGGAGGACGGGGGGAGAGAAAGCAGAGTGGGGAAGGGGGAGGGACGCAGTGTGTGAGACAGGAGGGAGGGGGGTACTGTCTGTATGCAGCAGAATGGCAGAGCGGGCGGGCAGGCAACGGGCACGGCCTGTGAGTAACAAGAGGGTGTGGGGGGGGACATATTGTGAGACAGGGTGGGCAAGGGGGTGGGCTGCTTTACATCTGCCCTCTTGGCACTGGGGTCTCCAGGGAATTTATTCACGAGCAAGCTGTTAGACACCTGCTACACTGTGTCCCAGTCTGCTGGAAAGAGTGAGGTGCAGTAGCTGTGGCAGACTCCTTATTGAGTCAGTGCCCCCTTACTACTTAACTGGTCACTGCCCTGCTCCCTCACCTTCTGCCCAGTGACCCTAGATGGCCTAAATATGATCCCCAATTAACCGGCACATTACAATGTGCTGTAAAATCATACATACACTGTAACACAGTACACACCCATGCTGTAATATCTTACATACTCTACATTTCTTTCATAAACACCATGACAACAAACAATACAAAAGTATACACACACTACATATACCAATTTACATTTCTTGCACAAACTACACAGCTCTTTGATAAACAAAACACCATAACAACATACAAACATATACACTATGAATTGCATAAAACATACACAACCAACATGAACATTTAGAGAAACAGTATGGAACATCAGATTGTGTAAAAGACTTGTGCCCCAGTCACTTCACTGTTCTACCACTCATATTAACCCAAGTCAGTGTATGATAACAATTGTGCCATAAAAATGACTGTCTGCAGAAACTATTCTAACAGAAAACAGAAGGTCTCAAAGAGGACCCCAATGGGAGGTCTCTATTCTACATATCCTTGCTATAGGTCAACTGTCAAGAGTTGCTTATTGCTATTCCATATGCAAGCTGGCTTAGGGGGACTTCTAGTACAAGAACATGGAAAACAGTCCAATCCAATTATAGTTTCAAGCCATTTATTGTTCAGCATATCTAAAATACTGTGGGTCTCCTGAGCCACATGTAATTTTAGACAAATTCCCCTGAATTAGTCACTCCAGCAAATACATATTATAGAACATGGTTTTTGGGTGATGCAGTTTAATACAAGAATCATTTTTAGTACCTATATATAACAGAAGTGGATTAAACACCTCCTAGATTCACTTAGATTAACATTTTCCAATATTCCGTCTTGATTGACCCCTTTGCTGGCTACATGACACCAGGCCTTGCATTATCAGCTAATATTTGGAAAAGAAATGGCAAAATACCGTCCGTAATAGCCAAGCTGTGACTGTGGTGGAGAATAATTTGATTCTACTCAGATCTGCTATTTTCCCTTCTAAATTCTGCAATTGTGTTTCCTATAACTCTACCATTGGATGTTTAGGGAGTGTATATAAACACACTATATATATATATATATATATATATCTCTTTCAATCTGTATTTATTTTACATAATATTACTACTATAAGCATGTATATAGTTACACACACACACAGTTTATCTCTTACAATCTTTATTTCTTACATATACCAATTGCACACACTGCATGTCTTAAATTCATATTGTACATCTATTTATACCACTGTATATTTTATAAAACGCAGTGTAAAAGTCCCATTAAACATCCAATGTATATTTCTTAAACAGGGTGTAATTTATATCATATAAAGTCACCGTACATCTTAAAGATACACTGCATCCCATACAAACACTGTATATTTCTAATGGTCACACAGTTTCTCTAGCACATGTATACTATATTTCTTATAATGATCTTTGAACAGAATATATCATTAAATTATTTTACATGCCACACAATTTTAAATATCCTTTTAAGTAACAGAGAAGACATCGATTCCCTGCAAGAGAGTTAGATGCTTACACCCCCTCAGTAATTAAATAGGTTAAACATATGGTAGTGTCATAGCCAAATATATGTGAATCTCAAGGCAAGAATTATTACACTGCATTAAGGTGGACACCAATGCTCCAACTCATTTTGTCTTTACCTCTTACTTATGCCAGTGTGTTTTCACTGCTGAGCTGTGAGGATCAGAGATCCGGTAATGGTCTGTAAAGGAGAGAAATGGGTTAATATGGGAGTGTAACATCACACAAGCTACGAACACAGACCGTTTCTAACCTAATTATTGCCACCTACTGTCCCATGTGAGACCAACAGAGAATGGGGGCTTTAGGATGAAAGCTTTTTAGAATTTAGGCCAACTCAAGATGGAATCTTACAAAAAAATTAAATAAACAAACTCATGTTAAAAGGTAACAATGTCTTCAATGTAGCTCTGTATAATACATTCTCCATTACTGCCCCAGCTTAAAGGGTGCATCTGGTCACCAAAAGCCTTTCTCACATGCATGAGAGGAATGCCATTTGCATTTATAATGGACATACAAATGGCTCGCAGCTTTTAACATCTTTTATGCTAAGCAGCAATAACTGAGGAAAGACAGACCTAAGCATTTCCCTAGATATTCCTACTATACAGATACAAGTGAGGATATCCAGCACCCTGCTAATTGGGATGTGTGACTGTATACATTTCTGGCTATACATGTGCATGCCTATAGATATTATCGTTCAACAATAAGATCATGTTCTCAAATTCTGTAATACATAGTGATTAATGTGAGTGACCCTTAACTCAAGATAGCACAGAGGCATACCCCAGTCTGAGTAAGGATGGTGGGAGTTACAATCCATGGCAGCAGATGTGATTTGTAACTCTTGCCTTTAATTCAATCTGCTGGATCTAGAATAAGGGCGACTTTAATAACAGTTTTAACCCCTTCTATGTCTAAATGAGAGGGGGCAGTAATCTAAACAGAATAGGAATACTCTGATTAAAAATAATGAGCATAATTCAAATTAAATCTCAGGAAATATAAAAGATAAATAATGGTAAACCATGTGTGACATCTCCTTGTGTTAAGGCAAGATTGCAGTAATTGTTTTATACATACACAAACACTATAGAACACTAATATTCACAAAATAGATGCATATTTTTTGTAAGACGAAATAGCAAAACTGAAAAAAAAAAATTTTTTAAATCCAATTTAACTATTTCACTTTGAATTCTCAACCGTTCATACTTTGGAGCATAACCCTAAAGGTGACACTTCTCAGATCATTACTAGATCCTTAATCCATTACGATTAATAAATAAATGTGATACTTTGATTTTTTTTTTTTGTGTTTACTTTTATTGTTTAGTGAATCTCTTTCCTTAGTTCCAAAAAAAAAAAAAAAAAAAAAAAAAAAAAAA
>OW240914.1:137174984-137278138 GCA_933207985.1 Pelobates cultripes | reverse complement strand
AAAAAAGGAGGGTAGGGTTGGGGAGGGCTGAAGCATCTGGTTACAGTTTCTTTTGCAATATAGCAGAGTATACATTCAGGCATTTCAATATTTTTTAGACATCAGCAGTGTAATACCTGATCAAAGTGGTCCACTTATTCCTGTTCTTGTGAGGCCTGATTTTAGGCGGGTAATGATGCCCCAGGTGGAGGGAGGGGTGGGTTTGGATCAGTAGCCTGTGAGTCTTGTGTTCTGTGTGTGGGAGGCGGTGGGCTGTTCTAGGTCATACTCCGTATAATTGCCCTTGGCCTCTCGTAGGGTGCTTACTGTTTCGAGTAGATTCTGGAGGGGGTACCTCAGGGGTCGCTATTGGGCCTCAGTATTGTTTGTCTATTGGAGAGTGTTTAGTCGCGTTCCCTGTTTGGTCGGTAGCTGTCCCTCCTATCGTCATATGAGTTCGGATAGTGCGCATTGATTCTGTGTGTTAGTGTTCCAGCTGTGTCTGTTGGTTGTTTGCACGGCCCCGTCTCTCCAGCCGGCGTGGTGTGCCGGCATCTAGAGCAGGCAGGTTGCGCCCCTCCCTCTCGGTCCGGTTGGCCTATGTGTGGTCGGTGTATTCTTATTTAAGGCCTTACGTGTGTCGTGCTTTTGGTCCCGGTTGTGTGCCTTCGGTGGACCTGTTCCCTTCTTTTTGTGTCATGGGTTTTATGGTTCTCTGTGAGTCTCGTTTGTTCTGTGGTGGGTGTCCAGCCCTGTGAGTATCTGGGGGTGGGGGGGCTGAAGGGAAAGGGAGGGGGAGGGGAGGGTGGGTGTGGGCTTGTGGGGTGTGGGTGGGGAGTTGGGATCTCGTTCCGTGTTCCGCCCGGGTGCGACTCCCCTCCATTCAGGCTGCTGTGTGGATTTAGGAGATGTGGGGGCGGAGTGCCTATCTGAATAATCCCCGGAGGGCGTGAGTGTGTGCACGTATCGTTTTCAGATGTGGGTGGTGGTGTGTATTTCTTTTGGAGTTTATTACCAATGTATGGTTGTGTCCCCTTTCAGCCAGGGGTCCCAGATTGTGTTGTATTGTTTGGGTGTATCATGTAGTTGTGCTGTGAGTTTTTCCATTTGTGAGCTGTCTAGGATTTTTCTTGTGACCATTTCTTGTGTCAGGATACGGGTCGACGACCACAGATCTGCTATGGCTCTGCATGTTGCTAGTGCTATTCGGGCAGTTAGTTTGTTCTCCGCTCTTGTGAATGTTTCTACCGGTTTTGAGAGCAGTAGGGTCCAGGGGTCTGTGGGGCAGGGTTTATTCATTAGTTTGGTTATTAGTTGTGTTACTCCCGCCATAAGGGCTTGAGCTTCGGGCATGTCCACCAGCAGTGGAGGAATGCCCCTGTTTCCCCGCATTGTTTCCAGCAATTGTTAGTCGTGTTTTGGTGCATGATTGTGAGGCGCTGTGGTGTCAGGTACCATCCGAATAGCATTTTGTTTGCTTGTTCGGTGTAACGCAGATGGAGATGGACGCCATAGCCTCCCATATATCCGACCAGTCAGTTGCGTCTTCTGGGGTCCTATGTCTGCCTTCCATGCTGCTATGTATGGGAGGGAAAGCTGTGTAGAGTGGGTAGCTATGGCCGTGTACATTTCCGAAATCTGCCCCTGTCTGTTAGGGTGTGTTACGCATTCTTGCTCGAATCGGGTGAGTGGGGCCGTTCCGGCTTGTCGTATGCTGGGGGTTACTGCAAAACTACGTAGTTGAATATATCTGAAATGGTCGAACGTCGTGAGGGATGATGATTCTTTAATGTCTGAATTGTAGGATTTTGTCGCCCTGGTATAGGTGTCCTAGTCTGGATATGTCCCTTTGTTCGAAATGGGCAAAGTGTTTGGGAGTTAGTCCCGGTGGGAACAGTTTGTTCCTCCAGATTGGGGTCATGGGGGAGAGGAAAGAGGAGAGTTTGAATTTATCGTTCAGTTTGTCCCATTGGTCCAGTGCGTGTGTGATTGCGGGTGAAGTGGGGATGGGGGGTGGGAGGGAAGGGTCTGTGTGGTTTTGGTGTCCACATGTATAGGGACGGGTGGTCCAAACCAGAAATCAGGTGTTCTGGGTCTAAACATCTTTTTTTTTCCCGGGTGGGACATGCCATTGTTGTATTTGCGCTAAATGCGCTGCTGAGTGATTATGTGCGAAGTTCAGGAGGCCTAGGCCCCCAAATTTTTTGGGGACGTATAAGGCGTCCATTCCAAACAAACGAGCGATGCGCCCCAGCCAGGAGATCCCCAAGGGCCTCCATTGGATTAAGTCGTTGTGGGCTTTTTGTAGCAGTGGGGTATAGTTTTTGGTGTATAGGGTTTGGATGTCCGCTGGTAGTTGAATCCCTAGGTAGGTTATTGCAGAGTGGCAAATCCTCAGTGGGAAGGAACATTCTTTTAAAGGATGAGTCAAATGAGCATTTTAAGATGCTATGAATACCCTTAAATGTAAGCCTCCAATTATTGACAAATCCATCAAAAGTGAAGGTTTTTGTTTTTTTTTTTAAATTCAAGGTTTTTATTGTTTTCAAGTTATAACAAAAAGAAAAGGGGGGGTCATTGGGGTACAGAAAGGAAGAAGGGTTAGGGGGGGGGGGTGAGGGTGACAGGGTCTTAGGACCAGTCGTCCACGTTCTCATCGTTATGACAGTACATTATTTTTGTCATGGAATTACTTGACCATCATATTATACATTACAAGCAAAAGACAGAACGAGGTTGTGCTTACAGTTGACAGTTTACAGCGTTTGCCTTAATTTTTACATATTATTCGGGGTAGGGTACAGTAAGGGAGAGCTTGGGTATGAGTTTGGGTTCACAGAGATCATATATCTTGCTGATCTTGTCTGTAGCTGGTAAGGTACTTGAACTATGAATTAGTGGTGTTCCGTATGTTGCTTTAGTTCTAGCTGCTGCAGTTGTTGGTAAGTGTTCTTATTTGACTCTGTATCTAGTGGGAGGGGGGTTCCGGGATGTAACTCTTGGGGGGGGGTGAACTATATTACATCGTGTGACAATTTACATTGCCTTCGCTTACGTTACGTGACGTTTGTATTGTGTGGTTTTGTGTTCGTGGTGCGTGTATTTTCCCAGATAGTAGGTGGTGTGTGTTTGTGAGTCTCCCTCTGGGGTGTGTTCGGAAGGGGGAGGAGTTGGTCTAGTCATGGGGATGGAGTGTGGTTTGTGTTGGTGGGCTCATAGATGTGTTGTGTCCCCTTTCCAGGCTCGAGTTTGCCTGCGGGTTGAGTTTTTTGGGGTTGGGTGGTGTTAAGTCTGAGCAGGCTTTAACTATCTATGGTATGTGTATATGCCTTGACAAAGGCTGCTGTTGTAGGGTGGGATGTGGTGGACATTGCGTTTTCATCTAGGTCGAGTGCCTCTTGCTATGCCTAGTGCCCTGCATCTTTCTGTTCTATGGTGTGTGGCTGGTTTGGTTTGTTCCTGAAGCGTTGTTCGTGTCCTGGGTGTTGTGGGGTTGCGTCTTGTGCATTGGTTTTACTTAGTGCCGTCTCTGTGATGGCAGTGTTCTTGGGCCTGTTTGACGTTATGGTCTGGTCTGGGGTGTGTTCGCACGGGTTTGAGCCTTGCTTTGTGTTGTTGGGTCGTTTGGTGTGTGGTGGTGTGAGTGTTTTTGGTTGGCCTTGTTGCCATGGGTAGTGGAGGTGTCTTGCGTTAGGGATGTGGAGGGGGTGCATGTTTGGTGGCGCTATTGGTTGGGTGAGAGGGCTGGGTCTCACCTCCGTGTTGGTGCTCCTTGGGTGCTCCCTCCCACCTGGTCTGTCCCATTTGATGGGGCGTTTGGTAGAGTTGGGAATTCGGAGATCCATGGCTCCCATATTTTGTCGAAATGTTTGGTGGTGTCGTGTACTAAGGCTGTTAGTTTATCCATTTGCATGGCTTCGTTAATTTGCTGTTTTACGACCGTGGCGGATCAGATCATTGTCCTCATACCGGGTGAAGTCCTTCGGGGACATACCTGGCGTGAATTTAGTGTTCCGAAGGATGGGCATGAGTGGGGAGGGATGGGAGATGAGATCGTATTTTTGGGTGATTTTATCCCATGTGTTTATTGTGGTGAGGATAGCTGGGGAAGTGATGGGAGTCGGTGGCCTGGCGTCTTTTGGGAGCCAGATAAAGAGGGAGGGAAAATCTGAGCCGAATATATTGTGTTCTAGGTCTACCCATCTCTTAAGGCCGGGGGCGGCGTGGAGTTGGATCGTCTGAGCTATTTGTGCTGCGTAGAAGTATTGGGTGAGGTTAGGAAGTCCCAGTCCGCCCTGTCTGTTCGGTATGTACAGTGTTCGTCGGGCGATACGTGCTCTTTTTCCGGCCCATATAAACTTGTCTATCTTGGTTTGTAGTTTTTTAAAGTCAGTGGCTAGTATCGGGATTGGAAGGGTTTGGAAGAGGTATAGGAACCTCGGGAGGAGGTTCATTTTTATTGAAGTCGTTCGGCCGATCCATGAAATCGACATGTTTTTCCATTTTGCTAGGTCTTGTGTGGCTGTTGCCAGTAGGGGTGTGTAATTTAAGCTATAGGTTTGCGTTAGGTCCGCAGGGAGAAAAGTGAAGGTTTTCTTTAAACATACTTTCGGGGAATTTTCAGTGGTTTCACTGTACATGATCTCCTACTACTAGGGTGTCAATATGTTTTGATGCACATTGTGTTTATTTTACTCTGTACTGCAGCTTTTTTAACTGTTATGTTATTGAAAGATATATTATTGAAGATTAGGCAAATAATATCATAATCTAGTATGGACAGGCATGGCCAGGGCAAACATTGCAAATGAAGGAGAGAAATTTCTCCTCTTCTCTGTGCGCCTTCTGTATGCTGACAGGTACAAAGGACAGAGTTTGTAATAATGATTGACAGGGAGCGATGATTAAGGGAACCAGTTGCAAGATAGAAATTTGTAGCATTCTACATTTCATTTAATTTTTTACACCTCACAAAAACACATTGTTACATAAAGGGATAGGTAAACATACCAAAAATCCAGAGATCTAACAGTTCCCCTTTAAATTATATTTTTTGTAAACAATGGCATTTCACTGTAAGTGAAAATATTGGTCTGTATGTTGTAATATTGCGCTAGCAAAATATTAGTCTGATTGTTTCATGGTATTATTACTCATAATGTTTACAGTATAATTTTATTTTGCATGCTGTAACAAGAAACAGTAGGTTAATACACTAGATGTTATAATACAACCGAGTATTAAAATATTGTTCTCTGTTGTATATGTTGACAGTAACATGTATATTACTTATAAAGTTCCATTATTCTGGTTTACATCGTATACCAAGCTTTACATAATATAAAATGTTTTACATTATTTTATTGCTATTATAATATTACCTTGGGAGAGAAAATGATATGGTTTAAGAAAGAAAATAATAAATTATATAAAGGAAATAAAAAGAAAACAGGAAAAAGGAATACAATTTTTATAAAAGTGATTAGGCAGTTTTAAGCTGGAGTTTTCAATAACAATTTATGTACATTGTGCATGCTTTATACCCCCTGTCTGACACTCCCGATTCTTTATTCTGTACCATATACCTATTGCCTCAATTAAAACAGTGATTGACAAAAAATTTATAATAAGGTTCTACATAGTATAATTAATAAAAAAAAAAAATATATATATATATATATATATACACACACACATACATATATATATATATATATATATATATATATATATATATATATATATATATATATATATATATATATATATATACATATATATATATACACATATATATATATATACACATATATATATATATACACACACACACACAGTTAGCTAGGAAGGTACATCTACTTTTCATGTATGTCTTGTGATGTTAATACTTTATCGTTCCAAATACAAGTACTTATTTGACCGTAAAAGTTTCAAAGGCTGCGTTAACTCAAGAGCCAAACCTGTAAATATGAGATACTGTAGTAGGAGCACTAACCACTAAGCTATTTTTGCTAGATTTATAATATAATATTGATTGCCTTGCTATTATTTGGATTAAATTGATTATATAATACTGACATATGAAATATTGTTTTGTAGACTATATAATCACTCTGTAGTTCCATATATTGCAATATTGTCTTGCATAGTGTAACTGCTATTATAACGCTCTGTATGTTATATTGTTATATATTTTGTAGTAACATTCATGTTTTAGACCCATACAGCCTGTCCCGCTGTCATTCAAGGGGTTACAGGGTTCCTGGTGATCTACCATCCAATATGTCCGGTAGTGAAGTCCTGGGCACTGTGCCTGGTATTTAAAGACGGGAGAGAAGAGAAAAAGGAGGACGGGGGGAGAGAAAGCAGAGTGGGGAAGGGGGAGGGACGCAGTGTGTGAGACAGGAGGGAGGGGGGTACTGTCTGTATGCAGCAGAATGGCAGAGCGGGCGGGCAGGCAACGGGCACGGCCTGTGAGTAACAAGAGGGTGTGGGGGGGGACATATTGTGAGACAGGGTGGGCAAGGGGGTGGGCTGCTTTACATCTGCCCTCTTGGCACTGGGGTCTCCAGGGAATTTATTCACGAGCAAGCTGTTAGACACCTGCTACACTGTGTCCCAGTCTGCTGGAAAGAGTGAGGTGCAGTAGCTGTGGCAGACTCCTTATTGAGTCAGTGCCCCCTTACTACTTAACTGGTCACTGCCCTGCTCCCTCACCTTCTGCCCAGTGACCCTAGATGGCCTAAATATGATCCCCAATTAACCGGCACATTACAATGTGCTGTAAAATCATACATACACTGTAACACAGTACACACCCATGCTGTAATATCTTACATACTCTACATTTCTTTCATAAACACCATGACAACAAACAATACAAAAGTATACACACACTTCATATACCAATTTACATTTCTTGCACAAACTACACAGCTCTTTGATAAACAAAACACCATAACAACATACAAACATATACACTATGAATTGCATAAAACATACACAACCAACATGAACATTTAGAGAAACAGTATGGAACATCAGATTGTGTAAAAGACTTGTGCCCCAGTCACTTCACTGTTCTACCACGCATATTAACCCAAGTCAGTGTATGATAACAATTGTGCCATAAAAATGACTGTCTGCAGAAACTATTCTAACAGAAAACAGAAGGTCTCAAAGAGGACCCCAATGGGAGGTCTCTATTCTACATATCCTTGCTATAGGTCAACTGTCAAGAGTTGCTTATTGCTATTCCATATGCAAGCTGGCTTAGGGGGACTTCTAGTACAAGAACATGGAAAACAGTCCAATCCAATTATAGTTTCAAGCCATTTATTGTTCAGCATATCTAAAATACTGTGGGTCTCCTGAGCCACATGTAATTTTAGACAAATTCCCCTGAATTAGTCACTCCAGCAAATACATATTATAGAACATGGTTTTTGGGTGATGCAGTTTAATACAAGAATCATTTTTAGTACCTATATATAACAGAAGTGGATTAAACACCTCCTAGATTCACTTAGATTAACATTTTCCAATATTCCGTCTTGATTGACCCCTTTGCTGGCTACATGACACCAGGCCTTGCATTATCAGCTAATATTTGGAAAAGAAATGGCAAAATACCGTCCGTAATAGCCAAGCTGTGACTGTGGTGGAGAATAATTTGATTCTACTCAGATCTGCTATTTTCCCTTCTAAATTCTGCAATTGTGTTTCCTATAACTCTACCATTGGATGTTTAGGGAGTGTATATAAACACACTATATATATATATATATATATATATATATATATATATATATATCTTTTTCAATCTGTATTTATTTTACATAATATTACTACTATAAGCATGTATATAGTTACACACACACACAGTTTATCTCTTACAATCTTTATTTCTTACATATACCAATTGCACACACTGCATGTCTTAAATTCATATTGTACATCTATTTATACCACTGTATATTTTCTAAAACGCAGTGTAAAAGTCCCATTAAACATCCAATGTATATTTCTTAAACAGGGTGTAATTTATATCATATAAAGTCACCGTACATCTTAAAGATACACTGCATCCCATACAAACACTGTATATTTCTAATGGTCACACAGTTTCTCTAGCACATGTATACTATATTTCTTATAATGATCTTTGAACAGAATATATCATTAAATTATTTTACATGTCACACAATTTTAAATATCCTTTTAAGTAACAGAGAAGACATCGATTCCCTGCAAGAGAGTTAGATGCTTACACCCCCTCAGTAATTAAATAGGTTAAACATATGGTAGTGTCATAGCCAAATATATGTGAATCTCAAGGCAAGAATTATTACACTGCATTAAGGTGGACACCAATGCTCCAACTCATTTTGTCTTTACCTCTCACTTATGCCAGTGTGTTTTCACTGCTGAGCTGTGAGGATCAGAGATCCGGTAATGGTCTGTAAAGGAGAGAAATGGGTTAATATGGGAGTGTAACATCACACAAGCTACGAACACAGACCGTTTCTAACCTAATTATTGCCACCTACTGTCCCATGTGAGACCAACAGAGAATGGGGGCTTTAGGATGAAAGCTTTTTAGAATTTAGGCCAACTCAAGATGGAATCTTACAAAAAAATTAAATAAACAAACTCACGTTAAAAGGTAACAATGTCTTCAATGTAGCTCTGTATAATACATTCTCCATTACTGCCCCAGCTTAAAGGGTGCATCTGGTCACCAAAAGCCTTTCTCACATGCATGAGAGGAATGCCATTTGCATTTATAATGGACATACAAATGGCTCGCAGCTTTTAACATCTTTTATGCTAAGCAGCAATAACTGAGGAAAGACAGACCTAAGCATTTCCCTAGATATTCCTACTATACAGGTACAAGTGAGGATATCCAGCACCCTGCTAATTGGGATGTGTGACTGTATACATTTCTGGCTATACATGTGCATGCCTATAGATATTATCGTTCAACAATAAGATCATGTTCTCAAATTCTGTAATGCATAGTGATTAATGTGAGTGACCCTTAACTCAAGATAGCACAGAGGCATACCCCAGTCTGAGTAAGGATGGTGGGAGTTACAATCCATGGCAGCAGATGTGATTTGTAACTCTTGCCTTTAATTCAATCTGCTGGATCTAGAATAAGGGCGACTTTAATAACAGTTTTAACCCCTTCTATGTCTAAATGAGAGGGGGCAGTAATCTAAACAGAATAGGAATACTCTGATTAAAAATAATGAGCATAATTCAAATTAAATCTCAGGAAACATAAAAGATAAATAATGGTAAACCATGTGTGACATCTCCTTGTGTTAAGGCAAGATTGCAGTAATTGTTTTATACATACACAAACACTATAGAACACTAATATTCACAAAATAGATGCATATTTTTTGTAAGACGAAATAGCAAAACTGAAAAAAAAAAATTTTTTAAATCCAATTTAACTATTTCACTTTGAATTCTCAACCGTTCATACTTTGGAGCATAACCCTAAAGGTGACACTTCTCAGATCATTACTAGATCCTTAATCCATTACGATTAATAAATAAATGTGATACTTTGATTTTTTTTTTTTGTGTTTACTTTTATTGTTTAGTGAATCTCTTTCCTTAGTTCCAAAAAAAGAAAAAAGAAAGAAAGCCCCCAACACATACTACACAAGGGTATGTACATCCCTTGCTAGAAATACCACAGCGAATATAACAAGAGGTAGGCTGAAGTTTAACCCCTTAAGGACCAAACTTCATGAATAAAAGGGAATCATGGCATGTCACGTGTCCTTAAGGGGTTAAACAAGGTCTGTAGAAAAGTGTGAAGCAAATGTATATTTCAGATATAAATTGTAAAATTGAGCCATCCTAAGTCTGGTTAGCTCAACTTCTATTCTACTGCCACTGTGAATTGTCTATCTGTTAACGTCAACAAGTAGTCTTTTCATATATTTTATTGTAATGGTTTATTAATCCGGAGATCTGAAGAGGAGTAGAGGATTATAAATATAGCACCTTCATGCTGGCATCTTACCCTGTGATGCTAACACTGCCCACATTCTTTTACAGGCTGATGCAGCAACCAGCTTCCTGCGAGCTGCCCGAGCTGGCAACTTGGACAAAGCATTAGAGCATCTGAGGAATGGTGTGGATATAAACACATGTAACCAGGTAAGGAGCTCTTACACAGCTTTGATGCTGCTCACTATTCGCACTAATATTCAGTAACAGTCTTTTCACTCACACATAACACATTTAAAATTACATTATCTGCACTATAGTACTGATTCTATCAGAAAACCACCATATTCTAAATCCAGCATTATAATAGTACTTTTCCCTGATAATACCAGGCACCATCGATATTTTAAACTGCATCATAATGCTGTGTCAGTAGCATGGATACCCCATGTTAAGAAACTGGAAATTTGAAAAATACCAGTACTTTGTAGACACTTAATGGAATGCCTATACAAAAGGTGAGAAATCAGCAAACCAGTGGAGATTTCCCCAAAAAACAGGCCAAGGTTAAAGATGCAAGAAAATTGACAAAATGACGAAGAAAGCCAGGGTCAAGGATTACAGAACCAAGATTGTTGTATAACCATCCACGTCAAGCACCAATAGCAATAGCCCTCATTGGGCATATATGACTCCGGTACCATGCTACGTGATTTATAAGGGTTGGTCAAATAAATCAAGATTGGCATCACCTTAGAGCAGGGGTTCCCAATTAATTTATCCCATGGAACCCTTTGACATAGTGTATCAACATCGTGGAACCCCAACTGACACACAGATATACACACACACACACACACACACTTGCACCCACAGATATACACATTGACACCGTGTCATATACACTCACTGACACACTTCGATACACACACACACACACACACTGATACACATACTCTTCGACAGACACATACAAACACATATACACTCTCACTGACAAGAACACATACAATCTCACTAACAAACACTTATACACTCTTTGACAGACACACAAACACATACAATTTATATTTTTTTCTTCATTTTATTCCATCCAGCCCCCCTACCTTTGGGAGTGCTGGCATGGAGTCTCTATGTCTCTGGGATGAGCCTGGGGTCTAGTGGGGCAGTTGAGCGGCTGGCGGCGAGGGAGCAGTGATCTCCCGGCTCAGCTCCCTCGTGCACCTCTAAGTGATGCCGGAGCAAAGTCCTATCCTAGCTCACGCATCACTGCTGTGCGCGCGCGAGGGTGATCCCTGCCCACTGCTCCCTCGCCGCCCGCGGCCATTTTATTTTTAAAAATGTTGGCAGAACCCCAATTGTGTTCTCACGGAACCCTAGGAACATCAATTGGGAGGCGCTGCCTTAGAGGAAAAGGATGCAGTAAGGAAGTCATAATTGACATGGAAAGGACAGAGCCAAGAAGCCTCAAGGATGGAGGAGCTTTAGGAGAATTCAGCCCACGGAAGCCAGTAGAACTAGTCGTCCTCAAACTGATTTACAAAAAACAAGTCTGGCCTTAGAACAATACATATATCATCAGTTTAGAGACTGTTAGTCCGGTGTGACAAAAAGGTAGGGTAAAAGCCTCGTGGTAGAGGCCAGTTCAATTCAGCGGACAGTTTTAGTGCATCAATTTTGAGCTCAGTGGGAGCGGCAACGTAAACCAAAAAGTTCACTATCTCCTGACTGAACAAGCAGTTCCATTATTCCACAAGCATTACTGTTACGGTTCACTTCTGATATGTAGGTGCAGAACTCAACGGCTTACTCTGCCACATGTCTAGACCATTGCTTCATTAAAAATGTCTTGGGGGAAATTGTTGACCTATCACGGAGGGTTAAAACTAATTGATCCCACACGTAGAATTGTATCACACCTAGGACTTGAAGGTAATGTCTTACCAGGCCTTAGAATGGCCGGACTTAACGTGCCAAAGAATAGTCAGAATACTTGCCGAGGTCGGGGACACAGAAGGGGACAAAACAATAAGGGAAATCTAGAAGTCAGGGAAGTCAAAACGAAGCCAAAGTCAAAAACCAGAAACGCTCAGGAACACATTTTCGGACAACCACGATAAGGAAATGAGTAAAAGTTAAAAAAAAAAAGGTCGCTCAGTCTTCTACTATTATTGGTTAATAAAGTAATGATAAAACCAAACTCTGCTCTGTCGAAACTGGATTAGTTTAGAATTCCACCTGGTTTAAAGCTCTTCTGGCTGAGGAAACATGTCCAAATCCTCTTCATAAGAAGAAGGCTAATGACCCAAGCCTGCAGGTATCCATGGTCCTGTCATTATATCCGGGTTACATATACTTTAAGACATAGAACTACCAATCTTACAAGAGAAAGGTTAGGTAACAGGATAGTCAGTGAAATATTTCAGTTGCTATGGAGGTATTGCCTAACAATATGCCTAAAAAAAAGGTAAGACAAACCAGTGAACAATAGTCAAAAAAGCAGCTGAAGTCATTTTGCCAAAAAACAGCAGGGAGGAAAACTAAGTTCAAGAATTATAGAGAACAAGATAGTTGCATAACAAAGAAGCAAATCCACCCATTGTATAACTAGCACTATAACACTGTTCAACGCACTGTATACGCTGCACTATAAAATTTCTCTCCCTATAATATACACAGCATGATAACACTACCTCCACCTAGACCATACCGAGCAGTATAACAAAATACTCCATCTTGAAAATACCATATAACATACGGTCTATTATTTTACTTAATGTAGAACGTAGCCGGCATTTTGCCAGTACATTGTCTGCACTGGCAAAAATGATTCATAAATAAATAAAATTAACCCTTCCAAGATGTCCCCTATCCAGGAAACAGCAAACGAACCTTTGCCTTTGTCCATACCTATCCTGTGCTTAAGGCATCTAAAACCACACATTCCAGATATCTGTGTTCCCATTAAGTATGAACATAAAATACTATAGCACTTCCCCCTTGTCAGGTTCAGCTGGCACCTTTGGGTCCTCTGGAGAATATCGGGCGTGTGGGAAAGGTCCAGCCTCATATGTCCTGTGATCGTAAGGGGGAGATATGTGGTCAGACCTGTCCCACAGGTTGTGTATTCTACCCTGACCTCACTGTGCCTTCTGACCTCTCATCTCTACCCAATGATGTCACTGTGTGTTCTGACATCTCACTTTGTGGTTCAATATGTAATTTTCTTTTTTTTTTTTTACTTGTTTATCAGTCTTTAAACTTTAGTAAAAAGCACATTGTTTAGGCATTTTTGCTTGTTACAGTTTTAACTTCAAATTGAATGGATCCACGACAGAGGTAAGAGGATACAGAGTATAATTGGTTAAGAGAAATAAGAATGTTAGAGTTTGGTTAAAGAGCATAAATAGAGGAATTAAACACCATATATTAATGTTATGTTAACATTTGCCCATTGTTTTTGATTCACAATCCAATCAAAATACATACATAGAATAATGCAGCATAAAGAGAAAATAGTGAGTAGATATAAACTCTTCAGGATGCACTTATTGCCGGGATGTGGTTTTACAATTTTATAAAATGTAGCAGAAATACTTAACTATGGAAACTATCTTTGCAGGGGCAATATCTTCCAATAGGCCCTGGATCCGTATATTATTAAAGTGCAATTTATCCTTAATGACATCCAGCCTCCTTGCGGCCTCATGCTGAGAGTGATGAAGCTGCATGAGCTTCTATTCCAGTGTCCCATCAACACTGCTGATCCCTCATATTCTACAGTCTTAACTCTGCCAATTAGGCTTTTAATTTCTTTTTTGAGCATTAGACATCCAAGGCCAATAGTAGGTGAATATCCTCAAAAGGCGCATGTAACATCCCCTTACACTCGCCTAACAAACATGTCCCCAATATGATTATGTCTGCCGTCGGTTTCTGGTTTCTTCAATCCGCTGAAATCAGAAACTTTTAAGCAAATTTAAGGCATGAAACAGGTGAGGTTGGAACTCGAAATAAAACCGGATTACAGAGAAGTTCCGGAAGAGTGCATGCATCCACCTCGATTGCTGGCTCTGACCCCAGACTTTGGAGTTTGGTTGGGCCACCGGATTCTTAGTTGTTGCTACGTTAACTTTTACCATGTTAGTTTCTGTTTCTGCAGCCTCAATGCAATACATTTCTACTAGCAGAAATTGCAGAACAGGCTTTTTTTGTATGGGTGATCTGTAGTGATGTCACGAACATGAAATTTTCAGTTCGCGAACTTCCGCAAATGTTCGCGAACCGGGCGAACCGCCATAGACTTCAATAGGCAGGCGAATTTTAAAACCCACAGGGACTCTTTCTGGCGGGTGGGGGCCATAAAGATAATGAGGGGGGGACCTACAGTCCTCCCCCTCTCCGGCCCCCACCCCTGAGCGGTGGGTGGGGGCCCTAAAATTAACAATAATGGGGGGACCTATTGTCCCCCCCTGGTCCCCACCCCTGAGCGGTGGGTGGGGGCCCTAAAATTAACAATAAGGGGGGGGACCTATTGTCCCCCCGGCCACCACCCCTGAGCGGTGGGTGGGTGCCCTAAATACAAAGGGGGGGGGACCCTAGTCACCCCTCCCCCCCCCAAAAAAAATGATCTCCCTACCTACCCCCCTCACCCTAAAAATAATGAGGGGGGGACCTTTAACTAAAAACCTGTAAAAAAAAAAAAAAATAGATAAAAATAACTTACCATTTGATGTTTTCTTTCTTCTACAAGCTTTTTTCAGCCCCAAAAAAGGCCAAATAAAAAGCCATAAGAACCGACGCAATAAAAAAAATAAAAATAAATAAAAACCAAAACAAACAAACAAAAAAACACAAGAGCGCACAAAAAAAATAATTCATCTTCACCCATGGAAGGCTCCGCGCAGACTGAGCTCTGCAGGGCGGGGGAAGGCTTATAAAGCCTTGCCACGCCCTGCAATTAGGCTAAGAACACTCTGATTGGCTGGTTTAAGCCAATCACAGTGCTCTTTGTCATTTTACACAGCGTGGGAAAATTCAAAAGAACTTTCCCACGCTGTGTAAAGTGACACAGAGCACGGTGATTGGATGGCTTGAAATAAGGGGGGGACCTCAGGGGTGAGGGACAGGGGGGACAATAGGTCCCCCCCTTATTGTTAATTTTAGGGCCCCCACCCACCGCTCAAGGGGGGGTGTGGGTTCGCTCTTAAAAAAAAGCTGTGTGGATATCCTTAACGTAACATCAGATAATTAGTATAATAGCTACCTTTCCACATCCCTGCTCAAAGAAGTTGTTGATTGTGCCAGCTTTTATCAATGTACTTTATAAAATGGATGTCCTATTTTCCCTCTTAAATAGCATATTGTTTGAATGAATGTGTATCGGTAAACTGGCTGGATTCTACATGTAGGCCTATCTGGCTATCCATGTTTATTAGTATGTTTACCACCACATGTGCTTCTGATGTGATATCATATATCTATATCAAATGCTTGCCTTCCCCAAGATAGTAAATTCTTCTTGCCCCACTACACTGTGGGTAATAGTAGATGTTGTATAGCCATATGTAGCTGGCACAGAAGCATAATGACAATAAATTATAAGACTAAAAAAATAATTCTTAAAAAGGGACACTCTGGGAACCATAACAATTTTAATCAGAATGTAGTAGTTATGCTGCGAGGTGGTCCTGGGTACCAGCTAACCTTCAGGGTTTAAACCGTTGAACGGTTTAACCCACAATGTCTTAAATATGCCACCTGACAGCACTGCCCATTCATTTGCTTTCGGTCCGAGACTTCCATCACTTCCAAGACTCCCCATTCACTAAACGTACCTTTCTCAAGCCAGATTAGTGAATGGCGAGACACTGATTCTCTCAGAGTGTCAGCTGAACGCTCTCAGTCAATCAGTGGCGCTCCTGCCTGACAGCAATCTGCGCTTCCTGAAATGGAAATTAAGAAGCCGGATGACACCTGGGGGAGTGGACATCGTTGCTAGAGATAACTTTGGGATTAAACCGTTCGAGAATGGTTTTACCCTTTAAGGTAGGAGTGCTTCCAGAGGCCTAATGGCACCATAACATCTTAATTTAGATGAAATTGATTTGGTGCCTAAGTGTCCCTTTAAGAGCAATTGAAGATCTAGGATTATATGAGAATTTGGGCTTTTTTTTTTTTTATGAAAATAAAAGACTCAAAGTACAGCCTTATTGTGCATTACTTTGTTACGAATAGCTCATTTATCAGTCCACCATAAGCCTCAAAACTGCTCCATGTGTGCTTCCATATTTAGTAGTCTTTGGACTGATGCACCATTTATTTGTGGAAATTGAAGTCCTGAAACAAGTTTAGGCAACCTCCAGCACTCCAAATGTTGTGATCTATATCTCTCTCTATATCTCTCATTATGTCTGTAAGAGCATTATGGGAGATGTAGTCCACAACATCTGGATTGCCAGAGGTTGCTTACCCCGGTCCTAGAACCATCCTAGAGTATCTTTTAATATGCTCAGAATTTATGCATATCAGGATGCGTGGAAGCAGATTAGCTCTCGATTACCTGCATGGTTTTTGGTCGGACAAGATGACTTCGAGACTGTCACCCCCATAGATCAAGGGTAAGCCATAAGATGCAATGAAAACCGATATAGATAAGGTAGCATTACTACTAAAGAGTTTACTTATCATTTAGTAGGCATTCTCAATCTTTAGCAACCTGATGCCCTACTGATGATATGGCAAAGGCTGAGCTATGGGGTTGAAGGCAGTGATAGGCTGAAAGCATTAGCTGAGGCCTCTAAGCCAATCACTGCCACAGTCTCTGGTTTGAATTGCTACGGATTCAGTGCCTACAGGTACTATAACCACTTCAATATGCTAAAGTAACTCTGGCTCCTACAAGAGGCAGAATGCAGTGAAACATTTCTTTCCCCTCAAACTATAAAACATAAAAATTTGGGCACTAAAATATAAAATAAAACAAAAAACAATAATTGTGTGTGTTTATGTAGCGTCCCTAAAGTTTATCCTTGGTCCTGCTCAATTTGGCAAACTGCAAGTTTCCAGGGTGCACCAGGGCATGCTAGCAATTTCAGGACAATACCATCATTTTTTTTGTTTGTTAAAGTATATTGTTTTATCTGTTTAAAGCAGTTTGGGTGCTAAATGTTCATTAGGTAATGGATGTACAGGTGGGTACTGTAATAGTGAGAGAGATGATTATACAGGCATATCCCACTTTTAAAGGACCACTATAGGCACCCAGACCACTTCAGCTTAATGAAGTGGTCTGGGTGCCAGGTCCAGCTAGGTTTAACCCTTTTTCCCATAAACATAGTTTCAGAGAATGTTTATAATGGGTTTATCCAGCCTCTAGTGGCTGTCTCATTGACAGCCACTAGAGGGCTTCCGTGCTTCTCACTGTGATTTGCACAGTGAGAAGACGCCAGCGTCCATAGGAAAGCATTGTGAATGCTTTCCTATAGGCTGGCTGAATGCGCGCGTGGCTCCTGCTGCGCATGCGCATTCAGCCGAAGAGGAGGAGAGCTCCCCGCTCGGCGCTGGAGAAAGAGGTAAGTTTAACCCCTTCCTCACCCTAGAGCCGGGCGGGAGGGGAAAGAGTATGTTTTCCTGGCAATATAGTGGTCCTTTAAGTACACAGTGGGACCAGAGCATGTATGTAAAACGAAAATGTACTTAAAAGTGAGTCAATACCTTTTTTCACTTCCCAATTGCATGTACTGCATTGCAATAGTAATTTACAGGCATAACGGATACTGCAACTGCAGATTTCCAGTGATTTATTTAGGAATTTCCAGTGGGCTTTTATTCAGTTAAAACAAACAGTAAAAAAAAATTTTTTAAAATCGAATTCCAGATTGTACCATTTATCTTTAATGTTTTACTCATCTGACAACATTAAACTGGGAGAAAAAGTAAAATAAACCTGCCTACTGGGCCATTTTCTGTCAATACAGTGCCAATTTGTATTTGTTAGCAGCTTAATTGCACAGTTTGTTTAGAAACCCCTCTTCATCACTTTAAGCATTTATGGTGTAACTTTAAATCCTCAGAATTGTGGCTAATGCAGTTAAGCTGCCAAGTCATAGTTAAAAAAAAAAAAAATGGCAGGGTAAACCCTTTCACTGGATTGATCTATCTTTCTATCTATCTCGCACTCGCGGACAGAAGAGGCGTGGGAATGTATGTAAAGCGGGATATGCCTGTAGTGTGGAATGCAGTTAGGCTGCCATATTTCACGGTGCCCTGACATGGTCATATATACATCTTGGTCCAAAACACTGATCAGGATCTATATGAACTTATTTAACCGAAAACTTCACTTTCCAAATTAAAAAGAAAATAAATACATTTCCAAAACCACTGTTTAGTAGATATACCCCCAATGAAAACATGCATGCATTTAATTATGCATTTTTCACTGGGTGTATATCTATACCAGCTTGAAAAGCCTGCAGTTTTCTTTTCTGCTGCCTTTGCAAGCCCTCACCTTCTACCCCTGCCCAGACTTTCTGTTGCTGTCCAATCACAGACTTCTCAATGCAGCTCAATGAGAAGTCTCTGCCTCTTGAGTTCAGTGTAAATAAGTTATCCAAACCAGGAAGTAACAGAACTGGTTAACCAATTGACAGTCAAGGGGGTATAGCAAGGCTCATTCATAAAAGTGTAAATTTCTATTGAAATGTGCTCTTTTTGTAAAATGAAAGTCTTCACACATAAAGCACTTCAGAAAGTTAAAGTGTGTTAGGTGTTTGGAGCTTTCCTTTAACAAGACTTTAGACAATTTGCTGATTGAGCTCTATCAGTCCCATCCTTGATACTAGCTAGATTTGAAAATCTGTCCAACAGTTAAAGCTTGGCAGAAATTGGGTCATGCAACAGGACAATGATTCCAAGCACACTAGTAATGTACAATAGAATCACAGTAAAGAATCAAGGTCTAGTCAAAGTCCAGACTTCAACCCAAATATAACGCTGTGGCGGACCTTAAAAGAGCTGTACATAAACAAATGCCAGCAAACCTCAATTAACCCCTTAAGGACACATGACATGTCATGATTCCCTTATTCCAGAAGGTTGGTCGTTAAGGGGTTAAAGGACCACTATAGGCAACCAGACCACTTCAGCTTAATGAAGTGGTCTGGGTGCCAGGTCCAGCTAGGATTAACCCTTTCTTCTATAAACATAGCAGTTTCTTCTCACAGTGAGAAGACGCCAGCGTCCATAGGAAAGCATTGAGAATACTTTCCTATGTACTGGCTGAATGCGCGCGCTGCTCCTGCCGCGCATGCGCATTCAGCCGATGACGGCGATATGGAGGAGGAGAGTCCCCCGCCCGGCGCTGGAGAAAGAGGTAAGTTTAACCCCTTCCTCCCCCTAGAGCCCAGCGGGAGGGGGGCCCTGAGGGTGGGGGCACCCTCAGGGCACTATAGTGCCAGGAAAACGAGTATGTTTTCCTGGCACTATAGTGGTCCTTTAAGTGAAGCAACGTTGTAAAGAAGACTGGGACAAAATTCCTCCACAACGCTGTGATAGACTGATAGTCATACAGAAAACGAATACTTCCAGTTGCTGCTGCTAAAGTTGGTTCTACAAGCGACTGAATCAAAAGTTTTTCACATATGACTTCTCCATTTTGGCTTTATTTTTGTAAATAAATCATGACACGGTGTAATATGTTATGTGTTGCTCATCTGAGGTTGTATTTACCTAATTTTAGGACCTGCTAAGGAACAGATTGTTATTATGAAAAAAAAAAAACACACTAATGCAGGGACTGGGATCAAGCGAACCTGTACACCAGTTAGACACTCTATCGGTGTCTCAGGGCCTCACCCTAATTAGAAAAAAAAAAAAAGAGCACTTTTGCTTATCACAAGGATAGGTGCGACCTGGAATTATCAAATGTATCCTATGCCGTGTGGAACGTAGCAAAGACTCATATATAAATCAGACTGGAGAGGATACTCTCCAGTCCGATTTATATAAGAGTCTTTGTGGATCCCTAATAAAATATATATTTATTAAAACATTTCCATGAAAAAACAAAAACAAAAAAAACACTCTTTGGGTTTTATTATTTTACATATTGGGGCACCCTCTTTGAATCAAGGGGGGAGGGGGAGGCTAATCTGGGGCTAGACCAGCACACACACCTTAGATTAAAAGTGATGTGACGAGACCAATCTCGCCACATTGCATTGGAGAAGCCTGGTTGCTCGCCTGCTGCCTTTGGACTATGGCCCCCTGTTAAAAGACATCTTTTTTACCTGCAGAAAAGCTTCATTCGTGATTTTCTGCCTGGGGTTCGGTAGATTCAATCTACCGAACAACCGTATGAATGACTGGACCACCTGGGAGCTGGAGTGTGCCGGCAATTAACCTCCCTGAAGCTGCGGTTAATAGCAGCTTAATTGACAAATACTGGGTGGCCGCCATTCGTATCACGAACACGAGGTCGCGGCCATTTTAAACATACCAATGCACAGCGGTGTTCGACTATTTTCATGGAACTAAAATCGGACACAGTTTTGCGCGAACACCGCTGAAGCCGCCGACCTCCCTTCTTGTTCGGTGGAAGTGCACGAACGGCCCGGTGTTCGGTAGTTTTGTTTGAATGTGTTATACCCCAGACAGGAATCCCATGGAGCCCATTCGTATGAAACTGACTGTAAAGACTTTGGCTCCATGGCGATTAAACTGTATTCGTGTGGTCTGAGCGCCATTCGCTTAATAATGTGCGCTCAGACCTGAGCTATCCGGGGATATGTTAAATGTATAGTTTTAAGGTAATGTGTCTTACATGGCGTATTTTAACAGTAATGCTTGTTTTAGTATCCCCACGTGCATAATGGCGATTTGCCTTTGTCTTGGGAGATAATTGAATTACTTCTCAATTGTCAACTTGTCTGTCCCTTGTCACAGTCTCCCATTTGGTCCCCTAGGGGAATGTCGACCCGGTGGGAGACCTACATAAATACTGGGCAGGTAGCCCTCATTAAACAGACCACTGCTTGACCCTTAACACGGAGCTTTGTCTCGTCTTTGGGGGGGGATTTACTGAACGCTGATAGAGACTGATTGCTAGGAGTGTAAGCCGCTTGGATGCTTTTCCTATTCGTCTGGTAGCAGCAATTCGTATGGTTCCTGTTCGTGTATTTGGAGTGCTTTATTGGATGCCGTTCGGGAGTTTGGAGCATTCACTTATTGGCAGGGCCGGACTGGCCCACCGGGATACCGGGAAATTTCCCGGTGGGCCGCGGCACCTGGGGGCCGGCCGCGTTCCTGGGCCGGCCCTTTATCTACAGCCCATGCATCTGTGAAGGTCCCTGGCGGCTACAGCACTAACTTAGCGCGAGGCTGCACTCCGGTCCTTGACGCACGGCTTGGCGTGATAGGAAGGTGCACGCTGAGTGTGCACTTCCTGTCAGTCTGGCCGGTTACAGGAAACAGAAACTCCTGTTCCGCGCGGGGTTTCTGTTTCCTGTAACCGGCCGGACTGACAGGAAGTGCACACTCAGTGTGCACCTTCCTATCACTCTGGCCGGCCACCGCGGACCGGAGTGCAGCTCAGCCACGCTACAGGGGAGGGGGTAAGAAGAGAGGGAGGAGGGGGGGGAATAAGAAGAGAGGAGGGGAATAAAAGGGGAGGGAAGTAGAGAGGGAGGAGGGATAAGAAAGAGGGGAGGGAGGGTAAGAAGAGGGGAGAGGATAAGAAGAGGAGGGGGAATAAAGAAGAGGAGGAGGGAATAGAAGAAGAGGGAGGAATAAGAAGAGGGGAGGGAGGGAATAAGAGAGGAGAATAGAAGAGTCTAAGAAGAGGAGAAGAGGGAGGAATAAGAAGAGGGAGGGAATAGAAGAGGGAGGAGGGGAATAGAAGGGGAAGCTCTATAGGACAGAAAAATTGCAAGACCACAGGGGCTGCTGCACTTGCACTTGCCACACACACACACACACACACACACACAGAAATGCATCCCTATACACACACACACACACAATGCATCCCTATACATACACAGAGAAACACACAATGCATCCATTACACACACACACACAATGCAACCCTTACACACAAAGACAATGCATCCTTTGCACACATACACAGAAACAGACAATGCAAACCCGTACACACGCATGCAAACACACACACTTCTTTTCTTACATACACACAGAAACACAATGCATCTCATACACACACACCTTACATCCCCTTATACTCGCCTGGCTGGAATTCCCCAATACATCACCTACGGCCAGAAACACATAATACATCCCTTATACACAAATACACACCAACTTCCACTACACTAACTTTACTGCATCACCTACAAACTGGTAACTGGCACCACATACCATAAGCACATATTAGATCCCTCTACAATAACACCAACAGCCCTACGCACTTCCTCCACCTTGAGAAAATCATGGGTAGGTGGAACTTATAAAATTAGGCCTTATAGGCATACCACGTCAGGCCCGGGGCCCCAGACATGAAGCTGTGTAAGGGCCTTTTATAAAATGTGACTGCTTCAATTCTCCCCCAGAACATTGAATTTTGTGACTGCAATTTGCAAACAGCCTGAGATCACCTGTTCTACACCGAATAGTGGGGCCAAAACTGCAGCCATCCTCACATCATCCTCATCTGCTTGTAAGTAAGCAATCTAGTATATTATTAGTGACACTAATCTATAATGTACCTCACATTAAAGGGACACTATAGCTTAATGAAGTGGTTCTGGTGTCTATAGCTGGTCCCTGCAGGCTTTTTAATGTAAACACACACTGTGTGCAGCACTGGCGTTAGTTCATATGGCAGATCATATGAGTGGGGCATTGTGATGTGACATGTGGGGGCAGCAAATTTTTATTTTGTCTAGGGCGGCAAAAATCCTTGCACCAGCTCTGATCCTGGGCAGGTGCACCAGTCTACTTGACTGGTTTTGCCCCCCAGGCCTAAGGCTGCCAGCCCTTCCCTGGCCGCTGGGGAGTTCTTTTTGCGGCCGCTGGCGGACTTGTCCTGGCGGCCGCTGAGGGAGCTGCGCGAGCTGCGCTGGCTCTGCTCCCCAGCACGCAGCTGAATGAGACCGGCGCCGGAATATGACGTCATATTCCGGCGCCAGTCTCATTCAGCAGCGCACGAGGGCGAGAGGGCACTAACACAGGAAGCACCTCTAGTGACCGTCTGAGTGACTGTCACTAGCAGTGTCACTTTGAAGCAATGTAAACACTGCCTTTTGTCTGAAAAGTCAGTGTTTACGTTGAAAAGCCTGTTGGGACATGCTATAGACACCAGTTCCACCACATTAAGCTGTGTGTGTGCGTCTGCTAGTGAGTGAGCTTGCTTGCATGCGTGTGCCTGCTAGTGAGTGAGCTTGTGTTTTTTAAGTCAATGAGCTGATGTATATCAGTAAGATTGTTTGTCTATGAGGCTGTGTATCAATGAGCTTGTGTGTGTCACTGAAATGTCAGTGAAATTGCCTGTGTCTGCATGTGCGTATGCTTACTGTATAATTAAACGTTTTACCCTGAAAGGACCAATATTTTATATTACAAAAAGCAATATATATATATATATATATAACTCAATCATCTGTCCTGGCAAGACATAGCCTTACATATTACACGCGACAATATATGGCGCAGTGACTTATGGGGCTGGCACAAATTTTTTTTTCCAGGGCTGCTTTGTATCCCCAGTCCGGCCCTGCTTATTGGCGGTTCGTGTGTTTGGTGTTCTGCAGTAGCTGTGCCTGCATCTCTGGAAAGGGGGCTGATCGCCTAAACGTTTTTTTTCCCCCTTTTGTGCAAAATGGTCCGTTACAAGTAGTTACACTCCTGTGTAATACTTGCCACTATTTTAATGACAACAGCAGAAAAAGTTGCCACCTGGAACAATAACTCCCACTAATATTGGAAAGCACTATGACATATATGACCCACTGCTATCAATACAGTATAGTGCTCCCCTTAAACCATACACTACGCACTAACCACTGTATTACCGTAACACACAGCATCATCACTAAACATCAACCACAACATTACAGTAGTACTAACCCCCTACTGTACCCTAACAATAACCATTGACCCCATACACTACCCTAATAATAGAAAATAAAAAGGATACAAGAGTGAAGCATGTGTCATGGGAAAATGTCAGTGACTGGTACTAGAGACATTTATAAACCACTTCACCTTCAGACCTCTGGTTTAATATGATGCCTGCATAATTTACCCATAGTACACAGTTCACCACACACATATACAAAGGCCTGTGCTGTATATATCTATTTGCGGTGATCTCTGCTCATCCCTATTAGTAATGAAGCGAAGCAGTGAAAGTCAACAATTCCAACATACAATGAAAATCAATACTAGTCACATTGACGTTACCATTCCATCTCATGTATCTGCCCACGTGACTAGATCCCCCCTACTTACTGCTACAAGGCCAGATTTCATGTGAGAAAAACTGATCACGGCTAGAAGATTACAAGGGCATGGAGATGTGAACTATGAAAAATTGAGAAATGGTACAGAGAGAGTAGGACTACCGGTGGCAAGAAAAAAAAAAAAAAAAAGCAGAAAAGTGGTGCTAGAATACAAGAGAGAGCGACAGAAGGCAGATAGAGGAAGATGATTAGAATAGAGGTTTTAGACACAAAAGAAAATAAGATATGGGGTAAGTTTAGAGATCTAAAAAGGTCTGGATTTAATATGGGGGGGGGGCACTAGATTTTATACCCATCTGTGTTCTTTTGTTTTCTGTTTAGATCCTCTATTCAACCATCGTCCTCTGTCTACATCGTGGACAGCATACTCACTCCTGCACAAATCACTATTTACATAAATGTAATTACCAAGGAGTTTGCTGCAATGACGTTTGCAGCTAGTTGTGTGTTAAAGGGACACTGTAGGCACCGAGACCACTTCAGCTTATCGAAGTGGTCTGGGCGCTGTGCCCCTATTGCTTCAATGTAAAACATTGCAGTTCCAGAGAACAGCCACTGCGGGCTTCTGGACTCCAAAATGGACTTTTGGTCACGCTCTAGCATTCCTATGGGGAGGTCTAATGCGGGCGGGCATTTCGTGGGGAGCGTGGGCGGAGCCTGACCCAGCACCAATTCAGGCAAGTGGCTGAAGGAGGTTTAAATCCTACAGCACCGCGGGAGGAGGGGACCTATTGAACTTAGCCATTTTCCTGGCATTATGGGATCCATTTAAGAAAATGTTAGTTATACTGAGATCCCGGAAAGCTGGTATAAAACAAAATTAAAAAAATAAAAATTAGGCCAGCATAAGAGTCAGAAGGGTTTATTCATTAAAGTAAGAATTCAATGTGAATTTGACGTGGATTTCAAATCCACTGGAACAATTCTCTGACTTAGCTATGCTGTCACTTCAACTACTTTGGCCTTAAATTTGAAATTCACTTTGAGTTTGCACTTTAGTAAATAAGCCTGACAGCGTAATACGTCTGATAAAGGAACATGGCGTTATCCTGAGGAGCTGTAATCTCTGCATGAAATTTGCAATTCACACTTTGGGTTATTAGGAATAACAGATGCCAAGCTCACTCATATTCACTTCTTCTGCTACCTCTTTCAGAGTCTGATCAAATTCTAGGAGTGGGTAACTGGCTCCAAAAAGATTACTGATTACTAGGGTTTTCTGGTATTTCACATAAGTCTATACAGTTGTAGCCTTTTCTGTCTCGAAATCATTTGTCTGGTTTCTAAAAATGTATTTAGTGGTCAAACTCTGCCCCCTGGGGGTATTCTGGTTAATTTGCCGATACGGCTCTATAATATATAAAAGCATTCAATGCAAGCTGAAATGTATTTACTGTGGGGTTTATTCACTAACAATGGGGATTATGGAGGACTGACAAAGGAATTATACATATTATGCCAACAAATGGCTAATTTCTCTGCATCTTTATAACAATCATCCATTAAGCATTAGTAGTTAATACCAATAGCCAAGATCATTGTGAATTTTAAAAAACAGTTCGCTTTCCAACATGTTTTGACAAATTACTCTGGGACGGTGCCAGGCACTCTTGGCACCATAATCATTACAATAGGTAGTGGTTGTGATGCTTAGAGTGTGCCTTTCAATGTTGAGGGGCTGCTAGCACCAGTTGCTAATTGTGAAGTTCTGCAATATGGAATCAGACACTTTTTCAACAGCAATTTTAAATATTACCAGTATGTATGTGCTGAAAGATTGTGAATGCAGAGAATTTCTTCCAGTTCAACAATTTGGTTTAAAATTAGCAGTTCCCTTGTCAGTTCTTCAGAATTTCCAGGTAAATAAACATATATCTCTATTTATCTTATATCACTGTTGAATTAAGGGACACTCTAAACACCATAAATACAACAGCACGTTACACAGGTGCCTGGGGAAACCTCAGTTTAACAAAAATAGAAGGATGGTGTCTGTGGCATACTAGCACCATAACCACTACAATATACTGTAAACTAAACCAGCTGCGAGATAACAAATCTCAAAACCAGTTCAACAAACGGAAGATCTTGGGAATACAAAAACCACATATGGTATTATCACAATTATCAACATGACTGGGTGATTTAAGTGAAATTATGCTGTGCTATTTACTTTGATATCCTACACTGGTGTTGGACAACCTGTGGCACATAACTTGCAATAGACTAATTCCCGTCCATCTTCAGTAACCTTGCAACCCAAACCTGGGTAGAGGCCTTAGGTTTTACCAACAAAAACCAACTCTGTGAAGCTCTAATAGTCTTAAGGTGACATTTATCTTACCTATGTAATCTTTGACATCAGCCTTTTCAATTATGTTTTCGTTCACTACAATCCCAAACTGTGAACCATCTTGGATTCAACCATTCACCTCCAATCTCACCACCTGATTCCCCTTTTCTCTTTCTTTGCACAAAATTAACCCATTCCTTCCCACAGAATGGGCTGAACGCTCTACACCTCTCCAGTAAGGAGGGCCACCTCAAAATGGTGAGCGAGCTACTGCATAAGGACATCGTCTTAGAGACCACCACCAAGGTAAGGAAAACAGCATTTTAGAAGTCACATTGGCAACAGTCTTGCCTTCTGTAATTCCATAAGTAACATCCTTGGAGAAATGGATGGAAATAAAATTAGAAAAACCGCTTACACTTTCTCTACTGTATTATATAATCTGTTCCATATTCTTGTGGTTCCCCCTTTCTTTCCCAATTCTTCATCTGTAGAAAGATTTGGTGTTGCATTACCTCTGTTTATCTCATCTATTTGGTCACCTCCTTTAGTTCTAAGTCACTTTATCCTCTCATATGGCCAATAACTTATCTCCCCCCTTTCTTATAATGAATCTAACTCAATGTATACGTTAACCCTGCTCCCTTTATTCTTACTATATGACCAAACAGAAAGGAAACACGGCCTTGCACATAGCTGCATTGGCTGGTCAAGAAGATGTGGTGAGAGAACTAGTTAACTATGGGGCCAACGTTAACAGTCAGTCACAGGTAAAAAAAACAAACAAACCTCTGAGTATTCTATTACATGCCTTATTATTCAAAAGTGCTTTTGTTTTTTGTATGAAAAAAAGAAAAGTGTAAAGAGGGAACTCTACAGAAAACTAACAGGGTTATACACTAAACTGACAATTCAAAGTGAAAATAGTTGAAGTGGAAATTTTTCTAAGTCAGCTATTTACATTGAAAAAAAAAAAAAATGTTTCCATCAATACATTATACAGAGCAAACATGTGATCACTTATTACATTACACTGCATTGTTGTTAAGAGAGTAGCGGGTGATGCTAAAACAACGAATTAAAAATGTTCTTACTGATAAATCATCACTTAAAAACTTTACTAATGTGAAGTGTCCTTTGTAGTCAGAAAGGTTATTATTTCTCTGTTGCAACGTGCACAATGTTGGCAGACAGGATGGGATGATACTTAACAGTGGGGTTATGTACAAAGGTCTGTAAATGATTATGCATGCAGTAATCATACTCCCCGAACATAATAAACAGTCTCCTATCTGCCTTCAAACTCCAGATTTAATGTTGTGGCCTGATGTAAGGTGCCAATGTTGAAGGTAGGAATTTGTCAATATTTCTTTTTAAAGGGACACTATAGTCACCAGAACAACTACAGCTTAATGAAGTTGTTCTGGTGAGCATAGTGAGTCGCTGCCGGCATTGTTGTGTAAACACTGCCTTTTCAGAGAAAAGGCAAGGTTTATATTACTGCCTAGGCCCTAGGGACGCTTCCAGTAGCAGTCACTTTCAGCATCTCCACACTCTGCATGGAGACACTGAATCTTCTCCATAGAGATGCACTGATTCAATGCATCTCTATTAGGAGACGCTAATTGGCCACCATGGCATTTGGCTCCATCACCCGCCCCTTTGGCTGAGATCAGCAGAATTGACGATCTTAGCTAATTCAATGCTTTCCAGTGGAAAAGCAGTCACCATACATTCAGCTGGCCACTCTTTGCCAATGAATGGAGCACTTTTCAAAAGGAATTTGCAAAGAAATTATGCCCAAAGAGGTGAAATTACACATCTGCCAGCAGATGGGTTACTTCATATGGGCAGTGTTTCATACTAAAACACTGCATACACAGACTCCACGCACCATGACCACTACAAATCACTGATTTATTTAATATATTACCATTTAATATATTTTCATTTTCAAACCTACCAATTTAAAGAGGCCACTCCATGCACCATAACGACATACGCTCCTTTTATATATTACTGTGTAAAAAGCCACCTGCGCCTTTCTGTCTTCATCCCATATTTTTGCATAATTTGCTAAAAAATAAAAAAGGGTTAAAAACAGCTTACTTACTTACCTTATCCCAGCGCCAGTGTTGCTCTGCACTGGGTTGAGGCTCCTCCTCCGCCCTGTGATGAGCGGACTCTAATGCACATGCGCGACAAAAATTGCACGCACATACGACCGCCACATAGGAAAGCACTGAATACATGCTTTCCTATGGGGAAATATCTGAAGTTGGAGGTCCTCATGCAGAGTGTGAGGACACCCAGCATCAGATACCTGACCAAAGGTTCTGTTTCAAACCAGGACACCCTCTAGTGACTGTCTGGAAGACAGCCAATAGAGGCTGACTTAGTGCGGCAATGTAGTGCTGCCATGTTTAACATTGCACCACTAAGTGCAATAGGGACACTATACCCAGACCACTTCATTGCCAAAAAATGTGGGTCCCTCCAATATCTTGCACTGAAATTCAAATGTAACCATTATGAACATTTCACAAATAACCTATCTTTAGGAAAAACTCATTAGCAAACAGTGCCAGTTTAAGTGAATCTGTATAGGCAGTCGCATAGACGTTACAGTGGCCATGCACAAGATACTCTGCAAATGAATACAGACTGCTTATGGCTGCTTCTGTTAAAGTGACACTTCAGGCTGCAATTTAGGCCATATTGTAATGCATTAAGTATATGCAGTTAAGATTTATTTTACACCGGTAAACATTCAGCGGTTTTATTATTTGCACATTATTATTTAATCCATAATGCCTACAGAAAGGCTTGCTTTAAAGACCATCTACTTTTAGAGTAGAGCTGCCAAAACTACCATATTTTGTGGACAATTCTACATGCAAACAGGCTAGACAACAAATGAAGCTGAGGAGGGTAATCAGTTAATTAATCATGGAGGAACCCTACAGCAAATTAATTGCCAGTTATATATGTAAACTGTGTAAAGATATGGCAACTGCACTTTTCAGTAGATTAAAAAAAAAAAAAACATGCACCTTACCTTACTGTTGCAGATCACATTTTTGTTCCTTGCTACTGTGATAAAGCATGTGTTCTAACCTTGTTTTGTAATCACAACAGAAAGGATTCACACCTCTGTATATGGCTGCACAAGAGAACCATCTTCCTGTGGTTAAGTTCCTGTTGGAGAATGGAGCCAATCAGAATCTGGCCACTGAGGTAAGTGCTCACACTTTCTCTTCCCTCTGCTGGTGCAATATGTGGTCTGTCTTGTGATCTCATAATTGTACTTCTGACGGCATCACGCTTTTCCTGTATCCTGTGACCTCATAGTATCTACTTCTGGTGAATTCATTTTGTAGTAATGTCACTCTTTATGTATATTATTTTGAGACCTTGTACTTTCTATTTACACAAATATATGTGTTTGTGACCCCCATGTTCTTTTGTTTTTTTTAAAAAATCTGCATGAGGATCCTCTTTTCCATGCTATAATAAGCTGTGCAGAACTTGTTGAAGGGGAGATTTGTTTCTGTGCCATTTGTTTATATAGATCAAAAATGTAATTAATATCAATCTTTCTAGCTCACCAAAGAGTGTTATTTACTAGTGTCACATCAATCTTATAGACACACTGCATGCTGTTTTCTAAAGGATTTTGAGTGCACCATTTAGACAGCAGGTTAAGGGTCAATAAATGTCTTGACTGCCTAAATCTGCTTCTCTGAATAATTCTCTCATTTTATAGGACTAGAAAAACTTTAGTAAATAATCCTTTACTTTGCATTTGCTACGTGATACTTTTTGGACACCATTTAAATTGGGTACCAACCAGTTACAGGAGTTATTGGGTCATAAAGCTTAGCCATCCTTTAACTAAACTCTAAATTGCAGAGAGGCGAGAAGCCACTTTGAAAAAGCTGTTTTGCCCACATTTTGGTAACGGTTACCTAGGTAAAAGAATGTAACCGGTATGCCCCACAGACCCTCAGGACTAGCTCGCCTGTACCTAGTGGCTCCTTGCAAGTTGATTGTGAAAAACATAGTGTCACTATATTATTGGAATTTTTCCAATATGTATAATGATTTTGATGTGCAGGCCCTTTGACCTCCTCTGTACATCGCCTAGCTCAGGATAAGGCAACCATTTTAGTAGCACGTTGCCAGTAAATGCCAAAGTAAAGTCCCTCAGGGTGAAGCCCTTTTTTATTTTTAAAGTAATGTTTAGGTATTTTGAGGAATTTGTTGTGTTATTTTGGGTGCGGTGGCAGTTCTGCCGCTGGTGCAGGCATACCACACAGGCTGTGAACCGCAGGTCCATCGGGTGGCCCATGCACTTAGGGCCACCCGATGAACATCTCTCATAAGAGGCCCAGTTGTGCACTGGGGAGAACTGGGAGGAAGTAACAGCCGGTCACTTCCTCCCAGCTCACTCAGCCAGCCGCACGGGAGGGAAGGACCAGAATAGCAAGCCCCTAACTCCCACCAGACACAACCAACTGAAGCCAGGGTGGCTAAAATGTTTGTGTGTGTCTGTATCTGTATGTATGTAGCATATGTATCTGTATGTGTCAGTGTGTGTGTCTGTCTAACTTCATGAGTGTAATTGTTTCTATTTGTGTGCCTGTATGTGTATCAATGTGTGTATCTATATGTGTCTGTATCTGTATGTCTGTATATGTGTATCTGCATGTGTTGCAATGTTTTTGTGTGTGTGTGAGAAAATGCATGTGAGAGAAAAAGGGAAGACGGGGCAGAGAGAAACATATACCGTATTTTCTGGCGTATAAGACGACTGGGCGTATAAGACGACCCCCAACTTTTCCAGTTAAAATATAGAGTTTGGGATATACTCGCCGTATAAGACTACCCCTCTTCCAATGCACACCAAATAAAAATTAGCCATGATGTACAGTGAGCAGACAGAGCTACACAGCAAGACATTAAATAATGATAATCTGAAATAGCATTTAAAGCCCAGGTATGTGTCAGGCTGTTTGGGCATATAATCCATGCCTGCTGGTCTAGCACACAGGAGGCTAATTGCGATATATGCGCATACTGCCAATTCTTAACCCTTTATTCTGCTGTGACTACCGTATTTTAAACATGGCTGGACTCGGCTACCTGGATTTGGGGAATTTATGGGGCGTATGGGGCAAACGCTACCAAGGCTGGGCCGAAATGGGGCAAACTGTACTCAGACTGGGGTGGCATGGGGCAAACACTATACCAGCTTGTTGGCATTGTGGAAAGTGCACTCATGATGTGTGGTATGGAGCATACACTATACAGAATGTTCTTCTTACTACTCCCCCTCCCTCCCTGTGTCCTTCTTACTCCCCCTCCCTCCCTATGTTCTTTTTACTCACCCCCCTCCGTTCTTTTTACTTTCTTTTTACTCCCCCCTGTTCTTTTTACTCCCCACCCCATTCTTTTTACATCCCCCCCCAATCTTCTCTACGTTCTTTTCACCTCCCCTTCCCTGTGTAGCGCGGGTGGCCGAGCTCCTCTTCATCCTGTCAGTCCGGCCGGGTACCGAGCGGTACAGGGGATTCAGTTACCTGTTCCCGGCCGGACTGACAGGAAGTGCACACTGAGTGCTGACTTCCTTTCAGTCCGGCCGGGAACAGGTAACTGAATCTCCTGTACCGCGCGGTACCCGGCCGGACTGACAGGACAAAGAGGAGCTCGGCCACCCACGCTACACAGGGAAGGGGAGGTGAGGAGAGAGGCAGTGCTGCAGCCGCCTGAGGCTCTCTATAGCAGCATTAGAAGGGCTGGCGATGGGGGCGCAGGGCGCCCCCTCCTATATGGCGCCCTAGGCAGCCATATAGACGACCCCCAACTTTTAGGAAAACCTATACCCGGCATATAAGACGACCCCCGACTTTTAAAAAGATTTTCCAGGGTTAAAAAGTCGTCTTATACTCCGGAAAATACGGTACATTTCAAATAACAGCAACTATAATAATTACAGACATTTCACTAATATGAGGGGTACAGTTAATGGAAACAGGCTACCAATGGGTACTCAAGTGAAACCACTGTTGTAGATGATCAGGATATATATAATTCACCAGCTAAAATTGTAATGCAAGGCTGAGAGACTATTACAAGTGGCCAGGGGGGTGATCTTGATATCCTTGATATATAATAGCACCGTTTCAGTGGATAGAAGCCTTTCAAAGTGTATAAGTCATAAGAAAAGGACAACATTTCAATATACCTGGCTCTGAATCAAACCCACAAAAATAGTTTGAAATGATGCGCTTTTTCTAGGTTCCATTTACTGATACAGCATACTGGGGCATTGATACTTTATTATTGCAGATTTTATTTCTTCCTACTAGGTGCACCCATAACGTTATATTTCGCTTGGGGATTGCGGAGTTCCCTTTTAATGTATATAAAATATTCAGTAGTGGCAATCCTCAAAAGACCTTACAATCCTTCCTAGTCTCTGGAGCTTCAAAGGCAGAACTCTATGCTGATTTGGCAAATCTCATTAGCATTAGAGCAGCTAATGGAAAAATAAATGGTTTGCCACTACAGAGAAGAAAAACAGAATCCAATTTCCATAGGCTTTCATGCATGTTTAATCAAACAAAGCTAAGTTTCTTTTTTGATCAAGATTTCCCTTTTACTGTGGTCCCTCTGTGGGAATTCATTTTCTGATGCTGAATTCCTAAGCTCTCTGTAAAGTCATATTTTGCTTTTCTTACCTTCAATAACCTTCAAACTTTTCGCCTCATTTTGTTATATTTTTCTCATTAAATCTAACCTGCTTTGTCCCTTGTGTGATTTTATAAAAATACAGAAGAGAACAGCATACATAATGTTTGCAAGCTCACACAGTGACATATAGACCAGAGCACCACTTCTTCAGAGAATTTCACAGACATGGTACTAGAAATAGTAAGTAAAATGAGTGTATTAATCCACACCAAGAAGTTTTTCAGTTATATGATGGCTCAACAAGATGGCTCACTATAGCTGATAGTCGGCCATGTACTTGTTGAATTGACACATTCCTTTTACTTACTTTGATTCACTGGTCCTATCTGAGAAACCCTGTGGTTTTATACTCTAAAGGAGCACGAATAGTTAAAGGACCACTATAGTGCCAGGAAAACATACTCGTTTTCCTGGCACTATAGGATCTCTAGGTCCCCCCCACCTTCTGGGCCCCCCTCCTGCCGGGTTCTAGGGGGTTGAAGGGGTAATCCCTTACCTTTTTCACCCACCGGGCTCCCTCGGCGCTGGGAACTCTCCTCCTCCTTTTCGCCGTCATCAGCTGAATGCGCATGCGCGGCAAGAGCCGCACGCGCATTCAGCCAGTCCTTAGGAAAGCATTCTCAATGCTTTCCTATGGACGCTGGCGTCTTCTCACTGTTAAAATCAATGAGACAGCCACTAGAGGCTGGATTACCCATAGGTAAACATAGCAGTTTCTCTGAAACTGCTATGTTTACAGCAGAAAGGGTTAATCCTAGATGGACCTGGCACCCAGACCACTTCATTAAGCTGAAGTGGTCTGGGTGCCTATAGTGGCCCTTTAATACAATGTTAAACAAAAATCTGCACACCAGTCAAGCCATGAGACTTGGTTTTCTCACAGAAATCACACATTTGCAGTGATTGGTCTTTGTGGATTATCTGTGGGAGAAGAGTGCTCAATCTCATCGCGAATAGCTTGGCGAATATTTTCGCGTCAGTGTTGAGCAGGGATATGGGTCTAAAATTTTGTGGGATGGTGGGAGGCTTCCCTGGTTTCTGTAACGTTATGATGTGGGCCAAGAGCGTGTCTTGTGGTAATTTCTGTGCGGCCGTCGCCTCCGTGAATGTGCGCACCAGGTGGGGCGTCAGTATGTGGTGGAATTGTTTGTAGTATGTATTATCAAGCCCATCCGGGCCTGGGGCTTTGCCTTTCGGTAGATGTTTTATGATGGTATGGAGTTCTTCCTCTGTGATGGGTCTAATGAGATCGGTCGCCTGTTGGGTCGTGATTTTTGGGAGGTCTACCGTGTCTAAGTACTTATTTATGTGTTCCGTCGTGGGCTGGAATGTGGTGTCATGTTTGTTGATGTTGTACAAGTCGGCGTAATAGTTGGCAAATTCATTGCATATGTCTGTGGGTATCATTTTCTTCTCTCCCGTATGGGACACAAGAAAAGCAATTTTTTTGGTTCGCCCTACGTTCTTGCAGTCTCCTAGCCAATAGTCTACTAGCTTTGTTCCCTTGCGTGTATTGATTAATTTTCAACCTCTGGAGCATATATCCTGTTTGTTCTATTGCTTTTTGGTGTAGCTTGTTTGTAATATTGGCGATTCGCGATTTTAGCTCAATGGAAGGGGAGATTTGGTTTTGTGTGTTTAATTGATACAATTCTTTCTGCCATTGCGTGGTCTGGGCCGAGGATTTCCTGCGTAAGTAGGACGCCCTTCTGATAAAGATACCCCTGACTACAGATTTGTGTGCCGCCCATAGAGTGCCCTGGGATATATCTGGGGTAGCGTTCTCAGTGAAGTCGTTAGTCAAAGTCTCCTCTACCTCTTTCTTAAATGACGGGTCATTCAGCAGGGAGGCATTCAGCCTCCATGGGCTGCGGTGCTTATAGTCATATTGATCTCTTACTGACAGTGTAACCGGTGCGTGGTCCGACCAGGTAATCTGTCCTATGACACAGTCTGTGATTTGGTTAAGGCCTTGTCCATGTATGAGAAACCCATCTATCCTCAAGTACGTGTTATGTACGTGGGAGAAGTGGGTGTACGTGCGTTCCGAGGTGTGGGATATTCGCCAGGTATCATAGTAGTGGTGTAGTGAGAGGAGCTTCTGTAGCTTTTTACACTGTCTATGCAGTATTTTATATCGTGGACTGTGCTGAGAAATGTTAGTGTCTAGTTTTGGGTCCCAAACATGATTAAAGTCTCCACAGATAATTGACACTCCTTCGTGTATCGAGTCAGTTTTCTGTAGCACTTGTCTCAGAAACGTTCCTTGTAATGTATTGGGTGAGTATATATTGGTGATTGTATATATCGTGTTGTTAATTGAGCATTTCAGTATTATGTATCTCCCATTGGCGTCTACCTCTACGGAGATCATATTAAATGCTACTTGCTTAGAGATTAGTATAGATGTCCCTTTGGACTTCGTGGGGGACGTCGCGTGGTATTGGTGTGGGTAGTCCGAAGTCGTCGGTGGGATATAACCGTCAGTTCTGTAGTGTGTCTCTTGGAGACAGATAACGTCCGCATCCGTCTTCCTGAGTTCTCTATATAGCTGGTGTCTCTTAACCGGTAGGTTTAACCCTCTTACATTTAGAGAAAAGATTTTCATGGGGGTTTATACCCAATGGCTTTGATAAGGGTCACAGGTGGAATTAAGGACCAGTGCGGGGGGTTCGCTCGTCCCAGCAGCATCAAGTCGAGCGACTTTCCCTTAGGCGAGGGTAGGAATCGGGCATATCTCACTCGCTGGGTTAAGGATGGGTAGGTGGGCAGGGGTACCTTTGCAGGATCTGAGATCCAATGGGTTAGGACATCTGTGTGGACTCCCTGTAGATATTGGGGGATGAACGTGGGATGGCAGGTCTCAGCGAGACCGGGGTGGGACAAAGTGATAACCGGGAAAACATATAATACAGATGCATAGTAAACTGGTGTGCCATTTTCGGCTTAGGTACTCCTGGTACCTGTGGAGGCGGAAGTTTGAACTTCCTCCCTGTGGGGTACGGACCCCGAGTCGACCCACTCTATGGCTTGCTAATTGGTCTGTGAGTATTGGCGCATAGCCGGGTATTATTGCCCCCTGTAGGGTGCAATGAAGCATTGTGTGACCTTTATACCCACGTAGGTATAGATGCATGTATATAAACGCATTTTTTGTTTGTTTGTTTGTTTGTTTTTTTGTTTTTTGTTTCAAAATTTCCTACATATGCCTAACATGTCTAGCTGTGACATTAACATTTAACATAGTTTATAACAATTATACGATACCCCCGGTTGACTTCATGGTCCGTTTATCAGGACCGGCCACTCAACCATCTCCTGCGGTCACTCGTATATCTGTTGTAGTTGTGGTGTTGCCTTTTATGTCAGTCTCTTGGACTTTCTCCAGTCTTTGGAGGTATTTTGCGTCCTCTTTGGGCTTCGTTGCTGGTTTGGGTTAGTGAGTCCCCATCTTTGTAGCAGTAGGGCTCCTTCTTCTGGCGTGTTGATAGCTGACACTTTTCCTCCTCTGGACACCAGGATCTTCACCGGGTATCCCCAGCGATATGGCAGCTTGTGGCGCCGGAGCTGTTCTGTGACTTTTCTAAATTCTCTCCTTCGTTTCAACGTGTATGTTGATACGTCTGAAAACACTAACAGTCCCCCATGCGGTTCTGGAAGCGTCTTCTTCGCTCTGCTTGCTTGGAGCACTAGTTCTTTCACGTGGTAGTAGTGCATTCGGATGAGAATGTCTCGTGGGGTGTCTGGAGGTAGAAAGCTGGGTTTGGCAGTCCGATGGTATCTATCCATGAGCAGCAGGTCTAGCGGTATGTCTGGCGCCAGCGCTTTCAGCAGATTTGTCAGGTAGGCCGCCAACTCTGCGGGTCCCACCTCCTCGCTCACCCCGCGAATACGCAGGTTGTTGCGGCGAGCTCTGTCCTCCATGTCTGCTATCGTCCTGCAGCAAGGCATGTCTGCCTTGGTGTGTCCGTGCGGCAAAAAAGGCACTCCGGTCGGCTTTCTCAGCCTGTCTTTTCCCCTTGCCTTGTGACATGGTCGTTGGGGTATATGGGGCCCCGTTTTTTCTTGGCTAGCAGCCAAATTACTCCTCTGTGGGTGCCGTCGGAGCGGAGCGCTCAGCACATGCGACCGCTCAGTACCGCCGCCAGGACACGCCCCTTTTGTTAGATATTTTAATTATAACTCTAGGATTATACTATTCCCTTTTGTGTTTACACATACTATCTTTATAACTTTGCTTTGCTTTAAATGTCATATCCCCTATTCTGCTTTGAATTCCAATACTTTTGTTTCTAACTTCATATGATATCTTTGCTAATACACGTTGACTTTGACATTGTACTTTTATCTATTTGTTAGTCATAATCATACTGATGTAAGACTTGACAAGCATCCTAAATAATACTGCTAGCCGCTAACAGCTTGGTTATTTTGTACAGAAATCTGTGAATGTACCTCTTTACTGTCTTAAAAAAAAATAAAAAAAAAATAAAAAGATTATTTCTAGGTATTAATCTGATTTTTAAATTCTGCAAATGTTTGCCAACAATTGATCTGATTGTTTCTTCCTGTGGACCTCATCCTCAAAAGAAGAGCTGGGGAATATACTTGGACGGTATATATATATTTAACGCATGTTCCTCATTACAGGATGGCTTCACCCCATTGGCTGTGGCACTCCAGCAGGGCCACGAGAATGTGGTAGCTCATCTTATTAGCTATGGAATGAAAGGAAAGGTCCGACTTCCAGCTCTACATATTGCAGCTCGCAATGATGATACACGCACAGCTGCTGTCCTGCTGCAGAATGACCCCAATGCAGATGTTCTATCAAAGGTCAGAATAGGTGCCTTCTTTTATGTGAATGAAGCATTGCCTGTGATTACCCTAAATCTAATGTGTCCTAAATATAATGTGTCTATGTCCAAATGGTACTGTGTGTGCTATCTCCACCCTGTATTTTTTTAGTATGATTGTCTCTCTTTGTGGATATCATTGTGTGACTGCATTGCACTGTTATTTCTTATTGAATGTCATGTTGTTACCATGTTGTTGTGTGCTTGTATTACAGACAGGATTCACACCCCTGCACATTGCGGCCCACTACGAGAACCTCAATGTTGCGCAGCTTTTGTTGAACCGAGGAGCAAATGTTAATTTCACACCCCAGGTGATTTCTCATTCCCTGCAAACACAGTCTTCATATAATGTGCCACAGGACTCGCTGTCTCTGTTTTACTCATTCAGGGTAGTTTGTATTTATGTAGAGTAATTCTGAGCGAAAGTTATAAGTGAAACCAGAGGAATACCCATATTGACTGCTCCATGTATAGCCCACAATTGTACCTTTTTAAATAATTCACTATTTCTTTATTAACTTAGTTTCCTTTCATGTCCTGTTTCACTACACCCTTTTTCTATGTCTCATTTTACATACTATTCTCTTTCTTTTTCACTCTTTCTCAGTACCTCGCTGTCATTCTCTATCTCGCACGGTTTTCTCCCTCTTTCACAGCCACTTTCTGGTCTCACACCCCTGTTCTGTCTCTGTAGAATGGTATCAGTGCGCTGCACATCGCCTCTCGTCGAGGTAATATTATTATGGTTCGACTGCTGTTGGATCGTGGAGCGAAAATAGACGCACGCACCAAGGTAATGTAGTGTGTAAGCTGTTGTTTGTTACTGGCTCTGCTATGTGTTGTTTTGATGTCTGCAGAGCTTGTGCTGTCTACTGTGAGCAGTTTTCTAACAGGATGTTCGCAGATCCATTATCCTATTTAAAAGAAATGTGTCTGTTGCCACATGCAGGATGAATTGACCCCTTTACACTGTGCTGTGCGAAATGGACACCTGCGGATATCAGAGATTTTGCTGGATCATGGGGCACCCATTCAGGCCAAAACCAAGGTACTACAGCTTAAGGAAGCAAGAAAAAATAAATATACTTTACATGTGTCTCAACAAAATAGCTAAAAGATACAATCATAGAACTTTAGATTCCTATAAGTATTGCTTACTGGCTGCACAGTCAGATTGATTAAAAGTGGAGCGTTGTACTAATTGGTGTCTCCCATTCACACACAGAAGTATGATAGCAAATAAAATATACATCAGAAATATCACAATATGGTATTCAGATTTTGTTCCTTTAATTCCTGCCCTGTGCTTTTTTTTTTTTTTTTAGTAATTTGGATTACGGGTTGATGAAGCTACACTCTTCTGGGTGATTTGTATTTTCTGCGCATAGGTGATGCATTTGTATCTCAGATGAAGCACCTTTTAAACATTTTTAAACCCAGGAATGTGTAGAGCTGTACTTTTCTGCTCCCTCTAGTGTAAGAGCAAAGTATTAAAAGGATGAGCCATTTCATTTTAATTTTAGAATAAAACGTATCCACATAATTAAAGCTATAGGTTAATCATGTAAACATGATAAGAGTATGCTTCTGTCTTTGTAGAATGGTCTATCTCCTATTCACATGGCTTCTCAGGGTGATCACCTAGACTGTGTGCGATTGCTGCTGCAGTACCAGGCCCATATCGATGACATCACTCTGGACCACCTGACCCCGCTACACGTGGCCGCTCATTGTGGTCACCATCGTGTGGCCAAAATTTTGCTGGATAAAGGAGCCAAACCAAATGCCAGGGCCCTGGTAAGAGCCTCTGACAAACAATTTGCTGCTGCCTAGGATTCTGCATGTTTCTCCCTCTAAATGGAAGCAGAGCTGGATCTATATTCCATGTTCCCTTGAATACAACTATTGCAGGCCTTACATCCTCTTTAAAAATACAAATACAAGATTTTCTATTTATGATAGTGGGATTTTGGTAATTGTGATTTATTAAAGATAGAAACAAAGGGTAATCTGTCCAAGGGTCCTTTGACTTTAAAGGCACAGCCATGGCAACAAGCACCCAAAGATGTAGGTTGGCAGCAATGCAATATTTATAGAAAATTATTGACTGCCAACCAAAAGTTGCTGGTCTAACAGCTATGGATTTAGATATATTGTGATTTCATCTTAGTGTAATGGGTCATTTTTTCTTAGTCCACCTCTAAACGTATTCCACAATGGCAGAACCAGAGTGAGGGTAACAAATAACCACAAACAGTTGCCTGAAAATGCTACAGGCTTGTGACTGTCTTTTAAACTTAATGAGAATCCAAACCTATCACATTTCTTATTCCTTGTGTTTGCCTATTTGCTTATCATCTCCAAGCCTTTATTTGTTGTCTTCTTTAAATGTTTCATTGGCATCTCTCTTTCTGCTAGTTTTCTTGTCTATTTTCAAATTTATTTCTGTCTTTCTATGCCTACCTTCTAACTTGGTCTCTTTCTATCTATGTAGAATGGCTTCACACCCCTACACATTGCCTGTAAGAAGAGCCACATTCGAGTCATGGAGCTTCTCCTGAAGTCTGGAGCCTCTATTGATGCTGTCACAGAGGTCAGGAAGCCACACTCTAGGTCTCTCTCTACCCAATATCTTTCTGGCTTTCTCATACTAATTCCTCTCTAGAACCCAATCACTTACAAGATTGTAGACTGCACATTAATGTATTTTTTTGTCTGAGTAATAAAAGAGGACATCACGGTGATAAGATGCATGTGGACCTACTGACACATTAATAAAGCCAGAATTTAAGAAATACACAGTCACATGATTTTACTGAACAAGACATACAGAGAAGGGAGTATGTTAACTGTGAGAAGTCTCAGGACTTGGGCAGCAATGTTTAGTATTAAATTTAACAGCAAACTTCTGTTTTGATGACAAGGCATGGTTTGATGCTCCCCATTCTCTACTGTGTTAACATATCATTATAATATTTTATATTTATAAAGCGCTAACAAATTCCACAATAGCTAGACTAACAGACAAGTATTTGCAATAAGACAAGTTGGATGCATAGGAACAAAGGGTGGTGAATGATGCATTAAGATATTTCACACACCTTAATTGAAAACTGACAATTTGTATTAGTTCAAATAACAGATTATTTGTTTTATAGACACTGTGTCTATTATATTGTAATTCATACAAATGAGTAATTACCAATATTCTCTGATCCTGGCTAAACTTTACTGACATTGGTCAGAAGCACCACTTATCTGAAGAAGACCATGCAGGTGATTGAGAGCTATTGGATTTTTTTAACTTGCCACTGTGGCGGGTATTACAATGTGTTCTCCAAACTGATATGAGCAGTTCAGATTGCTCATGGTCTTCTATAAGATAAGTAGTGCTTCAGACCAAAGAGGACTGCATCCACATAGCAAAGTTTAGACAAGAGACTCAGAAAAGAGGTGTTAACTTATATGTATTTGCATTACTAAGAAATAGACAAAGAGGCTGTCATACCTGGACTGTATTATTTTCAATAAAATTATGAAATTTTTCCATTAAGGAAACACATACTGTTTTCTTATTGGAACTACCCTTTTACTAAAGAGGAAAACAGTGTGGGAAACTAAAATAAATGCATCATGGGACATTGAAACAGGATGGATGAAATTATGCTGTAAAGGAGTTTTCACATAGATTGTTTTGGGTCATTCTGGAGACCCTCTATGTTAGGACTGTCCTCAAGCTGTTGTTTGACTACAATGCTCCCAATCCTTTGTCAGGCTGTGGATTTGAAATGGTATACGGTACATCAAAACGGTGCTTTAAATTGCTTTAAATAAATTAATGGAAGGGAGAGTTTGATATATTTTAGGAAGTAAAAGGTTATTTTCTATGAATCAGTTTCACAGTTTTTTCACTGTGTTCTTTATGTCTGGTGTGTGTTCCTCTCATTGATCTCCTCACTGATATATTACTGCACTCTGTCAGATACTGCTGGTCTCATCTCACTCCAATAATACATGTCATATCTCTTTCTTTCTCTAACTGGGAGATTATTAATACATTTAATCTTCCTCCTGATTTCTCTACTTAGCCAACTCATTTATGTCATCTACCCTCCTCTTTCTCTAGCACACTATTCATTTCTCTAAATCAGGGATCTCAAACTTTGGCTCCTTAAATGTTTCTGATCTACAACTCTCCTGCCTTTTAGCTATTTGTTGTGAATTCTGGGAGTTCTAAGCCATTAACCTCTTTGGGGTAGGGGGCGGTGGGGCAGAGCTTGAGAACCCTGCTCTAAATTCTCATTTATTTAATCTATTATCTGTCTCTAGCGCTACTCTGATCTCTCTCTAGCACTCTTGTACATGTAATCCCTCTCTAATACTGTAACACCCTTACAATGTACCAATCGGGACGAGTTAAGGTTCTCTAATACTCTCCCCTATTTACGGGCTCTCTATTTCACTCCCTAGCATGCCAATCTTTTTACAGCTCTCTCTAGCATCCTACATTATTCATGTCTCTCACTCCCTCTAGTATTTTGATCTGTTTGCTTTATGTCCCTCTGTTTCTTGCATGCTGATTGGTTTCTGCTCTCTAGAATTTCCTCACCCCTTTCAGATCTGTGCCACCTCTTTCCCATGTTGATCAGTTTTAGCTCTCACATACTTGTATTCTCAGTTTTCATTCGCTAGCACTCTAATCATTTTCTTTGTCACTAGCACTCTTATCAAAGTGTTATCTGCCTCTCTTTCTTTAGCATACTAATCTCTTGTAGCTAAATCTCTTCCTTGCACATTCTACTATGTAGATGTTGATTGTATTATCTGTCTCTTTCTCTTTCTACAGTCTGGTCTGACTCCTCTCCATGTTGCCTCCTTCATGGGACACCTTCCCATTGTTAAAACTCTGTTACTGAAGGGAGCATCACCTAACGTCTTCAGTGTGGTGAGAATTCAGTTATCACATGCTAAATTCACAATTACATTTGCATTGTATGAGTCACTGAAAATTATATGTGAGGAACCATTAATAGTATTGTCAATATGACAAGAACAGAAACATATATTTCTACACTAGTGGTTTTCAGAGGCACTGTCCAAAAATATTTTAATGCCAAACTAATAGTTAATAATAGTTAATAATAGTACTAAACAAGATAAGTACAATAATAAACAATATTACAACTGCAAAATACCTTTATAAAACTGATATATGAACATCCATTATACAATGTGTAAGGATACATTACCGTTTTTAGTGACATATGTAGCGTACACCATACAGCAACAACTTAACAGAACAAACATGTTTACACCCTGGAACACACACCCAGTATGGTGACATAATAACTCTGCTGTAGCACAACCAACCCAAAGCTGAGCACCGCGTGTGTTGTGATATTTCAGAAGGTGGAGACCCCTTTGCACATGGCGGCTCGTGCAGCTCATGCTGACGTTGCAGAGTTTTTACTGCAGAACAAAGCAAAGGTGAACGCAAGAGCAAAGGTAAGCTATACATGTGCATGCAGTACAGTGGGACACGATATGGCAGCAAATGACACTACTACCAGTTGCACAGGATTGGTTTCCATTGTTCAGTAGTAAACACAACCTATGTGTGGTGCTGTGTGTAGATATACAACAATCAGCAGGTTCAGTAAGAAATATCTCAAGATCATAGAGTTCACTCAGAATGTATAGAATTCCCACCTTTAGCTGGCTTACTTGGTGCCAGCATAGTGAGTTTTATTTTTAATATTAAAGCAGGCTGCCTGAATACATTCAGTAAAGTTGTTTTTATTCAAGCTGCATGTTTGTTCTACAATACTTGGTGATTTACGGCTCTGCTGTTAGTTCTGGGTCCTGAAATGCCAGTTGGTATGCGTTGACATCCATTTTTATGATCATCTCAGAGTAGCTTATGTGGATTTAGGACTTGTAGGTGATACAGTAAAGGAATTCTTTCTACGGCTGTTGTGGCCTAAATTATTGAAGGAGCTATGCAAGAGTCATAGATTCATAGGCCACTGTAGGTGGAGTACTGATGGTTGCCTATCCCTGCTTTAGACATTCTACCTTGTTTTACTCTTTTTCCCTTGGGAATGTTTATTTCCAATTTACCATGTTCCTGCACATACATCATCTCTTATTACGTCTGCAGGATGACCAGACTCCCCTGCACTGTGCTGCCCGTTCTGGTCACCTGGACATGGTGCGTCTGCTTCTTGCACATGGTGCTCACCCAGATCCCCCCACCACCGCAGGTCACACTCCTCTGCACCTTAGTGTTAGAGGAGGACACATCCAGACCACGGAGCTTTTGCTGGATAACCAAGCGGCACACACATCTATGACCAAGGTACAGTTGATAGTCTGTTCCAATCATCGATTTAATTCAGTATTATTTTTGGCTAGCTCCCATTATGCATCTTCCTCTCTCACTAAAGAGTAACCTAGAGCAGTGGTTCCCAAACCAGTCCTTGTGGCCCACCAACCAACCAGAATTGTGTATTTCCCTGTTATTCTAATGGGGATACTGACAAATCCTAGACACTTGAGGACTGGTTTGGGAAACACAGGCCTAGAGTTCTCCACCAGAGCGCTAGCAGCACTATTTCTTACCCCTGTCTGTCCTTTCTGAACCACGTCATTGAAGACCTAAATATCTGCTAGTTGCCACTTACTCTTTTTGTAGTTGCTCCTCCCTTGTGCTACTTTGAAAATCTACATCAAATGTCTCCCTACTTTCTTTCCTCATATCCATTCTTAGCATTGATAGCTTTTCTTTCTCACTCTAGAAAGGTTTTACTCCCCTCCATGTGGCAGCAAAATATGGGAAGCTTCAGATTGCAGAGATCCTGCTGGAGAGAGGTGCCCACACCAACAGTGCTGGCAAGGTATGACTCATGACTGTACCTTTCTCCACCTAACATGGGTTTGGACTGCAATTAGGAAACACTTGAGTCCTCTAGTTTTGCATCTTAGTATGACGTTACACTAATGAAGTGCTGGATTTCCTTGCTAAAGATGCCCCTATAGTTGCTGATTAACTATTATTTTTATCATCCTGTGCTATCCCATAGTAAGTTGTGGAGTATGGTAGTTGCAGTTCACCACCATCCATATAGCTGCTCTTTGTCAGTCTCTACCCTATTGTGGAATATTGTACTTTTGTATCTTCAATGATTCTCCATATGTTTATTTAATGTTTAGTGTGTATTTGCATGTTTGTGCTGGGTCTATGTGCATTTGCTTCATGTCTGTTTGTTTTTTCATTTCTGGTTTTGTTTTGATATGTGCCTATATTTCTGCAGTCTCCATTCGCCCCATGCAAAATTGTGCATCTATGTAATTTGGGTATATATGTTTGAGTGGTGTTTTTGTATGTTTGTAATGTGTCTGTGCGTATTTATTATGTCTAACATTTGTATATATGTGTTCTGTTTTTGTGTTTACAGTGCATATATGTTTGTGGTGGTGTGTCTTGTTGTCTCACTTTAATCACCGAATGTCCACTGTTGTGTTGTTTTTACCACTCCATTTGTGGGGTTAGTATTTGCAGCAGTTGTTTTGTGCCTGAGCAGTTAACTAACTGTGCATATAGTAAACTAAACAGTGAATAATTTTTCTAACTCTATTGCCTAGGCCACAGAACAGCACAAGTTATTATTACTTAGTAGGACTCAATTCCATTATCACTAGATGTTTGATGATCTGTCTTTTTTGGACAGACTGGGCTGACTCCTCTTCATGTTGCGGTTTATCACAATCATCTCAACATTGTGCGACTTCTGCTAAACAAGGGGGCATATCCACACAGCAGTGCCCGGGTAAGTAAAAATACAATTACATGCACACCCTTATAGTATGCCGGAAAATAGAAAAGGGTTGTGCAGAGTTTTAAACATGTTGTGCGTCTTTAGTGGTGCATATCGCATTTCAAACACCAAACACATACATACAAAAAAAAAATAGATGTATTCAAACTAATAACCATAAACTTTTGTAATATACTCAACAGTACATGTAGTAGAGGCTTACAATTGGCCATAACAGAGATTATAGCAAGCCAAAGAGTAGCAGCCAGAATCCAACGCATTTTGCCCAGTCTTTGTAAATTACTTGTTTAGACTTGAAACCATAAGTTTGAACTGCTTAATTTAGTGACTAAAGCTCAAGAATTCAGCTATAAATGAAATCTCCTCACCTCTGAAGTAGCTATATTGTGCTTTGTTGTTTCAGAATGGGTATACCCCTCTCCACATGGCAGTAAAACAGCGCTCAGTAGACACGGCCCGTGCCCTGCTGCAGTTTGGAGCATCATGTAATGCTCAGTCATTACAAGGGATCACGCCTCTGCACCTCGCAGCTCAGGAAGGACATTCTGACATGGTGACATTACTTCTGAGCAAACAAGGAAATGTACACCTAGGAAACAAGGTGGGGACATCAAGCTGTAACTTCACCTTTGACCATGTGCAAGTTGGACCCACAGCCACATGCTACACATGGCTTCGGGTGTGACGGAAGCCAGGAGCAGAGCCTCTGCTAGGGGATTGAGATCAGTCACACTGATTGTGTGCACTATTCAGCACTGATCAGGCAGTTCCGTATGGCTCACCCTGTAGTTTGTGATTCATGACATCACTTGAGCCTAATTGGACCACATTAAAATGGCTGAATACGAGGTCTCCCCACTGGTGGAAGTACATAAATGATGAAGTACACAAACCTTATAATAAATAGGGAATGGAGAATGGCTACTAGCCATGCAAGAAATAGTGGGCCAATAATTATAGAGGAGAGTAAGAGAATGGGTTGCTAACCATGGGCGAGAAGAGAAAAATGGCCTAGAAGTTATGGGGTTGTAAGGAGTTTGCCTCTAATAAGGGGGAGTAATGGGCTTCTTGCTATGGGGTGTGGGCTATTGACTGTGTGGGCTATTGACTGTGTGGGGAATGAACTTTTGACCAAGGGGCGGAAAATAGGCTATGAATTAATAGGAGAATGGACGACTTTATGGACTAGCAGTGGGTTTTTGACTATGGGAGGTTATGGGCTACTGGATATAGGATGTTCAAATGGACTATTGCCTTTTGGCAGGATCGTGTCACACACACTTATCCTATGCACACATACACATGTATTCAGACACAGTGACCCATTGCACATATACAACCCCTGGATTCAAGCACTGACCCTAGCACATAAACATACCTGCAATCACATACTGACCATCTACACATATATGCCCCTGTTCGCTCACATACAACCTCCTTTTAAATATGTCCCTGCATTCACACACATGCATCAAAAAGTTGTGAATAGAATAATATCTGTTCATGTCTGTATATATGCGTATACACACATGCAGTATCTCTCTCTCTCATCTCCTTACACTGTTGTTTACTCTCCTTAGAGCTCGCTCACTCCACTCCACCTGGCGTGTCAAGAAGGTCATCTGAACGTAGCAGAGATCCTGGTGTCACATGATGCATCTGTGAGCACAGAGACACGGGTAATGCATCATCACCCTACTGATTAAAGAGGGCTGGGTGCTCAGAGAAGCAGTTGGCAGCAGATAGTTTCATAAAGTAGCAGACTTGATTTTGTTCACAAATAGTGCCAGCTACAGCTTCTATAAAACCCCTCATAGTTTTTATAAAGGGGTATTTATTTTCTTGTTGCGTGAGTGGAGTACAGTGTGGGTGTATTTTTGCTAAATTGTTTACATGAAATCCTTAAGTGTTTCTGAACATATTCATATTAGTGACAGGTAACTCATCACATATTTGTTATTGATGTGATTTTTCTGTGATATATGATTATTATCTGGTTGCCTATTTTTTGGATTCATCCATTAGTTTTTCCTGCAGATGGGGTACACTCCACTTCATGTTGCTTGTCACTATGGGAACATCAAGCTGGTGAAATTTCTACTGCAACATCAGGCCAACGTAAATGCCACCACCAAGGTGAGGTCCTAGACACGTTCCCCTACAGCTTTTCTGGCAGAGGATGCAAAATAGGCATAACCAAATTAAACCAAATAAAATGATCTACACAATTAGGAAGCAACTGTATACATTATCAAAAAGTGGGTTATAAACAACCCCTGTCACCATGGTTAGAAAATGTTTGATTCTTTATCTAAAATACTAATTAATATACCAGGCAATATGGTGATGTGACAGAAGAGTTGCATGTTTCGCACTTCTTGCTATAATACACTAATACTAGCTCAGTGTGGGAGTCATAATTTATTCTATACTTTGCAGTTATCTGTGTCTGCCATTTATCTTTTTGTCTAACGGCAGGGGTAACATAATCAGTGGTTTAATGAGATTAATTAAATTTACTTTGGCTTGGTAATAGAAATTGGGATAACTTAATGAAAAAAGATGCAAAAATATGAATTATATAGGCTACAAAATATAGTCACTTTTTAATTTCCCTGGGCTTCCTCAACTTCTGCAAGAACCCGAAAGTAGCATAGTTTTTTGTGGTTATCATATAAACCCTTGCCAGTATTAAAAAAACTTTAATGACACTACTATGCAAGCTAACAGAAGCCTGTGGCTTTCATTAGCTTGCTGAAAAGCTCTATTTATGATTGTGTAATATAGGCTATCTCATGGTAATCATCAAGGATGGAAGAAATGGACAGTTGCACTGTAACCTGTGTAGTGGCATGGATATTTTTTGTGCTTATTGTGTTCCTTTAATACCTGTACTAGATACCATTTTCTACCCTTTATGCCATTGGAGACGTTATGATATTGTAGAGTCACAGTAATAAAGTATATGCATCTTTGATGATTTCACTGAAAAATATTCTTAATGGTCAAGTTCTAATGGTCTTTGTGTTGTCTTGGGCCTTCATTGACACATATGGTCCATATTATTCTTTATATAGTAATTTGCTATAGTAATAGCAAATAGTAATTGCCTTCATGTCTCTGCAGTTGGGTTTCACTCCCCTTCACCAAGCTGCTCAGCAGGGACATACAGACATTGTTACCCTGTTGTTGAAAAATGGAGCATGTCCTAACCAAGCTACCATGGTAAGAGTGTCCTACTGTCACCACATGGCAGTCTTTTTCCTTCTGTCTTGTCATATGTCATCCTGTACTAAAACTGTCTTCTGGTTCTGTTTCATGCCCTGTCACTCTTTTGACTGTTGCTGGGTCTTGTTACCTATGGTTTACATTCTGTCACTTGTCTTGCTTTCTGTCATTTTGCTTTGTCACCCACCAAATTGTTGTGTCACTTGTTGGCTTCTCATTCCCCCTCTTCTCCCTACTGCCCCATTGCCTGGTCCTATGCCCTCCACCTCTACAGAATGGGATTACGCCTTTGGCCATAGCAAAGCGTCTAGGATACATCTCAGTAACAGATGTTCTGAGTCTGGTGACAGATGGACCACAGGGTCAGGTGAGTGACTTCTCCAGTGCATTTTTTATGGTTACCAGATATGTGTAAAGAGGAAGGTCTGTGAATGTGAGATGTGTTATCAATGTTTGTAGATAGTGTTTGTCTGTGAGGTCTGACTTCAACAATGATAGTACAAAACTAGTATTGGCCACACAGTAAGGACCAAGGGAACAGATCTCAACTCAAGCATCCCTAGTCCATACAAGTGTTAACCACACAGTATGGTTATTCCTTGTACAGGATTTGACTTTAAGCCAGCAGGCAGAGTGTTGGCTGAATAAAGTCACTTCTTTTCAACATAAGTACTATTGTGTCGTGTGGTAATTATATCAAAGTTAGAGACTATATTTGAGGAAAGTAACTGTGAGATGCCCTATCAGTGTTTAAGATGGTGTTAGAGGAAGGTAACTGAGAAATGACCTGTAAATATTAGAGATAGAGATAGCTGATAGACATGTGCTATTCGTTTCGGTCCGAATGTGAATTCAGACGAATTTCGGGCAATTCTGACAAATTTCAGGAAATTCAGACATTCGAAAGCTTACGAATGTCCGAATTGCCAAAGTTCTGAATGTAGGAAGTGCCGAAACAAATGACTGAAGTGCCGAAGTGCTTCGGATTTCTGAAAAGCGGCAAAACAAGAGAGGGAGGGAAAATTATGTGAATAATGACAGGGTTAGGGTAGGGTAGGGTAGGGTTGACTTACTGTTAGGTTTAGGGTAGGGTTGACTTAGGGTTAAGGTAGGGTTAAGGTTAAGGCAGGGTTAGGGTAGGGGTAGGTTAGGATAGGGATAGGGAGCCCTACAGATTTTCCGAATTGCCGAAGTCCCAAACCGAACCGAATTGCCGAAGTCGCAATTTTTTCTTTCCTGAATTTCTGAACCAAACCAAATTTTTGGATCATGCACATCCCTAATAGCTGACCTTCCAGTGTTAGAGAACCATTAGTTTCACCACTATCTAGTGTATATATAGATAAGTCACTTTAAGATGAATGAATGTCACGTACTATACTTTATTTACATGTTTGCTGTCTAGAGCAGTGGTTTTCAACTGGTGTGCCATGAAGCACTGGCAACCTCTCACTCTCCTTGCTGAAGAATTGAAGACAGAGCTGCCCAGACATTGGCCTAGTATGGGGAGTAGATTTAAGTCTTCCCTCTAGTTGCATACTAGGATGGCAGTATGCAGTTTTTGCCTTATTCTTTTGGGTAGAAGAGAGACAGGAACCTACTTTATTGTGCAGGGCTCCCCACTTGAGTAGCACATCATTATAGAGTATGTGCTGTCAGCAGCCAGCCCGATTATACTGAGCACGTTCGGGGTTTAAGCCTGTGCTCTCTCTGCTGTGTTAATCACTGCAGTATGACATATATTTGTTGCTACCCACATGACCAGGGCATTTTAAAGAAAATGGCCAGTCTGTTTCTGACAATAATGGGCAGGGCTGGCAGATGAGTGACTTATTTTGTCATGTAGCCGTGTTCCCTTAACATGGCACCATGATAGCTTAACATACAATTTGGTGTATGTGTATTTTGCCTGCATTGTTTGACTGTGAGTGTCTGTGTATGGATGTCTTTGACAGTGAGAGTTTTTTGGATGTATTTTGAGTGTGTCTGTGAGCATAAGTGTAAGTGTATTTGAGAGTGCCTGTGTGTGTAAACTTGTTTGTCTAGAAGAGTATTAAAAAAGTGTCTGTGTATATCTAGGTACATATGAGTTTGAGCACATTTGTTAGTATATCTGAGGGTCAAGCATAAGTAGCACTCCATGCAGAGTCAGTCATAGTCCTTAAAAGAATGTGTTTTTAATGTTAGAGTGTTCCTGTTAGGGTTTGGATTCTGCAGCAAACTCCCCCAACCTCCCCCTCCCCCCTTTTTTTTTATTAAACATAACAACTCATTATAAAACGTACCCATAATTCAGCACTAGGGCAGACAACTGCTCTGTCTCCAATGAAATCATCAGTGACTTTTATCCAGTTCAATGCCCATCACAATGAAGTATTGGGGACATAGGGCACATGTGCTGCAATGCTGCAATCGCTGTGCTCCACCAATCAATTTCTTCTATAGACATTCCATTTTCAAAGTTCTTAAAGAAGAGCATCTACTGGCTGCTAAGTTGATTAATTAGATCCATTAAAGTTGTGGTTTTGGACAAATTTAAACATCCTTTTTTTTCATAATTGACAATGTTTTACATTGTCTAAAAAGGGGGTAGCATCTATGCACCAAAACCACATCATTGGAGTGCTTAGTGTCCCTTTAAAATGCCATGTACATATCGTAAGAGTTGTACCTCCAAGTGCTCACTTACCATTCTTCATCTTATTGTTATTTAACATTTAAGTACATTTAATATATTTTTTTTTTTATTCATTGAGAAAGGCACTTTTTTTTTCAATAAATGCTGCTGCTGAAAATAATATTAATAATTTACCGGAATTATAAACCACATGTCCACATGTTAAGGTACAATAGTTATTCATCCGCCTATAAAAATGTGGTTAATGGCATTTACTGTCCACACAGGAAAAGTTGTGTCGAGCAGCAACCAAATCCACAAAAGGGTTAATGCTGAACAGCAATTATGCAAATGGAAACCTGGTAACTGCCTTTAGGGTCAAAGGCCGGTTACAGCCTATCAGATCTAGAGGAGGGGTATTTAGACCCAGTTCTCATCCTGCTCAGTGCTCTGTTGTGGTTTCCCTTGTGGTTGTCCGAGAGCGCGTTATTAATTCTGGTAATTCTGGTTATTATTGACTTTGTTTTAACTTCCCTGTTTTCTGGCATCCCTGATTCCTGGCTTTTCCTTATCGTTGTGTCCCTTTCTGTTTCCCTTGACCTCGGCTACTCCTGACTAGTCATGTTGCGAACCGTTCGCGAACTTGCCGCGAACGGTTCGCCACGAACCGTTCGCGGCAAACTCCGGTCAGCTGACACATCCCTGCCAATCTCCGGCAGACCCTCCCTCCCAGACCCTCCCACCTCCTGGACAGCATCCATGTTGAAGCTGCCTTCAACATGGATGCTGTCCAGGAAGTAGGAGGGTCTGGGAGGGAGGGTCTGCCGGAGATTGGCAGGGATGTGTCAGCTGACCGGAGTTTGTGGCGAATGGTTCACGGCAAGTTCGCGAACGGTTCGCGACATCACTATTCCTGACTATTCTTTGGTACGTTAGTCCGGCCATTCTAAGGTCCGGTATATACGTTACCTATCAGTCCTCTGTGTTACACAATTCTACGTGCTGGATCATTCTGTAATCCTGACAAATAGTAGGTATGCCTTGAACATATTTGTATCTCTGACATATATCTTGGTGTTACGGCTCCATTATGCTTTATTTTGTGTACTATTGGGGTTCACGGAAGGGGACCTTGAGAACCTGCACCCATTTATACACCTGTCAGTAGTGCTGGTCTCTCTCTACCTCTAATCTATGAAGTTTATCTTGATCAAGGAAATTTTGGGAATTCTCAGGAAGTCGTGATTATTTATTTGATTTGATTGATTGTCATGATCATTATTGTGAAATTTGTATGCTGCACCCTACTTTATTATGTTGATATTATCAAAATTACAGACAATGTTAAAGTGTTTTAAGGACTAGGAGTGGTTCTGAAGTGAGCCAGTTCTGGAAGGACATTTAAGCCTACATGACCTCTATCATATCACTCACAATATCTCTAACTCCATAGATGGTGATTTTGGTAATTTCTCCTTTTTTAAATAACTATTAAAGAGAAACCATACAAAGTTGTTTTCCTGGCACCATAGCTCCCTTTAGTACCCCTGCCATTGCGTTAATTTAGCAGATAAAGATGAAGTGAATTTATTGCTTAAACTGCCCCTTTTAAGTATTGCATGTGGGCCCTCCTGCATCATCTGCATAGCTGAAATGCTATTTGTAAAAATGTAAAAATATGCTGAGAAAGCAACCTATGCATTTTTATAGAACACAATTATAGATCTGGGACAGGAGCTACTAAAAAAGTAAAATAGGACATAGGCATTCAAAAAAAAAAGGATATTGCTATTTTTGGACATCTTTTTTACCTTTATGCCCCAACACAGAATTCCAACCCATCCCTCGGGTATTATATTAACCCATTGTAATCACAGAAGCCAAATAAATATTCAATAATGTAAAGTAATCACCTAACTTATCAAAGCTTGGCAAATGGTGTGCAGCCCTAGTCCTGCCACAACTGACTAGTAATCCCAAAATGTAAAAATAGGTATAGTACTTGAAGAACAGCTGAGGATGGTCAAAGGGATTATTTCACGTTGAAGGAGTGGTATTTTTTCATTTCTGATATTCTTGAGAACTGTCCCAATCTACACAACAAGATGAAGGAAGAAACATCACTACTGGAAAAGCAGAAACTTGGGGCCTGATTTTCTGACCAGTGAGTATGTTGCTGGAGAGGTGGAATATTGCCCAAGAATCATTGAAAATCATTTGGTCTTCTTCATTATAGGCATAACAACCAGAGTTACAAATAAAAGTAAATGTGTTTGTCACACTTTATCTATTGAAAAAAATATTCCCATGGGGCATGTCTAGAAGCATGACCACATTTTTAAAAAAGCTCCTTCCCAGCCCATGCAATAAGTCCATCTGCCATCTCACAGCCGTAAAGACTGATAAAACCTGTGTAAATAAGCAGGAGCCTCTTTGTCTAGATCTTTTTTTCCTCGATCATTGATCACAAACATAACAACCATTGATAGGTCCAAGACAGTAAATAAAGCTGCGGATGATCACACTGACACCCCACAGATAAGAGTAGAATGTTTTTAAAATTAACTCTACATCCGAGACAAACTTCATGAAGGCCTAACACCTCAGCAAACTTTCAAAGACCATCCAGATTCATCATGCAGAGTATTTTAGTGGCATTATAGAGAATTCATCAACCATCTTAGATTCATGAAAGAAGAAGGGAAAAAATGAAGGGACTGAGGGAAAAATACCTTATGCATAGTGGATAACAAGTATGGTGTACTGATATTTTCCTTTATTAAGTGAAAGAAACTCAAGCTAACATCCTGCTTGCTCTGACTACTTTTGATGAAGTAGAACAAGCCAAACATGCCCTGCTATTTAGAAAATCCCTAGATTTATATGGGCTACCCCATAGTTTTCCTAAAAGATACATAAACATACTGTTGCCATACTTATGTAGAGTCTTCAGTGATGCCTTTCAATCTGGGTTTTTGCGATTGGCCAGCATTATCACATTAAAGTGCAAAAAGTATAAAACAATCAAGTAAAAAATGGCGCTATAAAATCAATAAAAATAGTAACACTAACAAAGGCTAGCAAGCACTAATAAAAGTGAAATAGCTCTAAAACCACTCAAATAGAACACAAAAAAGAAAAAAGTGCGCTGTGCCTTAAGTGCTAATATGATTGCATTTGGGACTAATAAAGTGCATTGAAGCTGACACCACGCCTACACAGACGGGTATATATTTTGAGAGACGGCAACCACCCGAACGTGATTTGAGGAAGCCGTCAAGGCGAAACGCGTCATCACGTTTTTCGGACGCACGACGTCATTACGTGTCAATAGCACCTCCTATTCCCGGAAGCATCTAACCACTGGAAGACCGCAAGTGCATGCCGCGAGTCAGAAGTGGATTTGAACCAGCTTGGCTTTCCAGGGAGAGGGGTGATGATTTACTGTGTTATTTTATACCAATAAAAGTCTTATTTTTATTTGGTGCCGTCCTGCTTGCTTCAAGCACATTTATCAACTATCCTACAGAATCCTGCTGAGAGGATTTGAATGCTTTTATAGTTGGAGCAGACTTTTTTCTGCTCTACCATTGTGAGTGGTATTCTTTTATTATCTTCTGATTACATTTTCTATACAGTGTTACACTATATTGTGTTCTTTTGTTCCCCTATTTTCTATTTTTATGTGGAGCGTTTTAAAGAGATACTCCTTCAATCGTCAGCAGTTTCTATATTTAAAGGAGTAAGTGCTTTTTTGTTTGAACTTCACAAAGAGCACATATTCACAGGGTATTTACTACTGGATAAAATTTATTTGCACTTTAATAACATATATATTATTCTTGCACTTTATTCACTACTGTTTGATTAATATTTGTTTACAAATTGTTCATATTGTTATATTATCACTTAAAGGCACAGCGCACTTTTTTTTCTTTTTTGTACAGCATTATCACATTAACCAAGCCTGGCAAACCAGTTACATCTGGTAACAATTAATCTCATTACTCTAGTCTACACTGACGTAAAAATATATGCAATGATAGGCTAATGGATTAAGCAACATTCAGCCATGTTTGATACACAATAATCAGGTGGTGTTCGTGAAACCGAGGCGGTGCTCAGACAGTGGCAGAAGAAAAATTTAATACGCATGGTAGAAAGGCCCTACGATTAATTCATTTGATATATACTAAATAAACGTGATTGCTTCCACTTTCATAGGTGTTTGTAAGTGCATGCAAACAACTTCGAGAGATTTAGGTTATTCTGAGCCTAAAGTATGTCAGATAGCCATTGGAATCTTTATTGTAATCTAGAAAAAGCTTTTATGTTACAAGGTCAATTCAAATATGCAATGACAAACACCTCTGATCCACCAAATAAAATTACACCTACACAGTTGGGGAACAAATTAAATTTCATGACAAGGCAGAATTGCCTGTATTAAAATGTATTTTGTTACTACCCCATAGAAATATAAGAACAACGGTCATAGAGTTTAAGGATTGATCACTTTAACCAGTTGACATCATCTGTCACTCTGAACTACAGCTCCAGGGACAATGGAAAAACAGAGGATATTATTCACGGTTAGCCAATGCCACTGTTTCAGAAATAATATCAGGAATAGTGATGTCGCGAACTGTTTGTGAACTTTTCGCGAACGGTTCACCGCGGTTCGCCATGAACCGTTCGTCGCAGACTCCAGTCAGCAGACACATCCCAGCCAATCTGCAGCTGACCCTCCCTCCCAGACCCTTCCACCTCCTGAACAGCATCCATTTTGAAGGCAGCTTCACAATGGATGCTGTCCAGGAGGTGGAAGGGTCTGGGAGGGAGGGTCAGCTGCAGATTGGCCCGGGATGTGTCTGCTGACTGGAGTCCGTGGTGAACGGTTCGTGGCGAACCGTTCGCGACATCACTAATCAGGAAGTATTACTTTACTGAGAGGGTAGTGGATGCATGGAATAGTCTTCCAGCTGAAATGGTAGAGGTTAACACAGTGATGGAGTTTTGAAGGCAGCTTCACAATGGATGCTGTCCAGGAGGTGGGAGGGAGGGTCAGCTGCAGATTGGCCGGGATGTGTCTGCTGACTGGAGTCCGTGGCAAACTGTTCGTGGCGAACCGTTCGCGACATCACTAATCAGGAAGTATTACTTTACTGAGAGAGTAGTGGATGCATGGAATAGCCTTCCAGCTGAAATGGTAGAGGTTAACATAGTGATGGAGTTTAAGCATGCATAGGATAGGCCTAGGGCTATCCTAACTATAAGATAAGGCCAGGGACTAATGAAAGTATTTAGAAAAATTGGCAGACTAGATGGTCCGAATGGCTCAAATCTGCCGTCACATTCTGTTTCTATTTGTGCTAAGTGACTGTACAGTATCTTATCCAAACTAAGATTTTGCAGGTAAATCCCTATTAAAGAGACAATATAAGCACCAAATCAACTTTCACTTAATTGAGTGGTTTTGCTCATCATGCCCCTGCAATCTCGCTGCTCAATTCTCTGCCATCTAGGAGTTAAATCACTTTGTTTAAACAGCCACATCTCCCCTGCATATAACCTACACAGCCTCCCTACACATTTCCTGTAAAGAAAAATCTAATGTTTAAACTTCCTTATTTCACATTCTGTTTAATTTAAAATGTCTTATCGCCTACTATGTTAACAACCTACTAGTGCCTGTGGGAGCCTCATGTGTGATTAAAACTAGATTGTTTTATGTTAGCTGTGTGAGTCACAGTCAGGAGAGCTGTGGTTAGGGCTACCAAAACAAAATTGAAAGGCTGGTGGTCTTCACTAACCTGCTGAAGCCTCGTGTACAGGCTTACAGTGACTCAACACTGCAGGTTATTAAAAAAGATACCTGCAGTGTATTTTCTTGGAAGGATCATGAAATAAGCAGTTTGTGATCAGTTTTGTTGCTTATGTTAACCATAATGGGAGTTAGGAGATTATTGAAATGAGGAAGTTAAAGGGACACATCATGCACCACAACCTACACTACAGCACACTGTAGTGGTTATGGTCCTGGAGTCCCATTGTTCTATCTAGCAGAAAACTGTCAAACCATTAGAGCAGTTTGATGTTTGCTTGGCCCTGCCAGGGGCCTGTGGTCCTTACAGTCTTAGCTAAGGTTGATACTACTTACTGCATTAGAATACAATTCTGGGACATATTTATTGGCTCATTGCTCAGTCATTGAATAATATCCCAAGCTTGGTATGGGTTGTTATGATATTGTGAAAGTATAAACTTCAACTTTACAATACCAACTCAAAACAGAAGCAGTACTGGTGCATGACGGATACAGGTGTCAAACCGTTTGGATAGTTTACTGTCGGGATTCTGTAGTGGTCATGGTATTAAGAGTATCCCTTTAAATTCAAATGATTTTTCTTCATTTTAATTTTTTTACATTTTACTTAATAGGGCACTCTGGAAAACCTAACGTTAGACACAATATAAAAATTAGGTTCCAGTCAGTTGGATATGCTGCTTTTTTTTTGTTGTTTTTTTGATGTTGCATTTTTTTATTCATTTTTTTTTTCCAAAAGCCTATCCTTTCTGCTCATATTTCCCAACCTGAAGTTTCCAGTTTTGCTCCAATACACGTTAGACATTTATAAATTACCCGGTGTTATTTCCTGGTTTGGTGAGAACTCACATGCCTCTTTTTACTTCCACAACCCTCCCTTCTGCTCCATCCTTCCTTGATCACATCCCTTGCCCTACTTCCCTTCACAGTCTGTCTCAGTCCCATGTATTTCCTATTTTTCCATACCAATATGTTAAGTGTGTATCCAGTGTCTATACCATATGTATAGTCCACATAAGTTGTATGTGCATGTATGTACCTATATAAATAAAACATACATCTCAGTAGGCATTTAAGCATTGTAAAAATCATACCTTACTGCACCATTCCAGGCTGTCAGACAAGTTTCTGAATATCTGCATTTACTGTACCTTAGGGTGTAAGAGATTCATCGAGGGATGGGAATACGTAGCGCTTGTTCCCTTGCATGCATATTAATGTTGCAGGACAGCTTGTAGATCTCTTGTCTGTCAGAAGCATTGCGTGTGCTGCACCATTTAGTACAGAGGTGTCAAAACATCATTGGGTTCTAAAATAAGTAGTAGTACATTCAGCAGAGATACACACATATCTAATCAAATATTTCATGCACTCCTAATTATTCATTTTAATGCAGCCTTGCAATATGCATTATCATTAAGGTTGCCTGTTAAATGGTGATTAATGTATATTGCAAGTGACTCATTATGTGTTATCTGTGCCGATCCTATATAATACAGGTGGCTATTTTTGTAGCATTATTAAACGTGGAAACACTTATCCTATATAGTTCATTTGGCTGTTTTTGCATCCTTGTTAAGGGTTGCTGGGCTGTATAGTGCTTCGATTGGTGAGCTAGGTTTTAATTTGCCCTAAATGTGCTAGAGGGAAGGTGCAGTAGGAGTTTCGTGGTAATAAACCAGGTCCTTTTTGCAAAAGTAGAGCACAGCGCTAATGCAAAAATCAAACAGTACAATAGGCAAAGTAGGAATTGCTCACTGCTAAGCATACTATCTATGATTAGCCACTTCAACTAACTCCTCACATGCCGCTGTATAGAAATATTTTGGAGGGACAGTCCTTGTTTTGGCCTCAAATCCCTCTATCCCTCTTTCCTGTCATAATGTCCCTCTTTTCTAAGCGCTACATATTGTTGGTGTTTCAGCGTATATAATGGAGGTACACCGTACATAGCACTGACACTCACAGTAATGTAACTACAATACATGTGTTTAGAAATCAGTCTTGAAATAAGATACATTGTTCTTATTCTAAATTATATTTTAGTTGTTATTGGTAAATCACATAAAATCTCTCAGAATAGCCTTGCTCCTGGCTTGTCCCCACTTAGACCCCTAAAATTAAGTGTCTCTCTTAGTCTACTGAAAATGCAGAATGATAGTTCTAGCTCATGAGTGCGATACACACCTAGACACCGATGGCTAGAACATCTGAGTGGTACCACTGACCATTTTATTTGTATAAATTTTCACTATATTGTTTATAGCTCTACACAAATCCAAAAATAGTTGAATTATCATTGCATAAGGCATGTGGGTACATTCAGAAAACTTCATAGGTCAGAATTTAGCATCCATATAGGGTACCTTACAGATAATTATTTGTAAATCTTTATATTTTGCAGTGCTCGGTTTAACAAACAGTCTTGTGTTGCCACATCAGCAGGTACAAGTGAAGGAATATGTACAGGGTAAACAATATCATGGCATTTATTATCGGCACAATTTATTTTAATAAAATCAAGCTAGGAAAATATGTCTAAAACATTGGCTTAAACTAGGCAGGTAGATACGAGAGGTACGTTAGACATAGTGATTAATAACTAGTGAGAAAGTATGATAAGACAACATTAGTTCGGTGACCTAGGGCGACATGCTAAACTGCACATTATTGAACAATAGGATGTCATGTTATATACGCGTATCTACGGACATGGACAGTGCTGGGGATTACATGGTGAATGTATGTCAGGAACGCTACTTGGACAGTCAGGATGAACTAGGTACATAACTTTGTATAGATCCGATGGAACATGCTTATATAGAAAGCAAGCGTTATAGCAGTCAAGGCCATGGAAACATCGAGCATGTCATGTTTTTTTAAAAGAGAATCTAAAAATCAGGTTAATAAACATACTAGGTTAACCACCAACCCCCTGGAGCCAGTCAAAATAAAAATTTGCAAAAAGACAACAAAATGAGCGTGTCTGCTAGGTGGGAGGCTAAATGAGAGTATCAGCTCAAAAAGTTGAGTTTGGGTCCCAGAACGCTCTCGGCTGGGAGTGTTGTCTAGCGGGACTGTGGGCTAAAGAATCAACAGTCAGCTGATGCCACTGCTGGGTAGGATGGCACCTTGAGCCGGGAGAGTCCACAGGAGTACAGTGAGTTCAAGGCCGTCCTCCAGCTTCAGGCCGGTATGAAGGCCAGGATCTGCGGTCCACAGACTCGGTATCTCGTTGAAGCCGGGTCTTCCATCTGTTGGGCGCCATGGAGAGCTCGGATGTTCTGCAGTCACCAGCGAAGGTTGGGCTTCCTGCGGTGTGGTCATGCCGTGGAGGCTTTCTCCGAGTGACTTTCAGCCTAGGAAGGTGTTTAGGATGGACAGTGTTAGCTGCTCTGTGGGGTTCGCCCGATGGAGGCCTCCCCCAACTCCATTCCTCGATCCCCTTCACCACTCTCTCAGGATTAGGCTGCTCCTGTCTGCTGCAGTGCTCAAAATGCTCCCAAAACCTTTGGAAGATTCTGTCCAGTTGCTCGATGTAGTGCTCCACCAGGTTATTGCCTTGGCCGCCATGGGGTGTTAGCGTGGGCTTCTGCCACTGGGATATAGACGCCATCTTGTGTGGCCTGCTGGCCGTGTCGCTCAGGCTGTAGGGCATAGCCGGGCCTTGTTTTCAGGTTTGCACTGAAGTTTGTGGCCTGGTGTGGCAGTGAGAGAGCGGCCATCTCTCCCGCGGCTTCCCTGCTTGCCGTTCGTGGACGAACTTCAAGATTTGGGTACCGTTTTGTGCCGTTTCAATTGCAGATCAGCCCCCCGGATCAGATAAGTTACCTGGTGTGGTAATTCACTGTAAGGGCTTAGATTGTGCCCATTGCTGCTGGAGCTATTAGCAAGTGCGTCTGGCCATCTTGGCTATCAAGGCCCGTCCCTCACAAATAATTATTTAGGCTCCTTGCATGTACCGCTATCAATATGTACATTTTGTAAACTGAAAAGCTGACTTTCTCTGCCACCAGTATCATCACTACAAGGTCTATCACCTTCAACATACAATTCTTGGTCTCCATCACTAATTAGGAATGCCACCAGCGGACTTCATGTCTAAAACCCCTGATGATTGATCACGGTTTTAAGTTCAAGTGTCAGTATATACTGTTAATTCCCTGTACCTCTTTTCTCCAGTGGTAATGTTACCTTGGGTGACGGTGTTAATGAAATACAAATCAACTTATGTCATTTTGGTGGCTCCAGCATTGTCACACAAGACCTGGTATTTCATGTTTGTTAGAATGTCCATATTGCAGCCATGATCTGTGTCACAGAGGCTGGACCTTCTCATTCAGATTATGTTCCGCCATTAGAATTTTGAGGATCTGTCTGACATTATGATAAGTAAATACTTAGATCTCCCCACTAAATATTTCTCACATGATCATCAATTCTCTTGTCCTAGCTCAAAAACTGTTACTGCTCGTGTTTGTCACTTTTTGACTACCATTTGCTTAGTGGTGCTCAGCATGCAGCTGCTTTGGGATGCAGGGATTCCTTGTATCATCACATGTCTTCAAGTCAGTCTCAAAAAAATCTGTCAACACGCATAAAGGACAGCCCTTCTAATCAGGAATCTACCATGGCACAATACATTTCTTGCTGTGCCATATTTAATTAGCATAATTCTATCAAGATTATAATACCTCTTTAAGCACTGCTTTGGCTTAATTACTAATAGGACTCTAATCTGACTGTGTACTGTAAAAGTAAAAAGACACTTAAACCGTAACCATAAAATTGATTTTAAAATGCATAGCATCTACGGGTTTTGGAAATTCAGTTGTTCAGAGTCTTGTATTAGTCACTAGAATGTTTGGGGTTTTTTAATGCTCTTAATATAAGTGAATAAAGTAACAAATAAAGGGCCATACCTAAAAACTACACATTTGTGTGCATTGTAAAATAAAACAGTAGGACGATTGCATGGATTTCTGTGCAGCGCCATTTGTATCCCAGCCAGGATTGCCTATTATATATACAGCCAATCTCCAATATCTTGCCAGTATTTACAAGTGAGTTACAAAACAAAGAGAGTTTCAGGTTTGATAAGCAAGATGTAGCAAAGTTAGAGGAACACTCCGAACACATAAAGAGCTTCAGGTTGCTCAGAGTGTCTTCTATTTTTTATTTTTTTTATTTATTGATTCATTCATTCGTTTTATAAAAGTGATGTTTTCAATAGAAATCTGCACTTTATAAATGAACCTTGTTACATTCCCCTGGCTATCAAGCAGACAACCTGCCCTGTTACTGCTTGGTATTTTAGCTCTGTGGAGCAAAACTCAAGACGCAGGCAATTGTCCAGAACACCTGTCATACAGCTCATTGAGAACTCTGTGAATGGACAGCCAAAGAAAGTATGTGCCAGGGAAGAAGGATGGATGGGAGGATGAACTGTTCTACAATCATCACATTTAGAAATTTCCTACTTTAACATAGGTGATTCTCTTTCTGATTTGGTTTCTGCTTTGTTCAGATAAATATGTTAATTCTGTAATGTATCCTAAACCAGTGGTCCCCAACTCAATCCTTAATGCACACACACAGTTCATAATTTAGGCATTTTCCAGTTCCAGTTCCTCTGGTATGCCTTGAGAATTGGGTTGGGAGCCACTGCCCTAAACTACAGGTTTGAAAATCCTGGGGGCTGAGATCATTGGGAAGGTGGCAGATTTAATGCCAAATTCAGTAGCAGACAAAGAAACTGACAGAGTGGTAACCCTAGTGGAGCAGAGTTGAAAAGGAGTGAATGCAGATGGGTTAGTTGTGGCTAATGTTGGGATCTATGATTGAGAGGTGGGTGGCTTTAAAATGTCTATTAAGAGGTCTCAATATTCATTAGGCACTAAGACCTCTTGGAAGATGTCAGTGAGTGACTCTGTGTCTCCCACAGCTAGCCAACGAAAAGCACAGGATGAGCTTCCCTGAAACTGTGGATGAGATGCTGGATGTGTCTGAAGATGAAGGTGAGAGAAACCTTTTTCTCTTAGCTCACTAAACATCACTTAGTTTTCCTTTCCTATGATCTACCCCTGACCTTTTTACCCATTCCTCAACCTGCCTCCATGTCTCAGAGTGTCTCTCTCCTTGGGTTCCCCTTCCCTGGGTTTACCCTTATTAAATATAAACTCTCCAGGATTTGACTTCAGATAAAACTGTATCTTTTCTTACTTTCTAGGAACCACCCACCTGCCTCTTCATGGTAGGAAAATGGTGACAAATTTCTTGGCCCCCCGCCCCCCAAAAAAACCTCATCAGCATCTCACACATAGCCAGCCTCCACATCATCACCCTCATACTGGCAATTTCAACATCCTGTTACATGTCTAGTAACTGCTCATTTCATGTATCGGCTTCCTGACAGCTCTGTATTCTGCAGCATCTGCAGCAATCGCAGATTTGCATCATATTATTGACATTCTGCACCCATTGCTTCAAAAAAATATGTCACGTTAAAGTGGTATTAGTAACTGCCCGTCACATTAACAGTGTGTTAGCATATCCACCTGTGATTTACCGCTCACTTAACTTACCAGTATAGGTTTAACACTTAATTATCTCTACTATAAAACTTGCTAATTTCTGCATTACAATATTATATTTACTATTTACACCAATATTTTGTCAATGTTTTGCTATCACAGCTTTCATTAACATCTCTCATATTTATTATTTAGTTCTTACTGTTGTTATCTGCATTGTATTAACAGCTCACTCTCTGTACCTGTATCATAGTAAGAGGCAGCTCACGTTCAGTACCTACATTATATTAACAGCTCATTCTCAGTAGCTGCATTATAGTAACAACTCACTCTCTGTACCTGCAATTTATTAACAGCTCACCTTCGGTAGCTGCATCATAGTAACACTCTCTGTACCTGCAATTTATTAACAATTCACTATTAGTACGTGCAATATAGTAACAGCTCGCTGTCAGTACTTGCATCTAATTAACAGCTCACTACCAGCTCCTGCATATTAATAACAGCTCACTCTCTGTACCTGCAATATATTAACAATTCACTATTAGTACCTGCAATATAGTAACAGCTCACTCCTGCATATCACCTTACAACTTCCTGAGATTGTTCTCATTATTCAGTTAATCACCTTTGCACAAATGATTAAAGGAACACTATAGTCATCTAAATTACTTTAGCTAAATATCGCAGTTTTAGTGTATAGATCATTCCCCTGCAATTTCACTGCTCAATTCACTGTCATTTAGGAGTTAAATCACTTTGTTTCTGTTTATGCAGCCCTAGCCACACCTCCCCTGGCTATGATTGACAGAGCCTGCATGAAAAAAAAACTGGTTTCACTTTCAAACAGATGTAATTTACCTTAAATAATTGTATCTCAATCTCTAAATTGAACTTTAATCACATACAAGAGGTTCTTGCAGGGTCTAGCAAGCTATTAACATAGCAGGGGATAAGAAAATCTTAATTAAACAGAACTTGCAATAAAGAACGCCTAAATAGGGCTCTCTTTACAGGAAGTGTTTATGGAAGGATGTGCAAGTCACATGCAGGAAGGTGTGACTAGGGTTCATAAACAGAGATTTAACTCCTAAATGGCAGAGGATTGAGCAGTGAGGTTGCAGGGGCATGTTCTATACACCAAAACTGCTTCATTAAGCTAAAGTTGTTCAGGTGACTATAGTGTCCCTTTACCTCTTCAGGCTCTCATTAGTAAGTCATTAAATTATGCAATCTCACTAATTTGTGTCTCATTGTACATCTATTTGAATTTCATCTGGAAAGTGTTATATTAGAAATTAAATGCTCCGAAGCCTACAGATATTTCCCATTAATAAGTGCATTAACCATCTGCTACTTACACCTTCTCTTACAAAAGGCATCATAACTACTGTGCACCTATAATAATAAAATGGCATTAAGCCTTAGGACTGTTTAATTTTCCCTTTTCTGACATTTTAGGCGGCTTCCCCAAACTCCGGCCTTTTAGATGTTGCTAAACTACAACTCCCATGATTCTCAGCCTATTTCATTAATAGAATCATGGGAGTTGTAGTTCATCAACATCTGGAGGGCCGGAGTTTGGGGAAGCCTGTATAATTTAGGGCATCCATAACATTTTAAGTTGTTAATCTGTTTTTGTTTTTCAGCTTTTCAAACATTAGCTTATTTAATGCATGATCGTATACTTAAAGCCTGGTCATTGAAATAGTGTTTTTTTAAAAATGACATCATTATAGCAATATAGAAATATCACTTGTAAGAATCCCATGACATTAACAGCAATGTAATGCATAACAGATCAGGGTTGGGTTGGTGAGCGGGTAAAGAGTATGGTTAGAAGAGATATCAAGGTTAAGTGTGGGAGGGAAGAGGAGGTGATGCAAAGGGTTTATTGTTTGAGGTCTGTAGCATTAGGTTGACAGAGTTAGGGGCACAGGGTAAGAAGAAACTCAGGTTTAGGGACACATGGTTAAACTTACATATGGTTAGGGAGTCCCTGCTTGCAAAACCATTAGTCCCCTTAACAACTCTTATACCTAATGCATTTGGTACAGATCATTAGAGCACTCGATACAGCAGTGTTCTTAGTGCTGTAATGACACCCGTCATTAAAAACAGCGTTAATTTAATGTTGCAGTGTTCACATAATTTTGATAATTAGATAATAAATTTATGCTAACACTTCTCCCCATTAACAATAAACAAATGCAATTACTATCATTCCATGCCATTATTGTAACTGTACATTTTATTAACACCTCTCTTTATTCTTAACATTATTCTCCGACATTTTACAATACATAGAGCACAGCGGCTTTATTCATGAAAGCCAGTGTCTTTTGCACAAGTGTAAATATATATTTAGAAGCCATATCATGGAGTCATCACAATCTGCTCCCTAAGGACCCTGTGGCAGCATGAAATGCCCTGCTATTTAGTAACAGCAGTTCTATACAGTGTTGCTGTCATTAAATAAGTAGAACATTCCAATTTGATGTGAGGTTTTAACACGTTAGATATTTATGAAGGAATAACACAGTAAATGGTCCTTAAGTGGTTAATATTATTATCAGTATACTTACACACCTCACTAATGATAACGGATGTCACATTACTTAGCATATCTTTAACACCTCCAATTGTCATCAGCAGTATACATCTAATGAATGTCAGTACTACAATTTGTTATGCATCTCATTCTCATAGTTCAGCATGTTATTAACCCATTGTTTGCCAGCGTGTGAAACGTTACAGTTCGACCCACTCCACTAGCACTCCCAGGCACGATCCATTACATGCTGCATGGTTCATGCCACTATCATAAACAGGAACATGTTCTCACGATTTATTTACTAAACAATGTATTATGGCAAATTAATAACCGAACTGCAAAATGTAGGCCAAAAGAGGTGAAGAAAGTGTTGGGAATTTTTCCTTTGCTGTTTTGGTATAAAAGTAACATTTTGTCATTTCCAAATTTTAGTATTAATTAAATAAACCTTGTTTTTTGTTTTTTTTCGTTTTATATTTTTCATTTTATTTGTTATTTGTAATTTACATAACTTCACAGCTCTACAGTCATTAATAAAATGACATCTGTCATTAATGTGTTATGCCATGAATATCTTAACCACTCCCGTCATGCTCAGTGGTTCACTAATACCACTAATGCTGCAATGATCCAGGCCGCCTGCGTGCACATCTCTCTGTGTCTATATGTGTGCAGCATCCTGTGCCTGTGTGTGTTATTTGTATAGATCCCATACCTTTGTGAAAATGTACCAGTTGTGTCTAACTCTGATTCAGTGGACCTAATAATGCAGTGTGCATATTACTCAGAAGGGTATGTTCCTTTTTGGGACTTGAATAACATGTGTGCATGTACCATCTCTGCACACAATATGAACGTTTCAGGTGTAAGCCTTTTCCCCAACTGTTCTGTCTAGGGGAAGAACCTCCAGATTTCCGACCTCCCCACCCAGGCCCTCGGGAGCCAGACGAAGACACTGATATGGAGTTCTTACCCAAGCTGGACCAGGTGTAAGTATTTATTAAAGCTCTATGTCACACAAATGTCCCTTTATACTGAATAGTAATACTGCAAAAATGCATTCTGTATAAAGGGAATTAAAAAATATATATATATACATATATATATTAATATATATTTATTTATATTTAAATCAACTTTTTGAATCAAATCAGTCATTTAATAAATTACCTCACTTGCTTTCGGATTCCATGCTTACGTTTGGCTTGTCCCCAGTGCTCTCCAGATGTTTCTTTGTAATAAACTGGGCTTGATTGCACTCTCCACTGCTTGCTACACATGTTCTGCATTACACTCATTCTACAGATTCTCACCGACTTTAGTGCACATTTTTAGAATCCACATAGGAGACCTGCAGTTAGCACTAGGACTCTAGGAGTCAATGCCAGGAAAAAATGGAGGAACGTCATTAAAGTGAGGATTTTGGGATGTTTTAGTAGTAATGCACAAACTGTGAATTAGCAGATTGAATTTGAAACTCTATGCAGATTCATATTTTACAGTGATCTAAATCTAGAAATATTGGCTTGTGCCAATGTGTGATCTAAAACAAAATGCACATAACATGCACAGCTGAAGTGATATATTTATCTCCCGCCTGTCCATTTGTCCGTCTTTCAGTGTATCTGTCTTGCAATCTGTCAGTGATTACCTACTTAGGTATAAAACAAATGTGAGTGGCCATCTTTTCAGTAATTGCCTATTTCATAAAAACAAACAGATTCTACATGTCTCCAATCCATTGCATTCTGTATTAACACAACAATTTTGTTTATACTGTTGATATGGGGATGTTGGCTATAATTTGCTTTCTGTGATGTTTGCTGTTTTTGTGGCACTAAGTAAACGTATTCTTCCCCTATATTTTTTTTTTAGAGTGGGGTCACCTGCAATACCCAGAATTCCATGTGTAACCCCAGAAACAGTGGTGCTTAAAGACGATGAAGCAGAACCAGTAAGAAATCATTATGTAGTAAGGATTCCTCTCCTACAAAAGCATACACTTTCATTGAATTCTTTCACAGGATCATCATAGGCAATGACTAGTCTGATAGTGTGTCCACAATAGTATGGAGGATAGGTTCTGAAGTACCTACTGTGCAAGTATATAATTACCCTGGTATAGCTACCACCACCTACTATACATGAATAAAATTACTGCATTACATAGCCCCCACCATCCCCTGTACATGAATAGAAATACCCTGGTACATAGCTCACATCACCTATTGTGCATGAATATAAATATCTAAATGTATGTATCGGTTAGAACCCACACAGGGAATGTCAAATTAACACCGCATCAATCTCCAAGATAAATAAAATTGCGCACTTTTATTTCTTCATTTTAAAAATACATAACAAATATCTCCAGCTCAAGTATTAAAATGAAGAAATAAAGGTACTGCAATTTGATTTATCTTGGAGGTTGATGCTGTGTTCATTTGGCGTCACCCGTGTAAGGTCTTGCCGATATCTACATTTAGATGTTTAAGCAGAAGTGGAACTTCACACCAGCTCCCCAATAAAATTAGACCATGGTATGTGTGTGTATGTGTATATATGTATATATATATATATATATATATGGAACAAATTGAGAGCACTCATTGGATTTAGTAAACAAAAAAATATATTAAATCAAACGCATATAAATCAATGTTTCAACCGTCTAGCGGTCCTTATACTGCTAGACGGTTGAAACGTTGATTTATATGCGTTTGATTTAATATATTTTTTTGTTTACTAAATCCAATGAGTGCTCTCAATTAGTTCCATTTGTATATTTTGCACGGAGAGGCACCTGGTCATTGCTGAATTAATGCTTTTGTTATGGGATGAGTGCCAGAAACTATATATATATATGTACTGCTAGCAGTGGAACTGCAGACTCAGTTATCCAGTTTCACTTTTGCATGAATATAATTACCCTGGTACATTGCTACTGATACATAGATATCTTATTCTGAACATGATTATAATTACCTTTGTACATAGCTCCACCATCTACATGCATTAATATAATTACATAGGTTCATAGATACTACCATATACTATACATTCCCTGCAGTTATTTTTCACTCAAAATGCATATGAGCCTGATTACTAGCATTCATATTTACCTATCTCCCAATAATACTCTAATTCATCAATACTGTTATAAGCCCTACTAAAGGAAACAATGTGTGTGCTTTAAGTTAACACAATATTGTGTGCTTTATCATAAAACCATTAGTAGACAAGTGCTTACTCCTTACCATGCACTCCATCCCTTTTAATAGGTAAATTAGCATGGCAAAATGTTCCCTCTCTGTGTTGGAAGATCCTGATTTATGTCATTCTAACCTCTTTTTTCTTACAGTTGTCCAGAGAGTTAGATGATGAGTCTCTAATTCCTAGCAGTCCAGCTACTGAAACATCAGATAATATTAGTCCAGTGGCCAGTCCTGTCCACACAGGGTGAGTATAACTTGTCAAATGGCACCTAGATTAGACCTGTGTAGAATGTATACTCGGTCGAGCAGGGTCCATAATAACCTCTTACGAACATACCATGATTTATTTCTAAGTTGTATTGTGTTATATCCCAACATTAGTTTGTTGGCACTATGTAAATGTCAAATATATGTCAAAAGAATAAGTTAAAGAGATGCTAAGTAATGTGACATCCATAATAATATATTGATATAATCCATGGATGTATACTGCTAATGTCAATGGAAGATGTTAAAAAATTAAGGTGTTAAGTAATGTGACATCCATTATAATAATAATAATAATAATATATATTGATATAATCTATTATCCACCTTATGAGGAATATTTCTTAATAGAACCTCACAAATTGTGCAACCTAAATGGCTTGTTAACACAAGTACCAGCTAACAAGCCAGGGTTTCCTTACCTGGGTCACCTGTATTCAAGCAGGGCTTTCAACTTTGAAAAATGAAAATCTTCAGTAAGCTCTTTAAATGAATGAGACAGTGTGAATGTGTGTGAAAATCTGCCCTTTCACTTGGAGACTTTTCTCTTTGACTGTTAAATTGGTTTAAAAACCCTGAGTGTCTAATCGAAAGAGCTCCTAGACAGAACCCCCACCCATGTTTTTTGTACATGAAGAGAAGGTAAGATTTTTATCTGGTTGAAGAGGCAAAATGCATGCTTCAAGATTAACACAAAAGTTGCAAAATTTAGTTGGAGCAGTCTTCTACTAAAATAACACCATAAAAATGGGAGAGGTTTAGTTCAACGCATATGAATCAAATTCAGAGGCAAATTCAAAGATATCAGTTTGTCTGCTTTAAGCTGCTTACTGAAATAAGTAATCCGTCCAATGGGAAAATCAGTTCATTATGTAATTACATTTGCAGGGTCCTTAGGCTCCCTGAAATAGTTGTCTTCTCTTATCCTATAGATAGGAGCAGGAGACTGCCCAGCTGCACGCTCTCCCACCTGATATACAGCAGATTCAAAAAAGCATGCTGGTATAATCAAAGTATCACCTACTAGATTGTAAATTGTGTGCTTTTCACTTTTTTTCATTTATATATATATATCAGTAATTTAACCATGTGAATACCAGGTTTGCCAAGCATCTGGCCAGTAATTGTACAATACACATAGAGTGCCTTTAATGCCCTTCCAGTCAAGTACCAATCAGAATGCCCCTAAAAATAAGTGGATAAGAAGGGACTGTCTTTCATAAGGTTTTCCCATAAATATGATTAATCTGTAAAACATTTTATACATACCAAATTCTGTGTACTCAAACAAGTTCTATGTATTCTCTTTTTTGGTCAACTGAAACAGGCATCCAAGAAGGAAATATTAAAAAGCCAAGGTCAATTTTAAAAGGGTCTACTTAAAAAAAAGTAATCCTCATAACCTGAATCAGAATTAATTAACTTACAACCAGACATCACAGCTGAATGTAATGAAAAGAATATCAAAATACAACATGTAAACTCTCCGACACTGGAGCTGGAGAGTGATATGAATATTACCAAAATATGTTTTCCGAGCCTTGTTTGAATATCGCTGCATTTTGTTATTGTTTGTGTAAAAATATGGGGTGCAGGGTTCAAATACAGCATAATATAGACTGATACTTTGTGTTATGCCTTTACATAAATAATACATAAAAAAAAAAATAGACAAGTAACAGGTTCAGCAGCAAATCCATGACCAGGTAGCATGTTAACTCAAATGTTCATTCTCTGGTAGGTTCCTGGTCAGTTTTATGGTAGATGCTCGTGGTGGCTCAATGCGAGGAAGTCGGCACAATGGGCTACGTGTCATCATTCCTCCCAGGACTTGTGCAGCACCTACACGGATAACATGTCGCCTTGTGAAACCGCAGAAACTGAATTCCCCACCCCCACTTGGTGAGGAGGAAGGACTAACTAGCAGGATCATCGCACTGGGTCCCACAGGGGCACAATTCTTGAGGTATGTGCTACAGGGTATCTTCATCTCACTGATTTTATGTGTTTGCCTTATTTCCTTTTGAATATCAATTATTCAACCTCTCTTTTAAAAACATCTATTTTGTCCTGAATATCGCCTGTCTTCTATTCCATTCCTATTATAAATTCCTTCTTTCAAGACATCTTGTATTTTCTACTTTAGAGTAACTATCATCTTATTGCCTCTTCAGTAGATATTCAACTCAACTGTTTAACCATTCTCTGTGAGCCTTAGATTTTGTAATTTAATTCTATAGAAAGTTTCCTTCAGTAACTCTACTATCTTCTGCTTAGTCCGGTGGTGGTAGAAATTCCCCACTTCTCTTCAGTGGGCCGTGGAGATCGGGAACTGGTCGTTCTGCGCAGTGACAATGGCTCAGTATGGAAAGAGCATCAAAATCGTTATGGAAAGGAATATTTGGAAGAGGCACTCAGTGGGATGGATGAAGGTAACATGGACCAAACAGAGAACACTGACACAGATTGTTAATCAGTTTAAAATGCATGAGCTACTTGTCCAATCAGAGTGCTCAAAACATTGCTATTTTCTAGCAAATCAATGGGCATAGTTAAGTGCACATTTGCTCACAGTGAATCACTCTACAAGTCAGCGCATGAGTGCACTATTAATATAGCGCTCTGCAAGTGTATATCCTTGTAGTGTTTTATGCTGTTTAAGTTTCACAGTAAAATTTGATCTTGAGTATCTGGCTTATAAAGTTATGTGGTGTGAGCCCAAAAACCAACTATATAAAGGCTAATATAATTAGCCTGTATTTGTAGATTGGCCCAGAGTAATTTATATAAACCATCCTGCGCAGGGCCGGATTAACATAGGGGGTGATGGTGCTGCAGCTCCAGGGTCCTATTGATTAAAAAAAATCAAAAAATGTTTTTATTTTTTTTCACACACTACTCTACTACTTAGGAATTCCACCTAGCTGGTATTTTATTGGCACAGCCAGTATTTGAGGCTGCCTGGCCGGTGCTGATATTGCAGTCATACTAGCAATACAAATGCTGGTATTTTTCTTAGTATAAACAGAGATTACGATGCAATACCAGCACTGGCCAGTATGGGTCACTGTGTGTGGAGAGAGGCATGGATAGGAAGTTCCAACATATCCCTCCCTGCCTATCTCTACTCACTGATCTGCAGGGGAGCAGCTACAGAGAGTCCAGACAGCAACTCCCACCCTGCAGAGACAGCCTACAGCTCAGGGAAGTGAAGGATGGGGGAAAGGCTGCAAGGAGACATGGGGACACTGAGACACTAAGGGACATTGGGAGACATTATGACAGACAGTTGGGGACACTGGGACACTAAGGGACATTGGGAGACACGGGGATACAGACACATAGTGTCCCCATGTCACCCAGTGTCCGTGTCTCCCAGCCAGTGGCCCTGGTATCTCAGTGTCCCCATGTTTCCCAGTGCCACCTACTCTCCCAGTGTCTCAGTTCCCCCATGTCTCCCAGTGCCCCCATGTTCCATTGTCACCATGTCCCCCAGCCAGTGTCTCTAGTGTCTGTGTCCCTGGTGTCTGTGTCCCCATGTCTTCAAGCATCCCCTATTTTTCCAGTGTCCCCTGGTGTCTCCGTGTCCCCAGGTCTCCCCATGTTCCTAGTGTCCTAGTGACATGAGGACCCTGGGAGACATGGGGACATAGACACATGGGGACATAGACACATGGGAATATTAGGGGAAACAGGGAGACATGGGGCATTGAGACACTGTGATACATAGGGTCACTGTGAAACATTGGGTCACTAGGGGACACTGGGAGACATGGGGCACTGAGACACTGATACATAGGGACACTGAAACCTGGGGTAATCGACACATGGGGACACTGAGTCATGAGGGCACTGGGAGACATGGGGACACTGGGACAGTGGGAGACTTGAGAAACTGGGAGCAATCCATCTATACAGCAGAATCAAACCAAGTAGTTTTTTGGTGATTTTACAGCATTTTCTCTTATATCACTCCTTGTGATTTACATCATGCGATGTCACCCATACATAATTAATTATGCAAATTGGCAAGGCCGATATGTTTTTCCAAGAAAGGTGGCAACCCTAACTACTTTTCACATACTCTTGCTTATGTATGGAAACTTAAGAGGGATGTATGGGAACAAAACTTGTGTGGACTGGCTGAATATGAATATAGTTAAGGTAATGCTGACTTTTGTCTCTCTAACACTGTGGCATGTCCGCTTTCTTCTACACTCATTACATACATCTTTTCTCTGTCCCAGACTATATACCAAGAGCTTCTGCCTCCTAGTAAGACGGTAAGGAGACAAGTGGACCAGCGAGTGATAGGGGACAGTCCTTAGAAAGCGTTGAGCAAGTGCATCATTAGACGCATTTATGCCAAGCTCAGGGTGCTGTCTGCATAGTATGCCCTTAGTTGGCCAGCTTGCATTATTGGCAAGCAGCCTGACATGCATTCATGCCAGGCTGGCCTTACAATTCTTTGGGTAGAGATGCCCTCTTTTTGGGCATGTTTGCCCCTTTTGACAGGTTACGTGATTTGTGCCAGTGGCACAGCCTTTTACAGTGCCCATTGACTTCCTGCTTGACTGGACACTGCTGTTAGGGATTATGGATTTACTTGAAAGATGAAAACATAAATTAGAGAGAAATTAGCATAGGGTATGTGTTTTCTTATAGCTGCTGTTTTCTTTCCCTCCAGCACCATCTCCATCAGATACATGACGCTTGGGAGTGTTTTAGTGTTTTTGGTCGATAAGATTCTCTAATTAGGCCCATCATAATTGTAAGCACCAGGCCCACTGGGCTGTTAATCTGGCTCTGATCCTGCGGCTTACTAATATAATTGTGGACTGTGATCCCCTCCTAAACCTTTCCTGTATTGTTTCTTTTTTTATAATTTAATTCTGCTTGGCCCTCTTCAGGCCAACCTAACCAGGCAAATGAGGTATGCCACCGTCTGCTGTCATACATCAATACAGCTATGGCCAAGCCATGAAATATCTTTAAGGACTGCATTCATAAATAGCAATACCAATCCACGTTTACAATATGCATTCTGTAAAGTACATAAAAGGAAGGCATCCAGAGGTGTACTTGGCACCGAGGGGGACAGAGGGACTGTTTGTGACATTGTTACCGTATACTACAATTGTGCCACCCTAATTGTGTACACTGATGACTTCCCTATCAGAGCTAGAGAGTGAAGAAGAGCTCCACAAGAAACGTCTTTGCCGGATTGTCACCACAGACTTCCCTCTGTATTTTGTGGTGATGTCACGAGTATGCCAAGATTGTGAACTCATTGGGCCAGAGGGAGGCATACTTAAAAGTCGACTCGTCCCTCAGGTCCAAGCAACCTTCCCTCCAACTGCTGTCACAAAGAAAGTGAAGCTTTCCCTGCAGGTAAGCACACAACATTTCCTCTCACTGTCACCTTCTGTTTGTGTATCAGTGACCATGGAAATCAGTGATGTGTCCCTGCTGATTGCAACACACACTTCAAGTCACAGATTTGTATCAAGCTTTATTAAGATGACAATAATTTATACTTTATTAACAAAACTGTCAATGAAAACATTTGCACTGGCACTCTGGAAAATGAAATGGGCATACTGTAATAATGTTACAGGGGAATCTAAACCTCACAAAAGAGAGAAATGTCTTTTTAAAAGATTATTTGGGAAGACACAATTACCTGCTCTCTAGTATTAAATATGTGGTAACAGAAACTGAAACATTGATGTTTTGTATTAGTCTGCCTCGTACTACTACATCCTTTCTGTAGTACAAGGCAGTGGGAGAACAGCCTCACTCCTCAATAATCAGTGCTCTCATCTGCATTTCCTATGGTAATATACTTTTAATATATTGCAGGTATACAAAAGTTTTTTGGCTTTATTAATGATATTAACACCTTTAGAGCCATAATTAGACAAATCGATCGAAATGTGACAGCAAGTAAAATCAAGAACGCTGTATGTCATCAATGAACCCAAACTGCACTTTCCTTACTGAATGTAGAGGATTATACCTACCTCACATGCACACCATGGGGCAGAGATTCTACCAAGCTAATGGACATGCAAATTTCACATTGTGTGGACAGGTGTAAATTCTATAAAAGTTAAACTGTGCTTCTTCATTGTAGGAGAAAACCATCAAATGTTTTGAAAATTTATACTGCCAATCTACTGCCCAGTATGTCTAAAACCAAGGCATGAGCCAAATACCCTAACATATATGTGTGTTAAACATGAAGCAGTAGTAACAGATGTTTGTTTATATAATAATATTGGATCCAGCTTTTCCAATGCACTTTTTATCCTTTTCTGCTCTGATCTACCTGTGCATTGCCCATAGCATCTTTTATTTAAATTTGTTAGTGGAAAGTAATGCACTTCAAATGCATATCTATGTATATTTGATCAAATCAGGTCAGTATCATTGTAGCCTACCAATCCAATGTCTCTTCTGTGTTTTGACACAAGTAGCATAGTCACTGAAAAGCAATCACAATGTAGAACTTGGCAAAACTAGTAAGTCTGTTTAATTCAAATGCCTTTGTTACATTGTCACCATGTCTAAAAGTACTGATTGTATCAATATGAGCCCATTTCCTTTCTTAGGCTCAGCCTGTGCCAGATGAGTTGGTGTCAAGGTTGCTGGGCAACCAAGCAACGTTTGGCCCTATTGTCACTGTGGAACCCCGTCGAAGGAAATTTCACCGACCGATTGGACTGCGCATACCACTGCCACCATCTTGGAAGGACAACCCCAGAGACAGTGGAGAAGGTGACACCACCAGTCTTAGACTGCTCTGCAGTGTGACAGGTAATGTTAACAAAGGGGAATTGTGACCGACTTTATACAGAGGGAACTGGAAAAAATTGAAACATTGGAGAGGGGAAAGTTTGTTAGAGAAGAAGAATCTTTCCTCACTAGATTTTCACACTTGTCTCTTTGTATTATTTGCTATTTCCATTTAGTTCTTTTTTTGTTTCTCTCTCTATCTTTCTTCTACCAAACATTTGCTTATTGTACTTCCAAATGAAAGCACAATCTATATCCCTTATCATATTTTTTAATTTGTTCTGTTGCATTACTGTTTCTTCCTCCTTCTTTAGTAAGAATAATTTATACTTTTCAACTCTTCAGTTTACTTTCAAGAAGATAAATCAATACTCTCCCATCTCTTCCTTCTTATTTCCCTTCTTTCCTCCTGTATTCTTTAATTCTTCACCTTTCTTCTTGAGTTTCTTATTTTAATGTGTAATGTAAGTGCTTCTATCCCATCTTTCCTATTAGTTCCCCTTTCTTACCCTTTTCTACCTATTCACTGTATAGTGAACCACAATATACAATATACCGTACAATATGCAAATCTTTTACTATTTAAAACAATATGAAGGAAACAAGTAGAAAGGTAGACATAAAATAAAGAGAGGAAACAGAATCAATGAGGATTAATATTAATATAAAACCAGGGGGAAGAGGAGGAACACAGTCAACAAGTAGCCTGTCAAATCAGATAAAAGAAAGGATTTGGTAGTTAGTAGTGGGACTTCCTGGGTAATGCCTTGTGTGTAAATAACTCAGGATAGCGCAGTAGGTATAATAAAGTAATTAACATCTTCAGATGAGTTAGGAATATATTACAGTGCCGCAAAAATGTCAGTTTTCAGAAATTCCACATATTTCCCTTTTTCTTGTCTTTTTCAAGCAGGCATACTGAACTTCTTTAAACTTTCAGGTTTCCTCCTGCCTCTCACTGTTTATATTTGAAGTATAGTTCTATTCGCCTCTTCTCTGCTATTCCCTTCTTTTCTCTATCTATGTATTTTCTTTATTTTGGATGTATTCTCCATATTTTCATGCATTCCAATTCATTATTTCACTTATATTTATTTAATGGGATGTTGATCTCACATGTCCTAGGTGGCACTGCCCCTGCCCAATGGGAAGACATTACAGGAACCACAAAACTGGTCTATGCCAATGAGTGTGCCAACTTTACCACTAATGTGTCTGCCAGGTGGGTGCCATTCTTTGAGTTTCTGGATTGTAGTGCATAGAGGGAGAGATCCCTAATTGGTTGCTATTTGCTTCACTACATCAATGGATGATGTCCTCGCAGGTTCTGGCTGTCTGATTGTCCTCGCACAGCTGAAGCAGTGTCCTTCTCCTCCCAGCTCTACCGGGAGCTCAGCTCTGTTCCATACACAGCACGATTTGTGGTCTTTGCTAAAATGGCTGATGGGCGGGAAGGAAGACTTCGCTGTTATTGTATGACAGGAGACAAGCTGGAGAAGACCCTGGAACAGCATGAGAACTTTACAGAAGTAGCACGTAGCCGGGACATAGAGGTACATTGGGATGTCGAGGAGGGATACAAATTGTAGAGGGCCGCAGGCAACTTTTTATAGATGCATGGAAGATAGTGTTTACCTCCAAAACACAAAGGCCTATTCCCAGGAGTCAAACAGCAGCCAAAATATATTCCGTTTTAAAAATCAACTGAATTTAACCCATTTAGCTGTTCACAAAAAGAAAAAATGTGGTCATTTTAAATGACAAACCCTAAGATGTCAAAGGATTCCAGTTGCTCTATGTATGTTTTTGGCAATGCATTCTTTTTTTTTTTTTTTTTTAATTCTTTATTTTATTTGACAAAGTATTATAGAACAAGGCAAGATGTTCCGGTTTAAGCATAAACCGTGGTCAAGTATAACATAACATATTACAGCATAGGCATACAGTTGATAAGCGTGGTAGACATCTTATGTTACAATAAGTGCCTGTAGCACAGGACTCTTTATTAGGGGGCTTGGACATCACTTTTGTGCTGTCAATTTTTTATTGTATATTGAGTCAATTACAGGTGGCCAGAGCGTGAAGGTGGGTTTCTGTAGGCATTCGGTGGTGCCTATCCTAGCGCTATTGGAGGGTTTCGGGGTACCGTTGGGCGATGAGATATCTCTTAATGATGCTGTGGAGTCTCCAACTATGTTAAATACAGGTGACGGCCCTTCTGACTTGTTCCAGCTGCAAATTGTCCCCTGTATTGTGGAGCCCGCGTTCAACTCCTGCTTTGTACTAGATAGAACTGAAATACATTTTGGCCTGACTGGGCCCCCCTCCACTCCCTGGCGCCTACCTGCCTGGCGTGTGAATTCGTGCGTGTTTGCGCTGATAGTTCGCTTCAGTGTGCTATCATTGCCTGCGTGTGCTTAATGTGTATATTGTATCAAGCGGGCCCTCGTCTAAGGCGAGGACCCGGGTAAGAAGATAAGAGAAAGGTAGAGTGAAGATAGAAAGGAGGGTGGGGGGGTGGGTGGACCAGGCGCCCGGGCAGGCGGGGGGAGCCCAAGGGGACGGGGGGGGGGGAAGAAGGAGGCGGGGAGAGGGCGGCGGGAAGGGGGGAGGGCACCAAGCAGACTAGCATCTTCCACCTCTCGGACCCCCCGGGCCGCGGCCCCGCCAAGCGCAAGGACGGTTACTCCGCCAGGGGGCAGTCCTTCCAGCGTCCCCACGTCCTTTCGAAAGCCTTTTGGGTACTGCGCACCCTTGCTGTGAGGTCGTCCATTAGGCAACTATCTTTTATTCTCCCCAGGATCGCTGCCCTGGTGGGGGGCTGCATTTTTAACCAGCGTTGTGCGAGGGCTCGTCTGGCCGCCAATGTGATTTTGTTGAATAGTTTTAGGTCATATTTGGGCCATTCGTCAATAGGTCTGCCCAGGAGGTATGTCCACGGGTCAAGGGCGGGTGCCCTCTGGAATACCTGTCCCAGTATGTCTCTAACGTCCTCCCAGTACCTGCGGACGACGGGGCACCCCCACCACATGTGGATGTATGTGCCCCGCAGACCACAGTTCCTCCAGCAAAGATCAGTGGGTGTCTTTCGCATGCGATGGAGTTGTACTGGGGTGGTGTACCATCTAAAGAGGGTCTTGAAAGATTGTTCCTGGAAGGAAACACAGATGGAGGAGGCGGCCGCCGTCTCCCAGATATCCTGCCAATCCACTCCCTCTAATACCTCACCCAGGTCCCTCTCCCATTGATCAGTATATGTGAGGTTGCCCCATTCTTTGGTTTCTGAGCATATGTGCGCGTATAACAGCGTGATTAGGCTTCTGGGAGATTGCTCTCTAAGGCATATGTTTTCAAAGAAGGTGGGGGATGTGAGTGCGGCCTTTTTTGTGTGCGGTTGCCTGGCGTAGTCTGCGATCTGGAGGTATCGGAAAAAATCGGCCGGGGTTAAGTGGTGTCCCTGCTTTATGGTGTCAAATGGGATGATGGAACCCTCCACATATAGTTGGCAAGCTCTCTGCAGGCCCGTATGTTCAATGTTTCTGAAAGCTTGTGGCACTAATCCAGGTGGGAAGGCCCTGTTTCTGAGATAGGGCATGAGGGGGGAGGGGGAGGATGACAGCCGGTATTTCTGAGATGTTTGATCCCAAATGTGAATGGAGTTGGTGATGGCCGGGCAGGCTGTCCGCAGTATGGGTCTGGAATCCTTTGGTACCCAGATAAAGTATTGTGGGAGGTCGGAGCCCATGAGGAGAGATTCCAGTTCTACCCATTTCCTCGTGTCTATAGGGGAGTGCCACATTGCAATCTGGGCAAGCTGGGCTGCTAAGTAGTAGTTATGTAAGTTGGGAAGGCCTAGACCTCCCGTTCGTTTTGGGCGGTATAGCGTGTGCCTCGACACCCGATGTCTTTTATTTTGCCATATAAAATTGCCGATGGCTCTTTGGAGGTGGGCCAGGTCCGTTTTTGCGAGCGGGAGGGGAAGGGCTTGAAATAGGAAGAGGATTCTAGGGAGGAGATTCATCTTAATGGAGTGAATCCGGCCCATCCATGAGATGGGCTTGTCGACCCAATTCTCCATGTCTCTGATAAGAGTAGTTATCATGGGGGGGTAGTTGTATTTGTGCATTTTGGATGGGTCTGAAGTCAATTGTACTCCCAAATAGGTGATTGAGTGGGTTGCTATGTGGATGCCATGAGCTCTATGTATGTGAGTTATCACGTCTGGCGTTAACTCTATTGGTAAGGCACTGGACTTGGCCATGTTGGGTTTGTACCCTGAGAGTGGGCTAAATATTGCTAGGGTCTCCTGAACAGCCCTCATGGAGGTGATCGGAGACGTGAGGGAGAGGAGGACATCATCGGCATACGCCGAGACCAGGAACTTCCGTCCCTGAACCGTTATTCCCTGGATATCAGGATGAATGCGTAGCGCCTGAAGGAGTGGTTCCAGTACCAGAGCGAATAGGAGTGGGGACAGCGGGCAGCCCTGCCTCGTGCCGTTGGACAATGGGAAGGGGAGCGTGTGGGTCCCAGGGATGCGTATCTGTGCCGAGACCCCGTGGTATAGCGCTCGTATTGTCGCAGTATATGTGTCAGGGAGTCCTAGGTGGTCGAGGAGAGTAAACATATACGGCCATTTCACCCTGTCAAATGCCTTTTCAGCATCGAGTGAGACTATGAGGGTGGGGGTCTTGTTAGTGTGTTGTCGCCAGATGATGTCGCAGTTCTTGCGCGTGTTTTCGAATAATTGCCTCCCTGGGATAAAACCCACCTGATCGGCATCTACTAGTTTGCTGAGGAAAGGGTTGAGTCTGTCTGCCAGTATTTTAGCTAGTAGTTTCGCATCATGATTAATGAGCGATATTGGTCTGTAATTCCCCGGTAATTGCGGGTCCTTGCCCGGTTTCGGGATCAGTACTATGTCTGCTCGAGTGAGGTCTCCGTCAGGGAGGCCCCCTGTCCGGAAGTCGTTGAATAAGTTCGTCAGGTGGGGGGTTAATGTTTCTCTGAAGGTTTTATAGTATCTGCCGCTTAGTCCGTCCGGGCCTGGGGCTTTATTACCATGGAGTTTTGAGATGGCTCTATCTACCTCGTCTATTGTGATCTCCGAGTCGAGAGCGGCTGTCTCCTCTGGGGACAGTTTGGGCAGGTCTAGCTGTCCTAGGAATGCGGCTGTCATCTCCCTCTCGCTCGCCCATTGCGATGTGGTGGTCGGGGAGTGGTTATATAGGGATCTATAGAACTCAGTGAAGATCGAGGCTATGTCGGTTGGGGCTGTCTTTATTGTTCCGTCCGGATGTTTCAGTGCTGTGATGTGGTGGCGTGTTTGTCGTGGTCTTAGGGTGCGGGCTAGGAGAGTGTCCATCTTGTTAGCCTGCTCGTAGTAGGTCCGTTTGGACCAGAGAAGGCTACGGGCTGCGTCGTCGAGAAGCAGCTCCCTAACGGCCCGCCTAGTCGTGTCTAGTTGGGCAAGTGTGGTCTCCGTGGGGGAAGTCTTGTGGCACTGTTCCCTAGTGCGTAGGGAATCCATGAGTTCGCGCAGGCGTTGTGTTTTTGCTTTTTTCTTGTGGGTGGCGAGTTGGATAAACGCGCCTCTGATCACCGCCTTATGCGCCGCCCAGAGTGTTCCCTTGGTTAAGTCGGGGGAGTCGTTGGTGGTAAAATAGAAGGACAGCTTCTCCTGTATGGAGGCTACTGCCTCGGGATCATTTAAAAGGGAGGTATTGAGCCTCCACGTCCATGGGGGGGCTGTACCTATGTGCTGGATGCTTAAGTGTATGTCCGCATGGTCCGACCATGTGATAGATCCAATGCTGCTACGTGCGACTTTGGGCACTGTGGCGCTATTTACCAGGAACAGATCTATTCGGGAGTATGTGTGGTGGGGGGCCGAGAAGAAGGTGTAATCTGTGTCTCCGGGGTGCTGTGCCCTCCAGATATCTATGAGTCCCATTGCCCTGATAAATTTGTGTAACGCTTTGTCCGAAGCACCCCTGCCCTGTGATCGTGGCTGCCCCGCCTTCGCGCTTCTGTCTGCTGCTGGGCACGGAGCCGCATTAAAATCGCCACCTAGGACCTGCATGCCATGTGAGAGGGACTGAACCTTCCCCTCCAGTAGGCCCAGAAATCCCCCTCTGGGGTGTTGGGAGCGTACACGTTTATAAGGTGTATAACTTGCGTGTTTAGTGTGCCGGAGAGGATAATGTATCTGCCGTTGCTGTCTCCCTCTACGGCTGAGACCCTGAAGGGGCAGTCATGTCGAAGCAGGATTGCTACCCCATTGCGTTTGTTTACTGCTCTAGCCTCATATACTGTATTGAACGTATGGTCCCTAAGGGTGACTGTGGCTTGTTTGGGTAGGTGGGATTCCTGAATAAAGGCAATATCGGGGCGCATGCGTTTTAAGTCTCGGAACATTAGGCGTCTCTTTTTGGGGGAGTTCAGTCCCTTAACATTTAGGGAGGTGATATTTAGTGTCATGGTCGTGTCTGTCCGGCCTCGCTAATGTCCCGTCCCCGCCATCCGCCCCCCGCCAACCCCCCCCTACGAGGGCCCCCACCCCCCCAAGCACCCGGTCCAAAGAGGAGAAATGAGAACAGGCGGGTAGGGGGAGGGTGAGAGCAGAAGGGGGGGAGAGTATAAGAGGGTAGAGAAGAAAGAATAAAGGAGGTAGTAAATAGAGTAAACATGTGTCCCTGGTCTTACCATCTGCCAGGATCCTAGGAGGGTTGTGTGCCGGTCCTTCCGGCTTCGTGTTTTAGTACGGGGAGTACCGGTCGATCTTCCCGTCCCTAATTCCACCGCCTAAACTGTTTTCTTACCTATTGCCAGTGTTATCAACTAAGTTGGGCCGAACGTCTATGCTGTGAGCCTGAAAAAACCCAGATGACCCTAACTAATACTCCAGAGGGGGTGGGGATCGTATGAGGGTGAAAAAAGGCATGGGGGGCAAGGGACGGGGGACGGGTACCCGGAAAGAACAAATAGCGAGTGTGTGCTGTGGGCATCATACCTGAGGGCCCCTCTGCCCGGGTCACCCAGCCCGCCTATCTGGCCTTAAGGTCCCCGACATCTCCGGGACCCCCTCCCCCAACCATCAGGACCCATCGGGCGTGCTTGTCAACATGGGAAGGGAAGGCGCCTGATCCGCTACAGGGGAATATGGGTCCCAAAGTCATGTGCCTATCCACAGGCTGCCCAGAGGCCCCGCTCTCCTCAACCCGGCCATCCCGGGATGTCTCCATAGGGTCCCGTCTCCCCTCCCAATCACTGCAACACCCCCACTCCCGTAGCACTCCATCCCCCCCTCCCCCCCCCCACCAGTCCAGTCAATAACTGAGGGTCTCCAGCGTTGTAACTACTCACAGCAGCTAGCACGTCGCGCCTCTCCGACTTCACTGACTGTGGCGGTCCACAATTTGCCAGTCTCGGGTCAGTAGGCCCAGGTCTTCCTGCTCCAGTGGGACCGTGGAGAGGCTCTGTGGTGGTGGGATATCCAGGGCCTGGAACAGTTGGGTTGGGCATTCTCCTGGCTGCAGCATGTGAGTGCGGTTGCCCCGGAATACCATGAGCTTAAAGGGGAAGCCCCATGCATACCGGATGCCTGCTTCTCGTAGCGCGTCCGTGATGGGTTTCCATTCTCTCCGGCGTTGAAGAGTGGAGGGAGCGAGGTCCTGGTATAGGGAGAGGTCAGCATCCCCATACCGGATGGGTGTTTCTCTGCTCTTCTTCAGGAGGGCCTCCTTAGTCTGGAAATAGAAGAAGCGCATGATGACATCCCTGGGGCTGTTCTGATCTGCCCGCCTGGCACGGAGCGCTCTGTGGGCACGTTCAATGTGCCAAAGGTGGTCTGGCATATCAGGGAGGAGAGGTTTGAGGATGGTGTGGAGTAGGTCCTGCAGTGGGCCTTCCCCGGCGGTCTCTGGGAGCCCGCGGAGGCGTAAATTGTTCCGTCGGGATCGGTTGGCCATATCCTCTATAGCCAGCTCAGCTGTTCTCATACGAGCTGTGAGGCGGTTAATCTGGAGGACCGCTGAGTTGTGGGCATCCACTGTGGCCTCCTGTTTGTGCTCCAGTCTCGCAGTTCTGACTCCCAGTGCCTGGATCTCATTCTGCAGGACCGCGGTGGATTTCTGTATCTCCCCTGCCAGGTAGTGTTTGAGCTCTGCTAATTGAGCTAGGATCTGTGGGGTATCCCCCACCTGATGCTGCGTTGGAGAGGCACTGCGCTGTGGCGGGCTTCTGGGCGCCGGGCCTGCACCGGCGCCATTTTGGGCCTGTTGCGCGGTCGATTTTGCGGCAGCAAAAAGATCCGCTACTGACGTCTCTGCCTCTTGCCCCTTCCTAGGCTGCTTCTTGGGGTTGCGCTTTTCCATCCTGCTGGGGTTTCGGTTCAGTTCGGCGGCGGTAAGTATGCCTTTTATTGCTGTAGGCGGCGGTTTCGGGCCGGAGCTTTAGCTTAGTGCGTCCAGCTCGATCGTTGGTCAGGCCACGCCCCCCGGCAATGCATTCTTATACTGCAAGGTACAATAATGCATTGCCATTTCCACATCTCCGTCATATATAAGTCTCTTTTGGAAGCAAAGAGAAAAAAGTTTCCAGGCACATGCAGACATTTATCAGAACAGAATGGCAATGTTTCTTCTGTCTGCCAGAGCCTTTCTCAAGGCTTGAGAATTCTGCTCTTATAAATTTCTGCATTTTAGATGACTTTTTTTGTACTGGGACACTTGTTCTTTCTCTGGTACATCGATGGGAATTGTAGCCACCCCAGTCTGCAAGGTATCAAAGGAAGAGTCCTATTTTTGCTAAAGTGTGTGCACTCTCAAGTCGGATGCTTTAACTTTTGTATGCAAATACTGGTGACATATGATCATCAGATAAAGCTTCTAGTGTATATCATGTTTTTTGGCAAAATGTAAGCATTGCCGTTTTTCTGAAAATAGCCATTTGTTTACAGTGCCACACAAAAAAGGATAGGATCTATGCAGTAAAACCACTACATTAAGGTGTAGTTAGTTTTGTGCTTAGATTGTTCCTTTTGAATTTTTAATCTGAAGTCATTAAAGACAATCCATCCTACTCTAATGTCTAACACAAGCATGCTAAAACCTTTTTGTCATATACTGAAATAATATGTATGTCACAATATATTTAGATGAAAAACGTGTGAACGTACATATCATTTGAGACAAATTATAAATTTTGTGTATTATTTATTTTTGGATTTTAATGCATATTTGTAAATCAGAATAATCTTTGATATGTGGTTAAATATGAGCATGTTGTTAATTTTAGTGACTGTCTGGAATTCTTCCAATAGGTCCTTGATGGAACACAGCTATTTGTAGAGTTGTCGGGGAATCTCATACCTTTAAAAAAAGCTACGCAACAAAGAAGTTTTATTTTCCAGGCTTTTAAAGAGAACAGGCTGGCTTTACCTATCAAGGTAACTATGTGTGATTGCAATACTAAGTGACTACTGAGTTAAAGTAACCAGATGGGATGAAATTTAGTTCTCTGCATGGTAAAAACCGTGACACAGGAGAAGTTAAGGGTGAATATATGTGCTACATTTAATATTGCATTGCGTTAGCTGTGTTATATATACACGTGAATAGAAGGATGCTGTTCTCCTGCACTCATAGCTCTCATTTACTAATAATTTCCTTTTCTAACTGCGGTTTCTGAAGAGGTCCGTATGCTTGGTCTGAGATGTAAAATGTTCGTAAATTTGGGAGCCATGGAAAAAACAGGTTTTTTTTTTTCGTTTTCTTTTTTCTAGAAAAAAATTTATTTTCAGAAAATTTTTTAAAAATGAGGAGAGTACTATTAAAAATTGAAAGTAATTTGGATATATAGAAGTATTATTCTTCAAATAAAAGTACAGGTTATTCAGTAACTAATGAAATTTGCTTTTTAAAAATACTTTGTTACAAATGGAACTACAAGGTCTGGATATGTAAAAAGCAAAGTGTGGAAATCCTTATCAAGGAAATTCCTCTAGTGCAATAGATAAACTATAACGAGGAAAGTATCTATCATGATATCATGTATATCATTAAAGTGGATAAACTAACAGGCTTTATTATAATTGCCAAAAATGTATTAGCCACAAATTATCCCAACTATATAAATAAGAAGTGTAAGCTTATATAGCAGAGGCAGATAGAAAAACTCTCAATTCCAAGAGTGGATACAAAAAGGTCTAAAGAGATGAATCTCTAAATAGATACATTGTGGCAAATAATATGCCTTAACTTTCACAGACGTGGACCTTGTTAATTGTAGAGGCAATGGGGAGAGATCGGCCAAGCAGTTGCTTGGTATAAGAGTCTATATGGAGTGGTCCAAGTAGAGACCTAAGTATTAGATCATAAATATCAAGATACTAGTACATCATAGAGTGAAAAAACATCCATCAAACATTGCTTATAAGTAATATGCTCAAACATGGTTGGTAGCATTGAACACCTTCTACAAATGAGCCCAGAGTCTCTAATAATGTTTAACTCTGAGGTATACTGGATCACTACTATAGTGCTATCTAGTATCCGCTAAGAAGGCTAGATATTCCCTAAGACATCTACATTAGCAAGTCCCCACACTCCCATATAGCTCTTCCTCATTATGGATTAAATAAAAATCAAAGTGAAACAAAACGTGGTCAATTAGTTCCGACGCGCATTTCGGTGCTATAGTGGAACGTTCATCAGGGGAGGAGGTGCCACTATAGCACCGAAACGCGCGTCGGGAATTTTTTTCACATAGCACTATGCACTGATTGATCACGTTTTTTTTGTTTCACTTTTGATTTTTTGAGTTTTGCTCACAGCCAATGAATGCAACTCTATGCATATGAATACAAATAATTAAGATTAGCCACCATGAACTCTTGTTCCATGCTGTCTAATGACACTGCAATGATGCTGCCAGAGGTGGAGGTACACCTCTGGCAGCAATGGGGTTAAAATCTCTATATACCGCATTTCAAAGCAAAACTACACAGGCAGAGTCTAGGCACCATGACCACATCAAATCACTAAAGAGGTCATGGTGCTTGGAGTAACCATTTAAGGTCAAAGTAGCTGAACCGGAAGCATAGCTGATTTAGAGAATGTTGAATGTTTCCAGTTTGGCTATTTAATTACCTTGAATTTGAAATTCACTTTGAATTCTCACTTTAGTAAATAACTAGTTTTTGAATTGTATTCCAGGAGTGGAGTCGAATGCGCATGCACAGCCAGAGCCGCGCGCGCATTAAAAACACCCATAGGAAAGCATTACTCAATGCTTTCCTATGGACGTCAGCGTCTTCTCACTGTGATTTTCACAGTGAGAATTGCGGAAGCAGCCTCTAGTGGCTGTCAGGGAGACAACCACTAGAGGCTGGATTAACCTTCAGTGTAAACATAGCAGTTTCTTTGAAACTGCTATGTTTTCAGCTGCAGGGTTAAAACTAGAGGTACCTGGCACCCAGACCACTTCATTGAGCTGAAGTGGTCTGGGTGCCTATAGTGGTCCTTTAAAATAAGTCTCCCTCATCTTCTACCTTGGCTGATTTAGATTTCAATCATTGTCCAGAATTAAGCCTCAATTTAATATTGTTAGATATGTTTTCCAAATGATTTAATATTTTGGATACACTTTTCAAATGTTTTAATATTATGACAATTTTAAAAAAAATTTAATATTTCAATCTTATTTTATATATATTTTTATATAAGGTGTATGTTTTGGTATTTGTATATGTTGAGAAAAAAATAGTTTATTAAAAAATATTAACTCAATTGAAAAGCTTATCCAACAATATTAAATTGTAGCCTTAATCCTCCATACAACCATTGTAACTGTTGACATTTTACTATTGTTAAAAAAAAAACTAACAAAATGAATTGAAATAATATGAATAGATTGTTTATTTCTTTTCATTGTATCTTTTGTTGCTTCACAGGTGCGTGACAGCAGCCGTGAGCCATGTGGGTCTCTCTCCTTCCTGCGGAAGGCTATGAAATATGAACCATCGCAACAAGTGCTCTGTCACTTAAATGTCACTATGCCACAATACACACAGGTGACCTAACTATTTAACATGCTACTCTGTATGGGAATGTGTGTGTATAAACAAGAAAGGTGTGTGTGTATTTTAATTGTGTGACTGTGCAACACTGCAATGTTCAAGTGCTGTTTGAGATATTTTATCATTATAAAGTGGTTGGACTTTTTCTTTTTTTTATGTGTAACCAACCAACACTTGTATTATGTACACACATGCCAACTCTCCCTCTTTTGGAGAGAATCGCCCTATCACTGCCCAAAATTTCCCTCTTTCTTGCAGAGTCCATACGTCAACAGATCAGCCTCATCCCGCCCATGTCTAAGGCTGCCTGGCAGGTCTAGCTGAATTCCAGAAGCCAAAATAAGACCTGCCTGTAGCAGGGGGGATCCAGGGAGGCAGGGTGTGCTGTAGCCAATAAGAAGTTTGCAGTACTTACTATTTATGTCTATTTAGGTACAACATTAAAGGGAGGTGTTATCACCTTAATGTGGTTGGGGTGAAATCTCTCTAGTTTAACTGAGGAATTTGTTGGCATGTATGTATGTATGTGTGTCCTGTGATTCTGAGTTTGTATAACATGGTTTTGTTGGGATTGTGTTATTGCATAATACAATATTGTGAAATCATTTATCAGCACAAACATTGCAACAGGGCGTTGTTATGTGTGAATCTGTGGCTTGCAACACAAGTTCATGTTGTCTAATGTAAAAACAATGTTAATTTATGCAGTTGTATTTCATTTCCATCATTGTGCTGCATTGTGGTTTATTGGTTTTATACTGGGTCACTTTGTTGTTGTCTTGCTACGCTGTATTATTGTGTGCTACTTGTCCCTTGTGTTGTCATGTTGTTATTGGTGTATGTGCCGACATGTTGTGTACTTGTCTTCAGTTGCGTATTCCACTTTTATTTAAAACCTATTTTGTCATCTTGCATGACTGTGTGAAGCTTAGCATAATGTGCTATCAAGTTGTGTGGTTGTGTAAAACAGTTGTGTTGTCACAGGGCCCAGGCAGTCTGGACAGAAGAAGGACGCTGACCCCACTTGCTCTAAGAGAGCGGTACAGCCTGCTGAATGACAGTACGAGGGGTGAGAGCAAGGGGAGACGGGCAGTGTAGTTGGAAAATTGAAGAGAGCAGAGAAGTCTTTTGAGTTACTTATTGTGAATGCATAAAAGGGTTGGAGATGCAAAGAGGGTAGATGCAGTGAGAAATGAAATGAAGATAAAGAGCTAGATGGTACTCAGAGAATTAAATGCATTGAACTGGGGTAAAAGAAAAAAAAAAGGATGCACTACAAACATTTAAGCAGAGATAGAAGCCTCCAAAACAAGAAGCCGGGTCCAAGTACGGAAAACACATCCTCCTTAAGAGGTGAGCCCTGGGGAGGACAGAGAGAAACTACTGGGACAGTGCACAGACAGCTGGGTTGAGCTCTGGAAGGTGGGGAACTGATTAAATTTCATGTCTGATCACCCCTCTCTCACTCTGTCCCTAACATCCCTGCTCTCGCTGTATACCATGCTGCATTTGAACACGCCAATATTCTATCCTATCAATTTTGTTCTTATATTCTCGTATCTTTAACACCCTGTCATACCCTCCAATGTCCATGGTTAGAATCTTTTATCGTCTTTCTTCCTCCTCAATCTACATCCAAATCTACAACTTCTCCTTCTCTACTCTGCATCTGCACCCACAATTACCCACCTCAAATTCTCATCTCTCATAACAATGTTCTTTCCTTTCTTGAAATCCCTTTTGTCTCCTGACTACACTTTTATGTACCTAATCGCAATTTGCATCTTAATTTCTCTTCATCCCCTTAGTCTCTGCTAACATTCATGTCCTGCCCCTGGAATATATTTTCCAAACAAATAAATAATCTCTCCCTACTCTTAGTCTGCATTGCCTGCTCCTCATTGAATCCTTTTTTTATCTTTCTGTATTTCTCTCCTCTCTTTTCCTTCCTTTCTTCTCTATCAATCGCATGTCCCTTTTCGTTCTAGGCTCCTTCAGTGGCACAGAACGCATTGAGATGAAGATGGCTGTTATTTCAGAGCATCTTGGTCTGAGCTGGGCCGGTAAGCTTAACTTCTCAACCTTCATCACACACATGTTCTGGGCACATGCCTTTCAGGAAGCAATAGTAAGAGTGGGTGGTTTATAGACGGCAAGAATAAAATTGTTGCTACTAGAAAAATTAAACCAAAGTTCTAAAAGCTCTTCTGGGTTCCACAATAATTGACTGGTATCAATTCTTATTATGCACATCAGCTATACAGGTGTATCATCATTACTGCTCCTTTACATTACTGGAATACATTTGTAAGGGCACATTTGGGCCTGGGGGATCCACATAAGTCTCATATGTAGTCCCCTAAGTTATTGTGTACATTGAAGGTGTTGTTGCCTTGTACTCATCACTCCCAATAAGGCACCTCTTTGTTGAGAATGATAGAAATTACTCTACTACATCTTAGAAGGCAGTGTAGCTTCTAATTAATATAATAAGTCCACAATCTATCTTCAGACACAACAATAAGAGCTGATGAATTACAAAAATGCACAAAAAGATATTATCATGTGTCTTATACAAGTTAGTATTTCTGAGGCTATTTAATGCTCTTAAGGTGTTTTGGTGGTAATCCAGGTTTCCCAAATTCTATGAAAGACACAAGAGAGAAGAAGGGGTCTCTCTGTGCTCTGCACAGACATGCAAAGTGTTTGCAGGGCAGCCATATGATGTCATCGATCTGTCTGAGGCAGCTATACTTGGCATATCACAGGTTCCCTCAGTGATTTAGAGCAGCTGATAGTTATACTGGACTCTATGTGTGTGTGTGTGTGTGTGTGTATGTGTATATATATCTATATCTATCTATCTCTCTCTCTCTTTTAACCTAGGCACTCACCCATTCCAATAACTTCAGTATTTACTATATATATATATATATATATATATATATATATATATATTCAAAGCCTTAAAGGTGCACTCACAGGTCTTTTTTCAAAGTGATTCTTTTATTCTTAGTACATACAAAATATGTCTGTCCCGATCGACGTTTCGACCCATGTAGGGTCTTTTTCAAGATCCAAGGTATCCTGATGAAAGTCTGGATGAGGGCTGAAACATTGATGATACTGTAAATTTACTTGAACATCGTTAAATAAAGTTTGCAAATTAAGAAGACCAGTGAGTGCCTTTCTTCGAGTGTATGTATTGCTAAAAGGCTGGAGCACCTTGGCAAGTAAAACTTAAGAGCGAGTGCAGGACCGTGCTTTTTTGTTATATATATATATATATATATATATATATATATACACACACACACACACACAGTTGTGCTCAAAGGTTTGCATACCCTTAGTTCTTAATACTGTGTATTGCCCCCTTTAGCATCAATGACAGCGTGCAGTCTTTTGTAATAGTTGTCTATGAGGCCCATAATTCTTGCAGGTGGTAAAGCTGCCCATTCGTCTTGGCAAAATTCCTCCAGGTCATGCAAAGTCTTTGGTTGTCTTGCATGAATTGCATTTTTGAGTTCTCACCAGAGTTGCTCGATGATATTAAGGTCAGGACACTGATGGCCACTCCAGAATCTTCACCTTTTTCTGCCGTAACCACTGGAGGATCATCTTGGCCTTGTGCTTAGGGTCATTGTCATGCTGTAAAGTCCAAGAGCATCCCATGTGCAGAAGAATGCAAATTGTCTGCAGCATGTTGTCAGAAAATACTGGCATTCATCTTGCCATCAATTTTCACAAGATTCCCCATGTCTTTAGCGCTCACACCCCCTAAAACATCATTGAACCACCACTATGCTTCACAGTGGGGATGGTATTCTTTTCACTTGCCTTGTTGACCCCTCTCCAAACATAGGTTGTGACCATAGAGCTCTATTTTGGTCTCGTCACGCCAGATTACAGTGTGCCAGACGACGTGAGATGTCAGGGTGTTGTCAGGCACATTGTAACCGGGCTTTCTTGTGGCATTGGTGCAGTAAAGGCTTCTTTCTGGCAACTCGACCATGCAGCTAATTTTTGTTCAGGTATCTTCGCATTGTGCTCCTTGAAACAACCACACCGTCTTTTACCAGAGCAGCCTGTATTTTTCCGGAGGTTACCTGTTGGGTTTTCTTTGTATCCCGAACAATTCTTCATTCAGTTGTGGCTGAAATGTTTCTTAATCTACCTGACCTTGGCTTGGTATCAAGAGATCCCTGAATTTTCCACTTCTTAATAAGTGATTAAACAGTACTGACTGGCATTTTCAAGACTTTTATATCCTTTTCCATCTTTATAAAGTTCCATTACCTTGTTACGCATGTCTTTTGACAGTTCTTTTCTGCTCCCTGTGGTTCAGTCTAGCCTGCTCAGTGCATCCACGTAAGAGCTAAGAAACTCACTGACTATTTATACTGTGGGGATATTTATGGGATAATAATAGTAAACAGTGAGAATTGCCCACTAATTCAATTCTCAGATCCCAAAGGTCGTTATCGTGTTAGGTGGAATGTATTTCATATAAATAATATCACAATTTTATAAAAATAGATTTTATTTTATAATAACAAATTAATTAATAATAATATGTAACATGCGTGACAATAATCAATTAGTATCCAGTATAAAATGGTATGCAATACAAAGGAATGGCTATACACGTTTCAATGGCTAAACAGCATTTTCTGTCAAGACTTTTGACGATTTATGACTATCTTTCACAGAGAGGAAGCGAAACTTTTCACAGCGAAGGGCCATAAAACCCTGGCTAACAGTTAGAATAACCCTTTCAATGCTGGCTAGATCTCCTAGGTAATTAAGATCTCTTCTTATGTCATTTTAAATAAAATAACATTTAAACCAGTTCATTAGTCATTTCCTGGAACCATCCAATAAGAGAATCTACCATGTTATATAAGCAGAATTTAATTTGTCTAAAAGATATCTTATCTTATATTAGAACAAATCAATACACCTGGATAAAAACAGCGATATGCTAACACGTGACAATATCACATCAATATATAATTATTCTTAATTCCACCTGCAGAATGGAATGTTTATAACTATATATTCTTTAGTTAACTAAGATTTCTAAATATGTAAATCTGACCGTGATTTATCCAGTCATATATCACGCTATAGTAAATTTTAATTAATTTAAATTAATTAAATGAAACCAGTATAATTACCAGTTGAGTAGATATTTCATCCGATTGGTAGATAGTCTCAGGAACTTATTTGGATGTCTGTAGGTGCATGAGTTATGGTGAAAGGTGGTGTTGGTTAGAAAGTCAGTAAAATTCTAAGTGTTAGAGTTTTAAGAGTAGAGTGTTAGTCTCAGATGTTGTCCTGGGTTTCTCTGCATGTCCGAGTTGCAGTCCCCAAACTTCCAATTCCTCTCTCCTCCTTTTCCTAACTTTTAAAGGGCCAGACTCTCTGTACGTCATCAGTTGATCACCCAATAGAAGCACTAGAGGTGTGGTTATCTAGGGATTGCAATTTAGGTATTTAGTCTATAGAGGGCAGTCTTGTCCCACTAAACATACCTATCCAGGAAAGAGTTAACTTTTCCTGGTGGCTATTTTGATGTCATTTTGCGTTATCTTTATCTTTGCTATAACTTAGATTTGCTGTCACTTCAAACAGTTTCTTTAAGTTTTGTCCAGACTATGTGTCTGGCAAATTCTGAGTTTTGACCCTTAACTTACAATGGGACCTTGTACATATAGAAAGTAAAATTTTATTATTTAATCTTCTCTGTCACAAATGTCTGGGTTTAGATTTGATTATATTCCATTAACATTTTAGACAGTCTGTCCAACCCCCGTTCTCCTTATCACTTGGTTTGTTTATACTATGCATTCCTTTAGCTCTGGCAAAGTGGTTAGTTTTACAGAAAGGATAGAAATTTCGTGTCTCTTTGTTAACTTGAAAATAACAAAATGGAGTCTGGTCTGTTCAGAGTGACTCAGAATATACACTTTTAATTTCTATCATAGCACAAGATGTCTGCCGATATAAATACCCTGACAATACACATACACTAACTGCAATTTAAAAAGCCACAGATGTGGGAAATAAACTTTTAACCCCTTAAGGACACACAACGGAAATATTCCATCATGATTTCCTTTTATTTCAGAAGTTGTGTCGTTAAGGGGTTAATTGCCATTTTAACTTGTGTGTCTGTAACAAGGCCAAACATTCAAGAGTAAACATTTGATCAGGGGCAGTTGGGTGATTTGTTATCATTATTGTCACAAACACACCCTACTTCAAGAGTGTGTATGATGTAGTTGCGGTGGTGAAAGGGTTAAAGTTCAGCTATTTGTCTGCACTAGACTGGAAAAAATGATAAAATCCCCCTTGACACCACCCACACTTAAGCATAATAATACAAAAATTACCATCTTAACGCTGCCACCACCAAGACCATTTATAAATTTGTCTTGGTCCCCAAGGTAACTTAATAAGAAAAACTCACCAAATATAACAACACAATATTTAAGCAATTGCAAAACACTAATTAGTCTTTTCAGGTAACATGATTCTTTACCAGAAAACAGCTGAACTTAATAAAGGAATATTTTATTATGAGCAAAAAATAGTCACAGTGCATACAAACATAAAGATGACAATCAAATTAGTTACACCAACAACAGATAAAACCATAAGGGATAAAATAACAGAAGTCATGATCACTTACTCAGGTTTTCAAAGTAAAACTTCTGCCCCAGGGGATCTCTGGTAATTATCCCTTCTGTCATCTGACCTGGCAACCAAGTGGCCAATTCATATATGCACTACACAAATTACATTAAATGGCAATATTCTTTTGTGCTACAATGAATTATTCACCGTTGGCATGACAATTATGATTTAACACAACTACGTGATGATAAATAGCTTCATGTATTCACTATCCTTCAATAAGTCCATCCCTGCAAGCACGCTTCTTGGCGTCATACTTGACTCTGGTCTCACCTTTGAGTCTCACATCTAGTTTGTTGCCAAGTCCTGTAGGTTCCAACTCAAAAACATAGTCCGCATCCGCCCCTTTCTTATGCAAGATGCTACCAAGGAGCTTGTCCATGCTCTAGTAATTTCCCGCATGGATTACTGTAACCCTCTCCTGATTGGTCTTCCCAAAAGCCGTATTGCCCCGCTACAGTCTGTAATGAATGCTGCAGCTAGACTGATTTTCCTCTCTAGTCGGTCCTCTCACACCTCACCCCTCTGCCAGTCCTTACATTGGCTCCCTGTATGCTATAGGGGTCAATTCAAAGTGCTAACCCATACATTTAAAGCACTGAACAATTCTAGCCCCTCTTATATCTCTTCACTAATCCATAGATATGCCCCTCCTCGTACCCTCCGCTCTGCCCGTGACCACCTCCTGACCGCTGCTCGCACCCGTACGGCCAACTCGCGCTTGCAGGACCTCTCGCGGGCGGCTCCTCTCCTATGGAATAGCTTGCCTACTGCCATCAGACTCTCCCCTAGTCTTCAATCATTTAAGAAGGGCCTTAAAACCCATCTCTTCAGGAAAGCTTATGGCCTCCCAGAGTAATCTCTACCTTACATACCTGTCTCCTGCTCTCTCCTATGGGACAGTGCTTTGCTCTCTCCTCCAGCTCTGCTTCACTCCTACTTGATATTTCCTGTCCTAATGTTTCTAATACCCCACCTCCTATAGTCTGTAAGCTCGTTTGAGCAGGGTCCTCTTCAACCTATTGTTCCTGTAAGTTTTCTTGTAATAGTCCTATTTATTGTTACATCCCCCCTCTCAAAATATTGTAAAGCGCTACGGAATCTGTTGGCGCTATATAAATGGCAATAATAATAATAAAATATATTTTTTTGCATGATCAGTCATATTTTCAAAAACAATCCAACATTTCACAATTTCTGCCAGAGTATGCAAACTTTTGAGCACAACTGTGTGTGTGTGTGTGTGTGTATATATATATATATATATTTGTGTTTGGGGCATTCTCATATGATATAGAATAAGATTGGTTGTAGAGATGTAGCTTTAGGAATAATTGGTTGAGGTGTGCCGAAACTGACGTATGCTGTAGGCCGGTAAAAAGTGGGCAAAAAGACATATTAATGCAAAACATTATACAGGATGATAGTGCATTTGTTTACCATCAGGTAGACATTTTAATGAAAGCTTCCTAATTCCTGAATCGGCTGTGGTATGTAAGTCGCATAAGCCTATGATTCCCAGCGGCCTCGTGTCTTAACGTGTGCGGGGTTGTCTTGGCTATAGGCCGTGGAGGCTGCTCCAATCCTAAAGGAGTGCCCTGAGTAGTCGCTAGGGTTTAGTTCGAGCCCGGTGAGTGAGTAGGTGGACATAGTGCATGAACTTACCTGTGGTAAGGACAGTATCGTACAGCGACCGTAATGGTTCAGTGGTGCATATGGTGGCGTGCCCAAGAACGTAACCAGTACCTTAACCGGGCACCCAGCATTGCTTGTAAGGTAGTAGGTTATATGCACTGGCTCGCCCATCTGACTCGTCTTAGTTTTAGGAAGGGACCGGACATAGTGGTCTGTGTGTTTTAGAAGATAAGAGGTCAACAGGCACTCTTGTTTATGATGTTGGCCGCTGATAGTGAGTTTTTTTTTTTTTTGCCTTAGAAAGCCATTAAAGGCTAGATAGGTAGCAGTTTTAATAACTACATTGGTGCCTGGCTCAGAAGGTGCATGGTCGAGTGGTTCTGACATGGTTTGAACATTGTATGTCTATGGCCAGTATTTAGTTTTAGCGGGAACGTCCGCTTGGCTATGTCTTTAAGTGAGGTATGGATGGGGTAGGAGGATAGGAACCCTTGTTGTTTGGGAAGGAGAAATACGTATAGTGTTGAATGCCTGTGATATAAGTTTAACCGTGTAGTGCGAGAATTTTTAACTTAAGGTGGCAAAAAACCATAAGTGGTGAAACCTCAAACCAGCTATCTAAGTGATGGTCCGACATGAAACGTATTGTATAAGTGGAAAACCCTGCAGCAAGCGTGTTGAGTGCTGGTGGACAAGGCCAGTTTAGTCAGAGCCTGGCTATGTTGGCGAGGTTCATGTAATCCATGACCTTGACCATAAATGACCCTCCTACCATGGCGGCTGTCACGGCAGCTGCCACAATAGTTTACCATTACGTTTGGTTAAGAAAGTCCACCATATGTGTAGGTCTGCCGTGGCTTGGTTGTCTAGGGACAGCCCCTTATCATCATGCGGGAGTGTGGAAAAAGCAAAGTGGTCTTAGATGAAAGCGCGGCTTGCGGTATGATGCGCATGGCAACATTTAAGTAACCTGGTAGGGATTGTAGTTCCATGCGGCTGCAAGTACCAAGCAGGAGGTGGTAATTGATGTTGTTGCGACTGTTCCTATTTCTCACGTGGTAACTTGTTGGCATGGATGCCGAGTCAAGTTGTATGCCCAGAAATGTAACGATAGTGTCTGGGTCGTCTGTGACCTTAGGGAATACTGGGACACCCAAGTGTTCAGACATACTAATGGCTTCCTTGAAGCTTCTAGAGGGAAAGGCGTTCCCTTTGACCAACAAGAAATCATCTCGGGAATGTATGACTGTGGGGCATCTGGATATGTTTAACCACAACCAGCAAAACGCTCAACGAATATATTGAAGATTGTGGGCTGCTCTTGACCCGAAAGTTAAGCAGGAGGAGAAATATATAACTGCTGCCCATAAATGTCCTGTAAGTGCCAGTGTTTGTGATATCAGTTTTACTTAACCAGGCTTCCCCCCCTGCTTGAGTGATAGCTGTAATGGTATGAACAATGGTGGCATACTGTAATGAAAACTCCTCGGAGGGTATGAGGGAGTTGAGACTTGGGGTAGCCGAGGCATGAGGTACAGATAAGTCTATGATCAGTTACAGTGTGAGGGAAGATTCCCTGTGACAATCCCAATGGGATTGCGGCACGGTGTAAATGGTGTAGATCGGAGAGGCCCAGGTAGAAATCTTTCTGCCATTTCTTGGGCCTTGAGTGTAATGCCAGCTGTTGGATGCTGCTATGATGACTGCAAGTTGGGGCATTCTAGATTCCCCCAAAAGTATATGGCAATACCTGTACGGAAGGCCTTTAAAATTCGGAGATTAGGAAATCAACTAAATGTCTGGAAGGGTGATGAGTTAGAAAGTACTGGAAATGCATAATGTTTACAGACGTGAAGTAAGGTTCAGGGTACATTTATTGGGACACATGGTTTTTGCATGTGCCCTGACATATTGAGAACATATCTGCAACAGTCTGCATGCACTGAAACTACATGTGCCAACATGGAAATTGTTGCCAATCTGGGATTTGCCAAAGAGAATGAGACAACCCAATTTGTCTCTGGTAGTTCTCTGGTGCCTGAAACGTGATCGTCCGCTGTGTTGGGACAAAATTGTCATGTGGGACTAGCAATATCTTCTCCAAGTGAAAGTGTGTTGACTCTAGCTGGAGTGTTAGGTAGAGAGAAATCCTTACCACCTGCTTGATACATACTAAAAAACATGAAGAAGCCATTATTATATGAACCCACAGTGTGCTAGTACTGGCTTGCTAGCTAAAGCCACATGGCGAAACAATCCTTTGTTTGGTGACAGGTGAGGCCCTGCTAGTTGCCAAGTGGCTTGAGAGGCTCTATCTATGCAATGGCGCGAGGGGATTTTTGTGGCCACCAAACGTAGTGGCAGGATGTTGGCCTCTTGGTGAGAAACTGCTATGTTTACAATAGGGCTAATCCAGCCTCTAGTGGCTGTCTCATTGAGAAATGCTTTCCTATGGACTGATTGAATGCGCGCACAGTTCTTGCCGCGCATGCGCATTCGGTGGATGACATCGGAAAAGGGAGGAGAGTCCACAGCACAGAGGGAGCCCGGCACTGGAGAAAGGTAAGCGTTTAACCCCTTCCTCCCACTTCAGCCCAGCGGGAGTGGGACCCTGAGGGGGGGGGGGGCGCCCAAATACCCTATAGTGCCAGGAAAATCACTAAAGTGGTCCTTTAAGCTCTGAACATATGGAAAATGTAGCCTGAAATAGAACATTTGGGAAACGCACCAAATGTAGAACCTGTTTAAAACTTCAAGTCACAGGTTCTATCTCCAATACGGTCCACTGGGACTTTCATCCTATAATAACTCTGATGGATAATTGAATATAACCGAAATGCCAATGTATCCATGAACAGTTTTTTCTATTATAAATAATTTTATTATAAATGTTTCCTCTTGTGCACATGTAGCTAGACAAATAATCAGGATTATTCACTAATGTGAGAATTCAAATTTAAGGCCAAAAAACTATGAAAGCATAGTTCACTTAGAGAGTGTTTCCAGTTAAGCTATTTTGACCTTAAATTTGAAATTCACTTTGAAATTTACTTTGAATCCTCAATTTTTTAGTGGATAATCCTGTGTGTTTTCTGGCATAGTAGAAATAACAATTTAGAAACAAAATTATATGGATATTTATTTGTCCGTTGTACTTTATTTCATAAACAAGAGAGAGTCTTATAATAGCCAAATTATATTTATTATCAGCCTCGGATATGGAACAATAGCTTTTCTTAATTGGGACAGGGTCATAAGGGAAACATTTTGAATAATATTAATAATCATTCTAAGTACAATAATCGGTTGCATTATTGCCTAATATGGAATGCATAGAGTACCCTACTGTTTGTAAAAATCAAAACATCATTGCTGCTATACTGCTTATGAATTTTGTCTAACTTTGACCTTGATTTAATGAGCTCTGAAAATTCTTTTGTAGCTCTGAAAATGATTCAATACTTTCCAAATTATTTATCTACAGAAGTCCCCATTAAAGTCTATAGGATTTTTTGTTAATACATAATTTGGACAGCTTTCCTAACAATATTAAATTATTTGGAAATCTTATTAAATTGAGGCATTTGTGTGTGGACATCACACATAGAGAGTTCCATGCAGTGCAAGCATGCATGAATGGAAGGTGGCACTTCCTATAGCTTCACACAGCCTAAACTGGTTATCCCAAACACTGCTGAGGTTTGTGTCAGAACTCATAGGGCAGAATGAGAAGCTACTCAATGGTTTAGTCCAGTGATGGCGAACCTTTTTGAGCCCGAGTGCCCAAACCGCAATACATGCCAACATTTTTTCTCCTTAAAGTGCCAACACGGCAATTAAACCCAAATACTGAGGTTTAAGTTTAGAAAAAAACAACTCGTACTGTTGTCCGAACTAATAACTTTTGTTTTAAAAGAACACAGAGAGTTCAATGATACAAATTTTAAATAATGATATAAATAGATAAAATTAAGCTTATATTTATTAGTATCTCCAACAAATGCAATACATACACACACAGTCTGCTGAATACACACACACAAGACTGCTGAATACACACACACAAGACTGCTGAATACAGAGACTGCTGAGTACACACACACACACAGACTGCTGAGTACACACACACACACACACACAGACTGCTGAGTACACACACATACTGCTGAGTACACACACAGACTGCTGAGTACACACACAGACTGCTGAGTACACACACACAGACTTCTGAGTACACACACACAGACTTCTGAGTACACACACACAGACTGCTGAGTACACACACACAGACTGCTGAGTACACACACACAGACTACTGAGTACACACACAGACTGCTGAATACACACACACACACACTGCTGAATACACACACACAGACTGCTGAGTACACACACACAGACTGCTGAGTACACACACACAGACTACTGAGTACACACACAGACTGCTGAATACACACACACACACACACACACTGCTGAATACACACACACAGACTGCTGAGTACACACACACAGACTGCTGAGTACACACAGTCCGCTGAATACACGCAAACACACACAGACTGCTGAATACACGCACACACACACAAACTGCTGAATACACGCACACTGCATTGAGGTGGGGGGTGCGTGTGTGTGTGAGTGTTGTATGTGAGGGGTGCTGTGTGTGTGTGTGGGGGTGCTGTGTGTGTGCTATATGTGTAAGGGTACTGTGTGTGGGGGGTAGGGGTACTGCTGGGAGGGTAGGGGTACTGTGTGAGGGGGTAGGGGTACTGTGTGTGGGGGGTAGGGGTACTGTGTGAGGGGGTAGGGGTACTGTGTGTGGGGTAGAGAATTACTGTGGTAGTGGGGGTAGGGGTACTGCTGGGTGGGTTAGGGGTACTGTGTGTGGGGTACTGTGTGTGGGCGGTAGGGGTACTGTGTGTGGGCGGTAGGGGTACTGTGTGTGGGCGGTAGGGGTACTGTGTGTGGGCGGTAGGGGTACTGTGTGGGGGGGTTAGGGGTACTGCTGGGGGTAGGGGTTACTCTGGGGGGGTAAGGGTGCTGTGTCAGTATACCCCCCTCCCTCCTTCTTACCTTTAATGGGTGGGGGACAGCCATCCCTGGTGGTCCGGTGGTGGTAAGCACTGCAGGGGGAGGGATCTGTGATGCAGCTCCCCTGTCCTCCCACGCAATGCTGTGTGGAGCGTTGCCATGGTAACGCACGGCAACGCTCCACACAGCATCGCGCAGGAGGACAGGGGAGCTGCATCACAGATCCCTACCCCTGCCTCCCGACACGGAAGCAGAGTAGGCACCTGCCGTTTCGGGCAGGCTGGTGCCTACTCTGCATTGATGGCGAACCTGTGGCCGCGTACCCACAGAAAGGGCCCGGCGTGCCATAGGTTCGCCATCACTGTCCTAGGCAGTTCCAAGGCAATTGTCGAGGGAGGAGAGGGTATATTGCTATTTCGATTAGACACAGGGTTATACACTAAACTAAGATTTTTCGATAATTCAAAGACAATTCATAGTGAATT
>OW240914.1:137146939-137174884 GCA_933207985.1 Pelobates cultripes | reverse complement strand
ATGCTACTTAACAAACCACTAGACTCCCTTACAAGAAGCGAAAACAAACTAGCCGCCAGAATAACATTGGCAACTCGTAGGGCAATTGCGGAGAGATGGGCAGACCACCGCACCCCTACAACCTCCACCATCATCAACAAGATCAAAGAAACCAGAGATCTGGACGAACTAACCGCTCAGATACACGACTCCTACAAAGCGTTTCATAAAACCTGGGACCTCTGGGACATGAATCACCTGCCACAACCCACACCCGAAGCGACCTAACCACACCCCTTAGCGACAGTCATCGCACGTCCCTTCACCCCAACAACCCGTAGACCCGTTAGGGAAGTATGCCCCAGCTTAACCAAGAGACACCCGCACCTCCCTATACCCCCCCCTACCAGTGCCGCCAGTCCCCCAACACCCCACCCCACTACAAACCCCCGCCCAGCGGGGGACCCGGGGGGCGCGGGGGGACGCCCGGGGGGAGACGAGACAAGACAAGACATGAGACCTCCTGACCCGAACCCCCCTAGACGCCGGAGGAGGAGGAGTGACCGGAAGCGGGGGGAGTACGACGACACCTAAAACACACCAACCCCCTGACCCTAACCCTCGGACCAACACAGCCTCGTGGACCGAACGGACCAAAGAGGCACCACTTTCCCGAAACGAAAACCAGCTTAGAGACTAGTCCATAAGCCTAACACGACACTGACTTAAGCGGCCCCACAGAACGACACCAACCCAACCGAGGATAGGACGCAACACCAAGAACGCTTGGCCCCCATCACCAACCCCGGCCAACTGACAATATACTGACACAGATAGGGCGAGCACGCACAGAGGAACCACCTCGTCCCCCGACTCCCACACCACCAACGACAGCGAAGCCTATCATAGGTACCCTATACCCACCACTGAAACCACCCCCCCCCTCCACGGCTCAGCCGAGCCCCCTCCCAAACCCAACTGGATATGTACATGCAACCACCAACGAAGAGGAGGCCAAAGAGCAGGGGAACAAACTACACACCCCCCTCCTTTCCCACCCGACAGACCCATTGACCTCACACCCCAGTTTACCCCTACCTAACACAAAACAACGAAAAGGGACATACATGTTGGACACGAGATACACCCAGAGCCGCACTCAACTAGTAGCCCGCACTACTAAATCCACGGACAATGAAGCGAAATTGTTACGAGAACTACTGTAAACGATGTACCAACATGTTGTCTACTTGTTAGTAACAATACTTATGCAAAACCGAAAATAAAGAATTTATATAAAAGAAGGGGATAGCTTTTAATGCCAGCAGATAAGAAATCTGCAGTCTTGCAAGCTGTTTTTAGTTATAACTCTAATAACAAAATGCATAATTTAAAGCAGTGCTGTCATGACGATTCCTTTTCTTTCCCTCTCTCAGGATCTGTTCTTCATTTCTCCCTATCTGCTCTAGTTTTGTTTAAAATATAAGAGAAAGTAGGGACTATTTTGTCTTATGTATTTTTCCTACGCTTGACCAGCTTTGACTCCTGCTGCTTCATTCAGCGTTAGAATGCCAGCGAAACTACCGAATTTCTTTCTAAAAGAATGAAAACAGTTTGTCCATTCGTGTTAGGACGCAATTCAGGAGTTTTTGTTTGCATTGGAATTTCATTTGAATGAATGAAACTCCGATCCTTTTAAAGATTACTTAGTATTAGTAATTAAGGGAGATTAAATTCTCTCTTCTGCCCCTTCTCGCTATACCGCGAGTAGGAGCATGTCTACAATACAGTAAGCAGCCTGTGGGGCACCTTTACACCCTGTTCCAATTATTATGCAAATTCTATTTAAGTGTCACAAAGATTAAATATTTAGTTTTTTAGTTTAACTCATGGATGGCATTGTGTCTCAGGGCTCGTTTGATAATCTCAGACACCTGTGATAATTAGATTGCCAGGTGAGCCCAATTTAAGGAAAAACTACTAAAGGAGTTATTATTATTAAGCAGAGCACCATTTTCATGCAATCACACATAGATCATGCCTTTCCTACCCTTCAGACATTCTCCTCAGCCACTGACCAAGAGGTGGCTGCTCTTCTTTGCTCCTCTCGCCCCACCACTTGCCCGCTCGATCCTGTCCCATCTCACCTTATCAGATCTCGTGCCTTCTCTAACACACATCTTCAACTGCTCGCTCTCTTCTGTCCCTACTGACCTTAAACATGCCACTGTAGTACCTATACTAAAAAAAACATCCCTCGACCCGTCCACCCCCTCTAACTACCGTCCCATATCCCTGCTCCCTTTTTCCTCAAAGCTTCTGGAAAGACTTGTCTTTACCCGTGTGTCTCATTTCCTCAATTCCAACTCTCTCCTTGACCCCCTTCAATCTGGCTTCCACCCTCTCCACTCTACAGAGACTGCCCTTATCAAAGTTACTAACGACCTAATCGCAGCTAAATCCAAAGGCCACTACTCCATACTAATTCTTCTTGACCTCTCAGCGGCCTTTGACACCGTTGATCATGCTCTCCTTCTTCAAACTCTGCAATCGTTTGGTCTCTGTGACTCTGTCCTCTCATGGTTTTCCTCTTATCTCTCCCAACGCTCATTCAGTGTCTCTTTTTCTAATGATACCTCCTCCCCTCGCCCTGTCTCGGTTGGAGTCCCCCAAGGCTCCGTCCTTGGTCCCCTTCTATTTTCTCTTTTTACTGCCTCTCTTGGCAAACTTATTACCTCATTTGGATTCCACTACCACCTGTACGCTGATGACACCCAGCTATATCTCTCCTCCCCGGACCTCTCCCCTGCTGTCCTGCAACGTGTCATTGCTTGCCTTTCTTCCATCTCTGACTGGATGTCCTCCCACTTTCTGAAACTCAATCTGTCAAAAACTGAGCTCCTCCCAATACTGATCCTCCTCTTTCGCTCACCCTTCAAGTTTGTGGTACCAACATCAGGCCATCCTTGCAAGCGCCCTGTCTTGGCGTCATACTTGACTCTGGTCTCACCTTTGAGCCTCACATCCAGCATGTTGCCAAATCCTGTAGATTCCATCTTAAAAACATAGCCTGCATCCGCCCCTTTCTTGCACCAGATACTACCAAGGAGCTTGTCCATGCTCTAGTAATTTCCCGCATGGATTATTGTAACCCTCTCCTGCTTGGTCTTCCCAAAAGCCGTACTGCACCCCTACAGTCTGTAATGAACGCTGCTGCTAGACTGATTTTCCTCTCTAGTCGGTTCTCTCACACCTCACCCCTCTGCCAGTCCTTACATTGGCTTCCTGTGTGCTATAGGAGTCAATTCAAGGCACTAACTCACACCTATAAAGCACTGAACAACTCTAGCCCCTCTTATATCTCCTCACAGATCCATAGGTATGTCCCTTCTCGGTCTCTCCGCTCTGCCCGTGACCTCCTCCTGTCCGTTGTCCGCACCCGTACAGCCAACTTGCGCTTGCAGGACTTCTCGCGGGCGGCTCCCTTCCTATGGAATAGCCTGCCTCCAGCCATCAGACTCTCCCCTAGTCTTGCATCTTTTAAGAAGTGCCTTAAAACCCATCTCTTTAGGAAAGCTTATGGTCTCCAAGACTAACCCCTACCTCACATACCTGTCTCTTGCCCTCTCCTAAAGGGCAGCCCACCTTATTTGATTGCAAATTCCTGTCCTAATGTGTTTTACACCCCACCTCCTATAGAATGTAAGCTCGATTGAGCAGGGTCCTCTTCAACCTATTGTTCCTGTAAGTTTATTTGTAATTGTCCTATTTATAGTTAAATCCCCTCTCATAATATTGTAAAGCGCTACGGAATCTGTTGGTGCTATATAAATGGCAATAATAATAATAATGCAATATGGGGAAGAAAAATGATCTCTCTGCTGCCGAAAAGAGTGAAAAAGTTCAATGCCTTGGACGAGGTATGAAAACATTAGATATTTCACGAAAACTTAAGCGTGATCATCGCACTATTAAGAGATTTGTGGCTGATTCAGAGCACAGACGGGTTCATGCAGATAAAGGCATATTGAGGAAGATTTCTGCCAGATCCATGCATCAGATCAAGAGAGCAGCTGCTAAAATACCATTACATAGCAGCAAACAGATGTTTGAAGCTTCTGGTGCCTCTGGAGTCCCATGGACATCAAGGTGTAGAGTCCTCCAGAGTCTTGCAACTGTGCATAAACCTTCAAAACGGCTGCATTGGGCAGCAAAATACATGAAGACTAATTTTCAAACAGTCCTGTTCACTGATGAGTGCCGTGCAACTCTGGATGGTCCAGATGGATGGAGTAGTGGATAGTTGGTGGACGGCCACCCTGTTCCAACAAGGCTGCAATGTCAGTAAGGCGGTGGTGGAGTCATGTTTTGGGCCGGAATCATGGGAAGAGAGCTGGTCAGCCCCTTTAGGGTCCTCGAAGGTGTACAGATGACCTCTGCAAAGTATGTGGAGTTTCTGACTGACCACTTTCTTCCCTGGTAAAGAAGGAAGAACAATGCTTTCTGTCATAAAATCATCTTCATGCATGACAATGCACCATCTCATGCTGCAAAGAATACCTCTGCATCAATGGCTGCTATGTGGATAAAAGGAGAGAAAGTCATGGTGTGGCCTCCATCCTCCCATGACCTCAATCCTATTGAGAACCTTTGGAGCATCCTCAAGCAAAAGATCTATGAGGGTGGGAGGCAGTTTACATCCAAACAGCAGATCTAGGAGGCTATTCTGACATCTTGCAAACAAATTCAAGCAGAAACTGTCCAAAAACTCGAAAGTTCAATGGATGCAAGACTTGTGAAGCTGCTATCAAATAAGGGGTCCTATGTTAAAATGTAACATGACCCGTTAAAATGTTTAAAAAGTTAAAATGTTGTTATAAGTTTGATTGAAATAGCTTTTGATTTCAGTAAATATGCTGCAAACACAACAAATGACAATTTTCAGTTCTTTACAACCTATAAAGTGTTTTGAAACTTACTGTGCATAATAATTTGGAACAGTGCATTGTAAGTTTTTTATGTTTAAAAAAAAATACTGTTATCATTAGGAGGTTTGTTCAATAAAATTTGAATTGTACTCTTAATAGTTGATAACATGAGAATTATGCTGACTGTTATTTACATCAATTATTTAGGTAACTGAGAAAAATATAATTTGCATAATCATTTGGAACAGGGTGTAAAAATAATCCATGGGGACCCCCACTCGTGCACCACGAGTGGAGACCACTAAACTAAATGGGGGACCTAGTGCCCCCCCTCAGTCACCATCAATGAGCAGCGGGTGGGCCCTCAGATACAATGGGGGGGCCTACTGCCTCCCCTGGCCCCCACCCATAAGCAGCGGGTGGGGGCCCTAGTAAAAATAGGGGTGGGGACATCTATTGTCCCCACCCATGAGCGGTGGGTGGGGCCCTAGTGAAAATGGGGGGGGGACCTATTGTCACCCCCTGGCCCCCACCCATGAGCGGCGGGTGGAGGCCCTAGTGAAAATAGGAGGGGGAAGGCCCTATTGTCCCCCCCCAACCCCCAGCTATGAGCGGTGGGGGAACTTTTGCAAATGGTATGCAATCATGGGGGTAATTCTCATTCCTGGGCTACCATATGGTCTTAAAGGCAACATTACTAATCTGGCAAATTTTATTATGAAAAATGGAATTTGACTCTCTAACTTTCCTAAACACCATAAAACCTGCACATGGGGGGTACTGTTATACTTGGGAGACTTCACTGAACACAAACATAAGTGTTTCAAAACAGTAAAACATATTACAACAATAATATCGTCAGTAAAAGTGCCGTTTGTGTGTGAAAAATGCAAAAAACTTCACTTTTACTGAAAATATCATTGTTGTAATACAATTTATCATTTTGAAACACTAATATTTGTGTTCAGTGAAGTCTCCCAATAAAACAGTACCCCCCATGTACAGGCTTTATGGTGTCTTGTAAATTTACAGGGTTAAATATAGTGCTTACGAATTAAATTCTCTGCACTTTCTGCCTGGGTTGTCAGGCACGTCAATCAAATTTTAATTAATTAAATCACATGATTACGTTAAAAGATTACTTAAATATACATGTAGAATTTTAATATGTAGTAAGGCCGTTTGGCCTGTATTTGTGGGAGGGGCTTAAGTTAACTTACTCCCCTATATAAGCTACACCTCTTACCTGACTCCTTACCGATCAAGGTCAGCGTCTGAATGCACTTCCGGTTCATCCAGTCGCCATTTTGGAATACTTCCGTCTTCTCGCGAGGTCTTCCACGCTGAAACTGCGTCCAGGAACTCAGCAGCAGGCCTTTTTCCGTCCGACCAAGCTTCTCGCTTCTTTCATCGCCGCAGATCACATCCCAGTGACTCGCAAACCGTAAGTTGACCACCCATTACGCCAGGCAACAGTCCCACGGCATCGGTCACGGGTCAGGTCCTCACTTTACGGTCACTATAGGTTTCGACTGTCACATCCTAAATCTCTATGCAAACCATTCGTGCATCTTGCGGTTCGGGTATAAACTACCATGCATTTCTATGTACCTTTCGTATGTATGTGTTCGCATAGTCCAGATCAGGAAACTCGATTAAATAGTTATTTTATGACTCCTCCGTTCGTGCGGTACAACAGAACGAATAGAGTCTATGTATTCATATAACTTGTAACACACATCCAAAATTCGTACCGCGAACGGTTTCAATCATTCACCTCTACTGGTTCCTTGCCACTAAGCGGTTACACTTGCCCATATGGCAATCAATCACCGTTACGGTTTTTGCATTCTCCAGTATGGGTACAGCCGATAACAGTACCATTTAACCACGTTACGGGCATCACATTTAACCTTCCAACGGGACCCCTATTTACTGCCTGCCTGTTACCATCACAGTCTACACCTCACTATTTACATTAATTACTAGCCTACTATCAGACAGTTATGGCCGGTTCGTGTGGTTCAAATACACGAACGAGAGACATTAAACATTTTCATATCTCTGCATACCGAACTGAGTATACGTCCGTACAGTCACACATGGTACACATATATATTTGTCCTGTTTGTACGGTTAAACGCATGAACAGGCTTGGTGTCGGGTTTAAACATATATTGCATTTGAGTATTACCTACTTTAAAGGGTACAGGTCATTCTACATAATAGCTTAAGGGTTTCATATACTCCGACCCCTACAGATCATAAGTAATTCAAGTATCATTACATACTAATCCTGACACTAAGGTCTTACTCTATTACATACGTCAGGAGAACAAATTTCTTAAACACACTACAAAACGAGCTACATGGCACAATTATTCATTGCTAGTTATTGTTTATTAGGTCATACAGGCATATGCCAACTGCGCCGTTAATGGTACATGGTATGCCCAACTTTTTCAATTTTGATTACTGGGTTTAGCGCACTATGATTGTCTATACGTATAAACTTAGATCATGTTCAAATCACATTTATGAACATATGGCATACATACATCATCATATTACAGGGTGGTACAAACTATGACCCTACAAGTACCAAACGATAAAGTACAAACACATATTTAGGTAATAAATAGCCAATCGTTACAGTTAAAATACCACATAACATAATTATAGTTGTACTCTCGGATATCCTACAATTATCAACCCCACTGATCTCTCCAGGGCGAACAGATAAACATGAGAAGAATAATTCATGCATTGTATTTATTTTCATACGGTTTCCATCTATTTAGTTACAGGTATCCACTGCCACCTAAACGGAGTGTCTAAAAAATTCTTTAAAAATACTTCCAGGTACGTACACCTGCTCACAGTATATCCAAATATGATCCCCTAATAATAGATAAGTACTGGCAGATAGGGTCATAGGGGCCAATAGCTGTTATATCCCCCTCTGTGCATTATGCTTCGGATTAGCGGTCCCGCGAGGCCAACAAACCCGCCTCATACACGGAGGCATACATCCCTCGAGCCACTCGTGAGCTAGTCGCCTCGCAAGTTTCATAGAGAGGGCCTCACCAGTCACTCCCAGACCCTTTTTCTTAGTAATCTCACCGAGAGGCCATCATCCTGCTACTACGATCGGTGGCCACACAAAATTCCATCGCGCCAACGCATAGATAGAGCCTCTCAAGCCACTTGGCCTCACCAGTCACAAACCTAAGCATAATCGTTTCGCCTTACGGCATAGCTAGTACTAAAACACCTGGTTCAAATAATAATTGTACCTTTATTTTTAGTTAAACATGTCTCATGCAAGTGGTGAAGAGCTATCGTTTCCTAGCACCCCAGCTAGGGACGAGACACCTTCTCACAGGGGAGATATGGCCAGTCCAGCGTCAATCAGATCCTGGACAATACCGCGCATTACAACAGAGTTAAGGAGACGTCAAGTTCCCCCCCCTGCTACTGCAAGGAAAGCGGAGTTATTCAAACTCCTAAACACGACTACAAACAATACGGAAGCAGGGGAAGGCCCCAGCACTACCAATTCAGGGGACATCCAGGCTATGCTGGCCTCACTCATGAGCTCCATGGGCAAGGTCAATGACAGATTGGCTAACCTCGAGGCGGTGACCACAGCCCTCACCAAGGCAGGCCTTCCCGACACCGTACAACCGGCACCAATCGAACCACGGGCTACGGGTAACGTTAATTCGTCAGATTTCCAGGACGTTGATCCGGCACACACTATCCCAGCCCACATCAAGAAAGACATCCTGGAGGGCAAAGATGTCAACCTAGCATCCTTACTAATTGCCTCCCAGGATGTGGTAGAAAACAAGACTTATATGTATGATGAGGTATCTGTGGTGGTCAGATCTAAAGACTCTAGGTTGAACCATAAACTGACCATCCCGGAATTTGTCTTAGCCTTTGGTATATTCAGAGATGTTATGTGTGAAGTGTACCCTAATAGAAGAGAGGAATTTGATCGTTACATGCACAAGCTGGTGGACCTGGGTAACAAATATGGTGGGTCGGTGTTTTACGACTACCATAGGTCATTTTCCACCAAAGTGTCTGGCGCTCTCTCCCAGTATGGTACGCGTATCAACTGGAGCAGATTGGACACAGAAATTTTCTGCAGACACTTCGCAGGGCTTAAAACACCGGCTTGTGTATCCTGCTCTTCTACTACACACACCACAAAATTTTGTTCTAGCACGGTAGACGAACACAGTCAGGCACCCAGCACTAGCTACGCTGGTAGAACAGGGAAGAACGCCAGAGACAAACTGGGCCGTCCCATCATTTGTTCGGCAAATCACAGATTTGCAATAATTTTAACTGTGGCACATGTAGTTTTAGTGCATGTAGATTGTTGCATATTTGTTCACAATGTTTCAGGGCACATGCCAAATCCATGTGTCCAAATAAAATGTACCCTAAACCATACCTTACGTCTGTTAACATTGATGTTCTAGCAGCACTACTAGCCAATCACCCCTCCAGACATCTGGTAGAGTTCCTTATCACAGGATTCAAGGATGGGTTCCACACAGGCATCATACATATGCCCACTGGCCAATTAGAATGCCCAAATTTACAGTCTGCAAACCAGAACCCAACAGCAGTAGATACACTAATAGCACAAGAACTGGCAGAAGGGTTTTTGTTTGGACCGTTCGCAACCCCACCATTTACATCATGGCGTGCAAACCCCATCGGGACGGTCACAGGAAAAACTTCCCTCAAACAAAGACTCATTATTGATCTTTCAGCCCCTCATACCTCCACCTCCCCAAGTCTCAACTCCCTCATTCCCTCTGAAGAATTTTCCCTTCAATACGCCACCATTGATCACGCCATTACAGCCATCACACAAACTGGGGTTGGAGCTTGGTTAAGTAAGACGGACATTACAAATGCCTTCAAACTGCTACCAATCCACCCAGTGGCGTACACATGACCCATGGGGCCCCGGTGCGAAAATTGATCCGTGCCCCCCCCGCGCGCGAGGGCCGCAACACATGGCGGTGGGCACCTGGTCGCAGGGGTTACAGGGCTGCGACCGCGGTATGTACGCCAGTGCATGCAGATGCACACACACTTAAAGGACCACTCTAGGCACCCAGACCACTTCAGCTTAATGAAGTGGTCTGGGTGCCAGGTCCAGCTAGAGTTAACCCATTTTTCATAAACATAGCAGTTTCAGAGAAACTGCTATGTTTATGAATGGGTTAAGCCTTCCCCTATTTCCTCTGGCGGCTGTCTCATTGACAGCCGCTAGAGGCGCTTGCGTGCTTCTCACTGTGATTTTCACAGTGAGAGCACGCCAGCGTCCATAGGAAAGCATTATGAATGCTTTCCTATGTGACCGGCTGAATGCGCACGCAGCTCTTGCCGCGCGTGCGCATACAGCCGACGGGGAGGAGAAGAGGAGGAGGATCGGAGGAGGAGAGCTCTCCGCCCAGCGCTGGAAAAAGGTAAGTTTTACCCCTTTTCCCCTTTCCAGAGCTGGGCGGTAGGGGGTCCCTGAGGGTGGGGGCACCCTCAGGGCACTATAGTGCCAGGAAAACGAGTATGTTTTCCTGGCACTATAGTGGCCCTTTAACCCCTTAAGGACCAAACTTCTGGAATAAAAGGGAATGATGACATGTCACACATGTCATGTGTCCTTAAGGGGTTAAAGGACCACTACAGACACCCAGATCACATCAGCTCAGTGAAGTTGTCTGGGTGTCAGGTCCCTCTAGTTTTAACCCTGCAGCTGAAAACATAGCAGTTTCAGAGAAACTGCTATGTTTCACTGAGGGTTAATCCAGCCTCTAGTGGCTGTCTCACGACAGCCGCTAGAGGAGCACACTGAACGTCCATAGGAAAGCATTGAGTAATGCTTTCCTATGGGCGGTTTGAATGCGTGCGCGGTCGCATTCGGAGCTGAGAGGCTGAGGGATCCCTAGCGCCAAGGGAGTCCGGCGCTGGAGAAAGGTAAGTGCTGAAGACACACACACTTACAGACGCATACACACTAGCTAACAGACACACACATTTACTGACAGAGACACAGTCAGCGACAGACATACATACACACTCACTTACAAAACATGCACTCTCGTTGACAAACACACACTCACTAAGACATCAAACAGACTCACTAACACACACACTCAGTAAGACACACACAGTGACACACACAGTAACACACTCACTGACACTCACTAGCAGACACACACACTAACACTCACACTCACACTAATACTCACCAGCAGACACACAAACTAACACTCACTCTAACACTCACACTAACACTCACTAGCAGACACACACACTAACACTCACACACACTAACACTGACACTAACACTCACACACACTAACACTCACTAGCAGACACACACTCTAACACTCACACTAACACACACACTAACACTCACTCTAACACTCACACACACTAACACTCACACTAACACTCACTAGCAGACACACACTAACACTCACTCTAACACTCACTCTAACACTCACTAGCAGACACACAAACTAACACTCACTCTAACACTCACACTAACACTCACTAGCAGACACACACACTAACACTCACACACACTAACACTCACACACACTAACACTCACTAGCAGACACACACTAACACTCACTCTAACACTCACACTAACACACACACTAACACTCACTCTAACACTCACTCACACTAACACTCACACTAGCACTCACTAGCAGACACACACACTAACACTCACTCTAACACTCACACTAACACACACACTAACACTCACTCTAACACTCACTCACACTAACACTCACACTAACACTAACACTCACTAGCAGACACACACACTAACACTCACTCTAACACTCACACACACTCAAACACTAACACTAGTTTTTTTTTTTTTCAAATGTAATCCCTCCAGCCTCCTTACCTTTTGGAGTGCTGGGGGGATTCCCTGGGGTCCAGTGGTGCTGCTGGGCTCCTGGGCGGGTGGCCGGTCGCGCGAGGGAGCACTCAGTGCTTCTTCTTCAGCTCCCTCACGCGCCGCGCAGGGATGCCGGCGGCGGAAGATGACGTCATCTTCCGGCTCTGGTATCAGTGCGGTGTGCGAGGGAGCTGAAGAGGAAGCACTGAGTGCTCCCTCGCGCGCCCGCCTGCCTGCCCGACCGGCCACCCGCCTTCCGGGTGTCAGCAGGGCCAGCCTCAGGGGGCCCTGGGGTGGTCGGCTCCTGGGTCCCCCAGGGGAAGAGGCTGGCCCTGTGGGTACATACCGGGTTGCAGGGGCGGCCGGGCCCCCTGGTGGGCCGGGCCCGGTCGCAGCCGCGACCCCTGCGACCCTGGTATGTACGCCACTGAATCCACCCCACACTCTGGCACCTACATGGTATAAAATGGGCAGAAAAATACTATTTCTTCTCCCGCTTAACCTTTGGGTCAAAAAGTAGCCCAAAGATTTTTGACACTTTTGCTGAAACACTTTGCTGCTTACTACTAAACGTTTCAAGATGCCCCATAGTCATCCATTACCTCAACGATTTTCTGATGATAGAAGGGAACTCACTTCCGCCCAGTAGTCTTAAAGAAGCCATTAATCTATTCAACCACTTGGGTGTCCCAGTATCTCTCAAGAAAACTGAAGGTCCAGACACCATCATTACATTCCTGGGCATACAACTCGACTCTGCATCCATGCAAGCCAGCTTACCACACGACAAAATTGAAAACATTATCAACAGCATAAATCACTACATTTTCCTGGGTACTTGCAATCGCAAGGAACTCCAGTCCCTTATGGGTTCCTTAAACTTCGCCATGCGCATCATCCCTCAAGGACGGGCTTTCATATCCAGACTGCTTTGTCTTTTTCCCCACTTTCAACATGAGAACCACAGACTATCCATGGATCTACAAGCCACAGCAGACCTACAAATGTGGAAGAGGTTCTTGACCATCTGGAATGGTAAAAGTTTGTTCCTCCCTGCATTATCAGACACTTCCCCAACCATATGGTCAGACGCAGCATCCAACAAGGGTTTTGCAGCCATCTTTGGTAACAAATGGCTTTGGGGTAAGTGGCCCGAAGAAGTCCGTGACTTAGAAGGCTTTTTTACAACCTCAGCTCTCTTCCAGATTTACCCTATTGTAGCGGCTGCTGTGGCATGGGGACACCAATGGTCAGGCTTGTCTGTTCGTTGCCACTCAGATAATCAAGCCACATGTCACATAATCAACAAAGGCCGTTCATCATCCCTTACAATCATGAGGTTTCTTAGAAAACTCACGTGGTTGGCAGCATGTCATAACTTCTACTTGGTTTGCTTTCATGTACCAGGTATTAGTAATATAGCAGCTGACAACATGTCTCGTTTTAATTTTCAGGCTTTTCGACAAGCACACCCGTCAGCCGCTCAAGCAGCCACAGTCGCCCCTCCGTTCTCACAACTAATCATGGACTAGATATAATCATGCAACATAGTAGGGATCTAGCCACACTAGCACTATCACACAACACTCACACTACATATAACAGAGCCTTTACACTATTTAACAGATTTCTCGCCGATCACGACATATCAGAACCATTCGTCATGACATCTGTCATAGCTTTCACTTCCTTTTGCCACCTTAAATTACACTTATCATATAACACAATTAAATTATATCTTACAGGCATACAACATCACATGCTAACCCTAAGACCTAACACACATAGCTTCATGTCGTCATACCAGGTAAAGAATATACTCAGAGGTATCCAAAAATCCGTACCTCCACGACCACCACAGCGATTACCTATAGATAATAAACTTTTTCAGTCATTATCCGATCTACTAGATTCCAGACCTTTCCACTCTACCGCCAATTCGGTCATTAAAACAGCTATGTACACAGCCTTCTACGGGTTCCTCAGGCCAAGGGAGTTCACCACTGTCACAACTACTCAAAAGGATAGATGCCTGCTACACAAGCACCTACAAAAACATGGCGACCACTACATACTCTCTTTACCCCAGTCAAAGACAAGCCAACATGCGAATCCAGTAGAGATCACATATTACCCTACCCTAAACAAGTGGTGTCCAGTAGCAGCCTTAGACGCCTATCTTCTTAACACCACAGCACTACCATCACAACCTTTATTCAAACTGCAACACGCAGTACTCACCACCACAGCATTCATGAGATATATACGATCCCTGCTAACAATGCTGGGCCTCAAACCTTCTCACTACTTTGGTCATTCGTTTCGCATAGGAGCAGCCTCCTCCGCATCCAGCGCCAACGTACCAGTACACGTCATCAAGTCCTTGGGACGTTGGAAATCATCCGCCTATACTACATATATACCCAAACCAACACAAGAATTAAGAAATGCATTTAAAGTCATATCTGGTTAATTGTATATATTGTTGACTGTAATAAATATTTTGTTCTTCACTTTTGCCCTCTTTATTTACAGGCCTACCGTATCGTCGGTATCGGAACACCACAACCGACTTGCTCTTTTATACTATTCCAAGTTCCTACTGGAACTTCACTCCTTATACGATTACTTAGCCCCTTACACAAGTAGTAAGGCCGTTTGGCCTGTATTTGTGGGAGGGGCTTAAGTTAACTTACTCCCCTACATAAGCTACACCTCTTACCTGACTCCTTACCGATCAAGGTCAGCGTCTGAATGCCCCTCCCACCCACTCCTCATTTCAACACTTTCTCTTTTCTTTCCATTTACTTTACTTACTTACTCCATGGTGGGCCCTCTTTATTTACAGGCCTACCGTATCGTCGGTATCGGCACACCACAACCGACTTGCTCTTTTATACTATTCCAAGTTCCTACTGGAACTTCACTCCTTATACGATTACTTAGCCCCTTACACAAATATACATATATATGTATTTAAATTCTACGTGTATACTTATGTAATCATTTATGTAATCATATATATTTATCTATATATATATATATATTTGCGTTTGTTCATATTTTATATATAGATAGATATATATAGAATGTCATTCTAAGTGTATTTTGTTACCAATATTAATAACAAAATACAGTTAGAATGAAATTACATAATAATAATTCATTTAATTTTTTAAAAATATTTTATTTATTTAATTTTATTTATTATTGTAATTATACGTATATATAGATATATATATATATATAAATATAATATATGCATGTATATGTATTATATATATAATATATATATATCTTATATATATGTAACTTCATTCTAAGTGAATTTTAATACTAATATATGTACTTATATTAATATTAAAATACACTACGTATGACGTTTCATATATATATAAGATGTATATATTATATATATATATATATATATATATATATATATACACAGACATTAAATTTATTTTAACATGTGTATTAATATTTTTTTTTTTTACTTTCCCACCAGCAGGGGGACAATCCCCCTGCTGGCAGATCCACAGCCAGCTATAGGGGGCCATGTGATCGCTCTTTGAGGCAGTCCTCTCGAAGAGGATCGCGGTGAAGGTAAGTACCGTGGAGCTCCTGGGGTAGAAAGCCGTTACGGCATTCTATGCCCCAGCAACGGCTTTAAAGCCCATTATAATGGGGATGGCATAGAACACCGTAACAGAGTTAAGGGGTTAATACTTTCCAATGGAGAAGGCCTAATGTGGGTGCAGCACTCGCCGCGCATGCGCATTAAGTTTCCCGCTGTGATTATGTCCGAGGGGGCAGTATTGAAGCCAGTGCGAAGAGACTTTGGGCTGGAATAAGGTGAATGTTTTAAAAATTATTTAACCCTTTGAGTGCCGTTGGATGAGGGGGCGCGCAGGGAAACTTAGTGTTAAGAATAAAGCTTTGTATTCCTAAGACTAGTGTCCAATAAACAGACTTGCTTTGAATTTGATCAATGTAGTCATACACAGTCTGGAGATCCAGTTCTGGCAGACAGCCACTGAGGGCAGACTTAGAGCTGCAATGTAAACATTGCAGTTCTCTGGAACTGCAATGTTTAACATTGCAGCACTAAGTGCAAAAGGGTCACAGCACCCAGACCACTTCAATGAGCTGAAGTGGTCTTGGTGCCTAGAGTGTCCCTTTAAACATGGGAGCACGATATGGACAACCTCACTAAAATTATCAATAAAACAAGCAGCTGAAGAAATTAATGGCACATTTGAATTGAAGTTATAGGGCTGTGAACTGCAATCTATTACTTTACAATAAATCCTATTATTTGTATTAAAAGGCATGGGTGGCTTCAGCTTGTGGACAAACATCTCTGTGGAAAAATCAAACTCATTAAATCGCTATCTTAAAGTTCAATTTATCTAAGGCACATTTAGCAGGCTGTGAGGGAGAGGCCAATCAGTGCCCTTCACCCATCACCCCAGCCAACAGGACTGCATCACGCAGGGGAGGGGGATTCAATGGGAAGGTAATATGTATTTGTGTTTTGCCCTTATCTATTGTCGAGAAGGATTATAAGAAGAGGGAAAGTTGTTGATTAGAAAATAGGAAAGAGGTTAAAACAAAGGGAAAAAAAGAGAGAGAGAGAGAGATCAACAAGGACTGGACAAATTATCAGTCAATGTGAAGAGGACAAGTGAGAATAAAAGGTGTAGGGACGTAAAGGAAAATATAGAGAGTTTATAGGAAAGTCATCAAAAGAGTGAGGTTGCTAGGAATGAGAGGGTTCTGTACATTTTATAAAAACAAAATGAAAATGTAAAAAAAGGGGGGATGCGAATGAGCAAGTTTGGGAAAACTGAAGATCTGAAGAAGAAAAATTGAGGGAGAACTTGAGCGAAAGAGATGTGAATTGCAAAAAGAATGTGACAGAGTGAAAAACAATAACGGGAGAGAGCAAGATAAAGGAGAAAAAGAAAGGGACGACGGAACAAGAGAGACAGTGAAGGACCGAGGCAGACAGACATAACATGAGAAATGAGAGTTTGAGAAAGACAGTGATGGAGTGAGAGACAGAGATTTACAGAGGGGCTGTGGAGAGAGCATAAAAAGGGCTAAATGTGGAAGGTGAAGGAGGAGAGGTAGATCATGGAATAGAAAGAAGTGAGGAAACAAGAGAAGTGTAAAACAGACCGCAGAAGATAGGGGTTAAGGAAACTGAGATGTATAAAAAACAAAGAACAGGGCAGGTTATAATGTAGAGGAAAGGCTAAAGCTAGTGAGAACAGGGAAGAGAGCACAATAAATAAAGAAAAGAGACGGCATTAAGAAAAATGCAAATGTGAGAGAGCTGGAAATTGCCATTGACACAGCACAGATACTGCCTATCCAGCACCCTGCCTCTGCAGTCCGCACAACATTTGGGCTTGAAGCCATTGGTGACAAGGCAGCGATTGGAGATTCCTTGACCAGAGCCATTAGACATCTAAAAGAGTTCCATGGGTTTGACCTGCTGTGAGTACTATCCCAGTTTCTTTACTGGTTCCACATTGGGAGGACAAAACGTCTAAGGAACCTTTAAGAGATATGGAGACACACCACACCGGAGCATTTATGCTGCCTCCATACTCTGAAATCAAAACCCCTGGCTGTCAGTTCCCAACCCATGCTACCTTTCATAAGCTGAGTCCATCAGTATTGGGATGTCACTTACCTGCAGGGACACCCCACGGCATTTCTGATATCCTTGGAAGACCACTGCCCGCTTCACATGGTGGGATGTTGACAGGATACCCAACTGTACCAGCTTATGGACGGGCTTCGGCCGCAGGGAGCTGTTACGGAGAGCAAGCGGGCATCATGACCAAGGGTGGAACTCCGTACAGCAATCAGAGTCAAGGTGGATGGGCAGAGATTGGACAGGAATGGAGAACAGGGAGTCGGACACTCAGTAATGGTAAGAGCAATTTGTTGGCAGGTGTAAGGGGGAAGCAATAAAATATCCTGGAGTTGATAGCACTTTTAAAAATAACTCTAGATTGAGAGTAAAATACAAATATATATATATATATATATATAAAGGTAGTCTTGGCACTCACCCTGTTGCAATGAATAATAAATGTTCTTGCCTGGGTGCAAACCTCAGTGTTGGTATATAAACAAAAAATAGGTATAAGGTGCACTCACAGGTCTTGATGAGAAGATTCTTTTATTTAGTGATGCAAATTACACACGCAAACAAAAGATCTTGAAAAAGACTCTACAGGGGTTGAAACGTCGATCAAAAAACTTTGTTTGCACGTGTAATTTGCATCACTAAATAAAAGAATCTTCTCATCAAGACCTGTGTACCTTATACCTAATTTTTGTTTATATATATATATATATATATATTATTATTTTTTTAAACAATAAGGTACAGTAAAATTAACCCTGTAAAGGGTTAACTGGACAATATTTGGGAGCAAAAAGAGAGCCTAAATTGTTGGATTCAAAAAGAAAGGTATTCACGAGAAAAATACTATTCATTGTGGGGAGTTCACAGTTTTATAGACCAACATGTATGTTGTAGGATTGATGCATTTCTGTTATAGTTGTAATCAGATTACATCCTACTGCACACTCAAAGACTATGCATATACAAAAACTCAAAATACAAAGTTTTAAACTAAAACACATTCATGCCAAAACGACAGCTTCAGATTTATGGTACACAGTCCATAATTTCTAAGAAACCTATTTTTTGTCTTGATCAATACAGAATGGTAAGTTAGTTCTGTGATTGCTCAACCTTTACCTTGATAGATTTACTCAGAATAAGCACTGAAATAATGAAGCAGAGTTAAAAACAAGGGAACACACCTGTTCAAGTTGAGCTATTGTAAGAAATACAATAGCAAAGTAAACTGAGTTTAAAACATAAAAACAATATTTCTATTTCATCTTTGTAGACCTTTACAAATTGTCCCTAAAAAGTACTTGAAATCAATGGATTTAGATTGTTAAATTAATTTGATACCTATATGCTCCGGGTGTAGCAGATATGGTACGAATATAATACAGTGCAGTGTCTATATTATATTACCTCTCCGTGCAGTACAATGCTGCACTATTGTAGAACTTATATTACATGTCCTCCCAGTACTATACTGTTCTAGTATCTTTATTATAAATCCCCATTGGTTTACTATTATAATACCTATATTATACACTCTCTCAGTGCAGTATTAGTGCTTTATTATCCTAGTAACTCTCTCAGTGCAGTATTAGTGCTATACTTTTCTAGTAATTGTATCATATACTCTCTCAGTGTAGCACGGTGCTATACTATTCTAGTACCTAGATTATAGACTCTCTAAGTGTAGCACAGTACTATACTATTCTAGTACCTATATTATAGACTCTCTCAGTGTAGCACGGTGCTATACTATTCTAGTACCTAGATTATAGACTCTCTCAGTGTAGCACGGTGCTTTACTATTCTAGTACCTATATTATAGACTCTCTCAGTGTAGCACGGTGCTTTACTATTCTAGTACCTATATTATAGACTCTCTCAGTGTAGCACGGTGCTTTACTATTCTAGTACCTAGATTATAGACTCTCTAAGTGTAGCACGGTGCTTTACTATTCTAGTACCTAGATTATAGACTCTCTAAGTGTAGCACAGTACTATACTATTATAGTACCTATATTATAGACTCTTTCAGTGTACCACAGTACTATACTATTCTAGTACCATAACTAAATTGAGACGTCCCCCTACTCTAAATGTGCCCCACCAATTCGTGTCAAGGACACTTTTTTGACTGACAGACACACAACCTCATTGATACATGCACTGACATACACACACTGACAGATACACAGTCATTGGCAAACACACTGTTTAACCAACACACACTTTTGCTGACAGACACACACTGACACACCCACTCTGACAGACACACACTCTCAGATACACATACACTGACATACATTCACTGACAGACACACACATCCTCACTGATTTGACACACACCTTCACGCACTCATAGCCACACACTGACAGCCACATGCACTCACTCACTTACAGACATACACACACTCACTGACAGACACACACACACTGACAGACAGATAGACATATACCCACACACATTTTTTATACACTCACCAATTATTATTATTTTTTTCTAAATCCACTCAGCTTCCCTGCTATTGGAGAGCTGGAATGGATCCTGTCTCTGACTGCTGCTGGGCTGGCTAGGCAGGCTCCTTGCTGTCTCTGCTGGGGCTGCTGGCTGTGCGGGCGCTCAATGGAGGCGGCGAGGGAACTGAGATCTCCTTGCTCAGCTCCCTCGCACACCGCTTAGTGGTGCCGGGGTGAAGTCATATTCCAGCTCTAGGCATCACAGAAGGGTGCACGAGGGAGCAAGAAGAGCTGAATATAGTGCTCCCTCGCCACCCAGATAACATATTAATAGTTTAAAACCTCGGAGGGCCCTAAGGTGGCCGGCCAGCCAGTTCTTGGACTCTTAAGGAAACAAGACAAACAAGGCATTTGCCAGGGCCCCCTCCCCTCTCCCCTCCCCCCCCCAAAAACTGCCACCCTAGGCAAATGCCTTGTTTGCCATGTGGTAAATACAGCCCTGCTCTTAGTTTAGCACAGTACTATACTATTCTAGTAATTGTATTATATACTCTCTTAGTGCAGCGTAGGGCTGTACTACTCTAGTACCTATATTATAGACTCTTTCAGTGTAGCACAGTACTATACAATTCTAGTACCTATATTATAGACTCTCTCATTGTAGTACAGTACTATATAATTCTAGTACCTGTAATATATACTCTCTTAGTGTAGCATAGTGCTATATTGTTCTAGTACCTATATTATATAGTCTCTTAATACATTACGGTGCCATACTATTGTATGTATTGTACATGTACTGATCCAAACAAAACGTAAACCAAACCTGGAATTTGCACTATATGTCTGTTTAACCGTAATTTGCCTCTTTCATATTAAGTGCACCCACACTTATTATATATCTTTGTTCAGGAGAAACATTACTTTAATTTCACATCAAATATATATATATATATATATATATATATATATATATATATATATATAACAATTTGTTATGAATAAAATCTTAAACAGTGTGAGAAATTAAGATTTTTATTTTTCATTTTATTAGCCTTGCATGGCATTTTAACGGTGAATGTCATAATGCTGTTAGCTTTTACTGCAATTAAATACATATAATTCTATTCAGCGATGTCTCAAGAGTACAACGGTACCCACGATGTACAGGTTTTGTGGTGTTTTAGAAAGTTACAGGGTCCAATATAGCATGTTTTATTTTTCAGTTTATACACATTGAAATTCACCAGATTAGTAATGTTGCCTTTGAGATATTATCGTAGCTCAGGAATGAGAATTACCCCCATGATGGCATACCATTTGCAAAAGTAGAGAACCTAGGCTATTCAATATGGGGGGTGTCCAGTCCATTTTAGTAGCCACTTAGTCACAAACACTGGCCAAAGTTAGCGTTCATATTTGTTTTTGTGTGAAAAATGCAAAAAACAAATATGACTGCTCATTTTGACCAGTGTTTGTGACTAAGTGACTACTAAAAAAGACTTGACATACCCCACTTGCAATACCTTGGTTTGTCTACTTTTGCAAATGGTATGCCATCATGGGGGTAATTCTCATTCCTGGGCTACCATATTCTCTCAAAGGCAACATTACCTCTGTGAAAGCGATCAAATGGCCCCCGGGGGAGGGGGGGAGAGGTGGGGTTTACCATGGGAGGACTGCATGGGCTGTTAAGCAGTCCTCCCGAAGCGGAGTAAGTATTCCCCAGGTTCCAGGGCTGAATGCCATTACGACATTCTATGCCGCAGGAACGGCTTTAAGCACATTGAATGTGGCACAGCATACAACGCTGTAACGGTGTTAAGGGGTTAACCCAGTAATTGGATAATATATTCTCTTAGTGTTACATAAAACAAATACTTAAACCAAATGGATTCATGGGTAATACAAGGTGCAATATTAATCTGGTAGATTTTATGTGTTCTCTGTATAATAAAAGAGTGCATATTTTAAAATGTTTTTGCAGGTCAGTACAGAGTACCATATTAACTATGTGTTATGCAACATTGCTGTCAAAATGTTTGTTTGTAAATGTCAAGCATTACAGTTAAAATTTAAGTGGTACTTAAATATGACACAACGAATGCTTCAAGTCGTTTCCCCAAATTCAACTGAAAATGCAGCTTATAATGAATTCTCCAATCTCAAAATTATTCAACCCCTACATGGCAAGCTTCTTTAGCACTTAGTAGAGCATCCTTAATCTGTTATGACCTGCTGAAAATGAGATGCATAGCCAGACACCAGTTTATGGCAACTTTTATGAGGAATCTTGGCTCATTGCTCATGAGCTTTGGCCTCCAGTTCAGTAATATTCTTGGGTTTGTGTGCTGCAACAGCATTCTTTAGTTTTTCTATGGGGTTCAAGTCAGGTGACTGTGATGGCCACTGTAAAATTTTCCAGGACTTCTTCTGCAAATAAGTCTTGGTGGAATTTGAGGTATGCTTGGGATCATTGTCTTGTTGGAAGGTCCAATGACGCCCAAGCTTCAACTTCCTCACAAATAGCATGATGTTTTTTCCTAGGATGTCCCTGATACTTCAATACATCTTGCCTGCCACACGCTGCAGGTTTAAAGTGCCAGAGGATGCAAAGCAGCCCGAGAGCATCGCTGAGCCAGCACCATGCTTTAATATAGGCAGAATGTTCATTTCAGCATATGCTTTATTCGTCTTCCTCCAGACATGCTGCTGTTCCATTGGGCCGAAAAGTTACAGTTTTGTTTCATCGCTCCACAGAATACCAAAACTTCTGTGGCTTATTTATCATTTTTTTAGCATATTGGAGCCAACTTTTCTTGTGCTTTTGGGTCAGTAGTGGTGCATGACTTGGAGTTCTGGCCTAAACTTCTGCGTTTAGTACGCTCAAGGGTTTTTCACAACTTGCTTTCTCAGAAATCTGGTTACAGCCATTGATAGCTTCCTTTTTCTGTTCCATCCAGGTAATGTAACCACTGTTCCTTCAAATTTGAATTTGCAAACTATGCCTCAAAAGGTGTCTCTAGGAACATTCAGTGCCTTCGCTATCTTTTTTGTGTCCTTGTTTGTGAAGGACAGTGATCCCTTACCTTAACTTTGTGTACCATTCTTTTGATTTGGGCATATTTCTAACATGCAGTGAAACGTGACACTCAACAAACTCCTATCCAGTTCAAGCACTTCAAGTGTTCTAGCTCAAGCAGACCTGGTACAACTAATGATGCCCTTGTCTAGTTGCATCAGGTGTGCTTGAGACAACACCTGTTTTGCATATTTGTGCTGTTGTGATGGATTATTTTCAGGGGCTTAAATAATTTGAGACTGCAGAAGTCATTATAAGTTGCATTTTCAGTTGGATTTAGAGGAAACCACTTAAAGCATTGGTTGTGTTGAGCTATTGTAATTGCTTTTGTTTGATTTGTTTGTTGCAAACATCTTAAAGTCTGTAAATTTTGACGATAAACCTAATTTTCAATGGGGGTTGAATAATTTTGATTGCAACTGTGTGTATATATGTGTATATACACACACACACACATATTTGCAGTATAGTAGTCTTTATGACACCATTTATGCTTTATTTTTTTAATTTTATTTTTTTTGAATTCTTTATTTTTGGTGTGCACAAAAGTAACAATACGCCTTGATGCACCACAACAGCAACATCTGGGTACATTAGTGAACATTTGCATTACAGGTTGTGGTAATCGATTGTAGGGCACATTTTTTAGTTAGAAATAACAAAATTGCAATAACTTAGGTGCTCGATTAGCATAAACATTTGAGTGTTCAATGCAATTGTAAATTATAAACACGTTTAGTTCAGTAGTTTAAGATTGTATCACATTTAGTAGCACATGTTTTGGTTTAGTGAGGAAGAACAGTTTAGAGGAAACAAGTTGGGTAGCTTAATAGTGCTCGATCATGCATTAGGCAGCTTCTAAGGTAGTGATGACATATATCGCGACTTGCACCTTACACACTGCGTTGCAGCGGTTGGTAAAGGCATGTCAAAGGCATCAGAAGTTGTGCACAAGTGAACCTATGTAGCAGTAAGAATGTAATTATAGATATGCCCTATTGTATAGTCTAGGCCTATTTACCGTGCGTTTGAAGTGGGTTCATTTTTGTAGGCGTTGAACGGCATACAGTGTGTAGAGGCTATTCATTAATAGCTAAATGTTAATTATGTATGGCTTTAATAGCCTGCGTGTGAAAGTTGGGCCTATGCGTATGAGTGGAGAGTCTACAGCAGGCCTGTCGTTCCTCCATGACATTTATGCTTTATTAAACCATTTGCTGGCTACTAGAGAATTAAAATCTAGAATTTTCTAGATTGCCCTTGAGATAACTGTGAAGTTACCAGATATTAATACTCTTGCCATAAAGGGTGACATGCCTTAACTTATTTTCTATATAATAAGGCCTTTCAATAGTTTGACTGCTAAAATAATCTGGTTCCTATATAATGTATGGTCTGTCCGTGCAGTTAGGCGTAGCACATTAATTTGATTTCTGTGTTATATGGCACAGTACAGAATATCACATTGTTATTATATATCTAAAGAATGCCACATTATCTTGAAACGTAAGCACTATACCTTATTAACGCCACACTAGCCATTCATGGGATAGGCACCTACGGCATATAAACATTAAATGCCAGTATGTCACTACATGCTTATACTTATATGGATGGATTATCAATGCAATAAAAACCTACATTGTGTTGGTATTTATATAATATAGTATAGTGCACTGTGGTGTTGCTACCTATATAATACAGATTCCTAGTTCAGTACAGAATGCCATTGTGTTGTGGTTCAATTCAGCGCTACACTAAACACTATATTGCACTAGTATTTATATAATATTTATTAGGGATGTGCATGGGCAAAAAATTTGGTTCGGTTCGGCATTCTGAAATTCGGCACTTCAGCAATTTGGGACTTCTGCAATTCGGTTCAGTTCGGCACTTCCGAAATGCGGGACTTCGGTTCGGCACTTCCGAAATTCGGGACTTCAGTTCGGCTTTTCCGAAATTCAGGTCTTCGGCACCTTGGGTAAGTGTACGGTTAGGGGTACGGTTGGGTTAGGAGTAGGGTTAGGGTTATGAGTAGGGCTAGTAGTAGGGTTAGGAGTACGGTTATGGTAGGGTTAGGATTAGGATTGGGTTAGGAGTAGGGTTAGGAGTTCGATTAGGTTAGGAGTAGGGTTATGGTTGGGATAGGAGTAGGGTTCAAATTAGAGTTGGATTAGGAGTAGGGTTAGTTTAGGGGCAGAGGTACCCCTACCCTAACCATAAACCTAATCCTTCTCCTTAGCCAACCCTAGCCCTACTCCTAAGCCTACCCTAATCCAACTCCTAACCCTACTCTTTACCCAACCTTAACCCAAACCCTACCCCTAACCCTACCCTAACTCTAACCCTACTCCTAGCCCAACCCTAACTCTACTCCTACCCTAACCCTACTCCTAACCCAACCCTACCCCTAACCCTTCTCTTAACCCAACCCTAACCCTACTCCTAACCTAACACTACCCTAACTCCTATTCCTAACCCTACCCCAACCCCAATCCTGCCCCTACCCGTTTTTCCACTTTTCAGAAGCCCGAAGCACTTTGGCAATACTTCGAAACTTCGGAAATTCTGCACATTAGTTCGGCACTTCCGAAATTCAGTGGCGTCTCTAGGATTCATTTTTCGGGGGGGCACATGGAGGGCCAGTGACAAAAGTAGGGGGGCACATTTAACCCCGCCCTCGCCGCAGTTTGACCCCGCCCCTGTCACATGTTAAGCCACGCCCCCGACACAATGTGTTTTGTTTTTTTAATAATACCTGGTGGAGGAATCATGATTTTCCACCAGGGATTATTAAAAAAACAAACACATTATCCTTGATACAGTGCCATAGTTGCCAACATTTGAAAAAAAAATTCCAAGGACATTTTGCAGCACAGCTATCAATTACTGTCTGGGTATAATATCCCTGGACAGTCAGTGCTCTCTGTATAATACAGGGTTGTGTGTATAATAAATTGGGACACTCAGTGCTCCCTGTATAGTGCTGCTCTCTGTATAATCCCAAGACAGAGAGCAGCACTATACAGGAAGCACTGACTATCCCGGGATATTTTATACACACAGATCTGTATTATACAGATAGCTGAGCATATACCCCAATCTCTAGACTACTAGTACCTGTCAACAGCAGCTCCCAGACGCGTGTAACAGGGCTAAAGTGTGCGGCAGCTCACACAGATTATTCAGCGGTAAAGTGCACTCGCTGGCAGAGCCAAACTGGGAATCCCTGGGAATCCAAAGCAGCCCTGGAAAAAAAAGTATGCCATTCCTACAAGTCAAAATATATATATATATATATATATATATAGTACAGTAAGCACACAAGCTCACTGACATGCGCAAACAGGCTTACTGACAGACAAAACTCTCTGACTCACACACAAGCTTACTACAGACACTCACTTGTATAAACAGAAGGCTCACTACAAAGAAGTTCAGGGACACACACACAAGCTCACTAAAGACAAGCTCACTGACACACACATGCTCACTAAATAGAAGCTCACTGACACACACAAGCAGTACCATTTTAACAGAGTTAAGGGCCCCTGGGCAAAGCAATACACTGGGGCCCTTCCTACACAACAACTCACAGGAATTTTAATTATTGATAGACTGCGGAGTCCATACACACACACAGACTGAGGAGTCCATACACACACAGACTGCTGAGTCCACACACACACACAGACTGCTGAGTCCATACACACACACACACACAGATTGCTGAGTCCATACACACACACACAGATTGCTGAGTCCATACACACACACACACACAGATTGCTGAGTCCATACACACACACACAGACTGCTGAGTCCATACACACACACACACACTCTGCTGAGTCCATACACACACACACAAACACACTCTGCTGAGTCCATACACACACACACACTCTGCTGAGTCCATACACAAACAGACTGCTGAGTCCATACACACACAGCGACTCTGCTGAGTCCGTACACACAGACTGCTGAGTCCGTACACACACAGACTGCTGAGTCCATACACACACACAGACTGCTGAGTCCATACACACACACACACTCTGCTGAGTCCATACACACACACAGACTGCTGAGTCCATACACACACACAGACTCTGCTGAGTCCATACACAAACACAGACTCTGCTGAGTCCGTACACACACAGACTGCTGAGTCCATACACACACACACACATACACACACACTCTGCTGAGTCCATACACACAAACACACACACTCTGCTGAGTCCATACACACACACAGACTGCTAAGTCCATACACACACAAACACACAGACTCTGCTGAGTCCATACACACACACAGACTGCTGAGTCCACACACACACAGACTGCTGAGTCCACACACACACACAAAGACTGCTGAGTACACAAACACACAAAGACTGCTGAGTACACACACACTCTACTGAGTCCACACACACAGACTGCTGAGTCCATACACACACACAGATTGCTGAGTCCATACACACACAGATTGCTGAGTCCGTACACATACAGATTGCTGAGTACATACACACACACACACACAGACTGCTGAGTCCATACACACACACAGACTCTGCTGAGTCCGTACACACACACACAGACTCTGCTGAGTCCGTACACACACACAGGCTCTGCTGAGTCCGTACACACACACAGACTCTGCTGAGTCCGTACACACAGACTCTGCTGAGTCCGTACACACATACAGACTCTGCTGAGTCCGTACACACACACAGACTCTGCTGAGTCCATACACACACACACAGACTGCTGAGTCTATACACACACAGACTGCTGAGTCCATACACACATATACACACACACACACAGACTGCTGAGTCCATGCACACACAGACTGCCGAGTCCATACACACACACACACACACA